>OY720458.1:18798338-19280601 GCA_963082715.1 Harpalus rubripes | reverse complement strand
CTTCCCTTATTATAGATTAACCATAAAAGTTTCGAATTTCAGGGGATGAGGGTAACTTATAACACATTATGTTATTTAATAAATGCAAGATTAGAGTTGAGAAAATTAACCACCCTTACAACCTGTAATATTAACTGTAACAAAACCATACTCACAGGGTATATTTAGTACACATCCCTTATTATAGATTAACCTTAAAAGTTTTGAATTTCAGGGGATGAGGGTAATTTATAACACATTATATTATTTAATAAATGCAAGAGAAGAGTTGAGAAAATTAACCACCCTTACAATCTGTAATATTAACTGTAACAAAACTATATTCACAGGGTATATTTAGTATACATCCCTTATTGTAGAGTTACATTAAAAAATTTGAATTTCAGGGGATGAGGGTGATTTATAACACATATTATTTAATAAATGCAAGAGAAGAATTGACAAAATTAACCACCCTTAGAACCTGTAATATTAACTGTAACAAAACCATATTCACAGGGTATATTTAGCATACTACCCTTATTATAGTGAAACATTAAAAGTTTTGCAATTCAGGGGATGAGGGTAACTTATAACACATTATATTATTTATTACATGCAAGAGAAGAGTTGAGAAAATTAACCACCCTTACAACCTGTAATATTAACTGTAACAAAACCATACTCACAGGGTATATTTAGCATACATCCCTTATTATAGACAAAAATTAAAAGTTTAGAAATTCAGGGGATGAGGGTAACTTATAACATATTATATTATTTAATAAATGCAAGAGAAGAGTTGAGAAAATTAACCACCCTTACAACCTGTAATATTAACTGTAACAAGACCATACTCACAGGGTATATTTAGTATACATCCCTTATTGTAGAGTTACATTAAAAATTTTGAATTTCAGGGGATGAGGGTAATTTATAACACATATTATTTAATAAATGCAAGAGAAGAGTTGAAAAAATTAACCACCCTTACAACCTGTAATATTAACTGTAACAAAACCATACTCACAGGGTATATTTAGTGTACATCCCTTATTATAGATTAACCTTAAAAGTTTTGAATTTCAGGGGATGAGGGTAATATATAACACATTATATTATTTAATAACTGCAAGAGAAGAGTTGAGAAAATTAACCACCCGTACAATCTGTAATATTAACTGTAACAAAACCATATTCACAGGGTATATTTAGCGTACATCCCTTATTATAGATTAGCTTTAAAAGTTTCGAATTTCAGGGGATGAGGGTAACTTCTAACACATTATATTATTTAATAAATGCAAGAGAAGAATTGACAAAATTAACCACCCTTACAACCTGTAATATTAACTGTAACAAAACCATATTCACAGGGTATATTTAGCGTACATCCCTTATTATAGATTAACTTTAAAAGTTTCGAATTTCAGGGGATGAGGGTAACTTCTAACACATTATATAATTTAATAAATGCAAGAGAAGAATTGACAAAATTAACCACCCTTACAACCTGTAATATTAACTGTAACAAAACCATATTCACAGGGCATATTTAGCGTACATCCCTTATTGTAGATTAGCTTTAAAAGTTTCGAATTTCAGGGGATGAGGGTAACTTCTAACACATTATATAATTTAATAAATGCAAGAGAAGAATTGACAAAATTAACCACCCTTACAACCTGTAATATTAACTGTAACAAGACCATACTCACAGGGTATATTTAGTATACATCCCTTATTGTAGAGTTACATTAAAA
The DNA here is from genome assembly GCA_963082715.1 of Harpalus rubripes. Classification (NCBI taxonomy): domain Eukaryota; kingdom Metazoa; phylum Arthropoda; class Insecta; order Coleoptera; family Carabidae; genus Harpalus; species Harpalus rubripes. The sequence continues at coordinate 19,278,859 of OY720458.1, read as the reverse complement.
ATTTTGAATTTCAGGGGATGAGGGTAATTTATAACACATATTATTTAATAAATGCAAGAGAAGAGTTGAAAAAATTAACCACCCTTACAACCTGTAATATTAACTGTAACAAAACCATATTCACAGGGTATATTTAGCATACTTCTCTTATTATAGAGAAACATTAAAAGTTTTGTAATTCAGGGGATGAGGGTAACTTATAACACATTATATTATTTAATAAATGCAAGAGAAGAGTTGAGAAAATTAACCACCCTTACAATCTGTAATATTACCTGTAACAAAACCATATTCACAGGGTATATTTAGTATACATCCCTTATAGTAGAGTTATATTAAAAATTTCGAATTTCAGGGGATGAGGGTAATTTATAACACATTATATTATTTAATAAATGCAAGAGAAGAGTTAAGGAAATTAACCACCCTTACAACCTGTAATATTAATTGTAACAAAACCATACTCACAGATTATATTTAGCATACATCCCTTATTATAGATAAAAATAAAAAGTTTAGAAATTCAGGGGATGAGGGTAACTTATAACATATATTATTTAATAAATGCAAGAGAAGAGTTGAGAAAATTAACCACCCTTACAACCTGTAATATTAACTGTAAGAAGACCATACTCACAGGGTATATTTAGTATACATCCCTTATTGTAGAGTTATATTAAAAATTTCGAATTTCAGGGGATGAGGGTAATTTATAACACATTATATTATTTAATAAATGCAAGAGAAGAGTTAAGGAAATTAACCACCCTTACAACCTGTAATATTAATTGTAACAAAACCATACTCACAGATTATATTTAGCATACATCCCTTATTATAGATAAAAATAAAAAGTTTAGAAATTCAGGGGATGAGGGTAACTTATAACATATATTATTTAATAAATGCAAGAGAAGAGTTGAGAAAATTAACCACCCTTACAATCTGTAATATTAACTGTAACAAAACCATATTCACATGGTATATTTAGTATACATCCCTTATTATAGATTAACCATAAAAGTTTCGAATTTCAGGGGATGAGGGTAACATAACACATTATATTATTTAATAAATGCAAGAGAAGAGTTGAGAAAATTAACCACCCTTACAACCTGTAATATTAACTGTAACAAAACCATACTCATTAGGTATATTTAGCATACATCCCTTATTATACATTAACCACAAAAGTTTCGAATTTCAGAGGATGAGGGTAACTTATAACAAATTATATTATTTAATAAATGCAAGAGAAGAGTTGAGAAAATTAACCACCCTTACAACCTGTAATATTAACTGTAACAAAACCATACTCACAAGGTATATTTAGTATACATCCCTTATTATAGATTAATCTTAAAAGTTTCGAATTTCAGGGGATGAGGGTAACTTATAACACATTATATTATTTAAAAAATGCAAGAGAAGAGTTGAGAAAATTAACAACCCTTACAACCTAAAATACTAACTGTAACTAAACCATAAGTTTCTCAACTCTTCTCTTGCATTTATTAAATAATATAATGTGTTATAAATTACCCTCATCCCCTGAAATTCGAAATTTTTAATGTAACTCTACAATAAGGGATGTATACTAAATATATCTTGTGAATATGGTTTTGTTACAGTTAATATTACAGACTGTAAGGGTGGTTAATTTTGTCAACTCTTCTCTTGCATTTATTAAATAATATAATGTGTTATATATTACCCTCATCCCCTGAAATTCGAAATTTTTAATGTAACTCTACAATAAGGGATGTATACTAAATATATCTTGTGAATATGGTTTTGTTACAGTTAATATTACAGGTTGTAAGGGTGGTTAATTTTGTCAACTCTTCTCTTGCATTTATTAAATAATATAATGTGTTATAAATTACCCTCATCCCCTGAAATTCGAAATTTTTAATGTAACTCTACAAGAAGGGATGTATACTAAATATATCTTGTGAATATGGTTTTGTTACAGTTAATATTACAGGTTGTAAGGGTGGTTAATTTTGTCAACTCTTCTCTTGCATTTATTAAATAATATAATGTGTTATAAATTACCCTCATCCCCTGAAATTCGAAATTTTTAATGTAACTCTACAATAAGGGATGTATACTAAATATATCTTGTGAATATGGTTTTGTTACAGTTAATATTACAGACTGTAAGGGTGGTTAATTTTGTCAACTCTTCTCTTGCATTTATTAAATAATATAATGTGTTATATATTACCCTCATCCCCTGAAATTCGAAATTTTTAATGTAACTCTACAATAAGGGATGTATACTAAATATATCTTGTGAATATGGTTTTGTTACAGTTAATATTACAGGTTGTAAGGGTGGTTAATTTTGTCAACTCTTCTCTTGCATTTATTAAATAATATAATGTGTTATAAATTACCCTCATCCCCTGAAATTCGAAATTTTTAATGTAACTCTACAATAAGGGATGTATACTAAATATATCTTGTGAATATGGTTTTGTTACAGTTAATATTACAGGTTGTAAGGGTGGTTAATTTTGTCAACTCTTCTCTTGCATTTATTAAATAATATAATGTGTTATAAATTACCCTCATCCCCTGAAATTCGAAATTTTTAATGTAACTCTACAATAAGGGATGTATACTAAATATATCTTGTGAATATGGTTTTGTTACAGTTAATATTACAGACTGTAAGGGTGGTTAATTTTGTCAACTCTTCTCTTGCATTTATTAAATAATATAATGTGTTATATATTACCCTCATCCCCTGAAATTCAAAACTTTTAAGGTTAATCTATAATAAGGGATGTACACTAAATATACCTTGTGAGTATGGTTTTGTTACAGTTAATATTACAGGTTGTAAGGGTGGTTAATTTTGTCAACTCTTCTCTTGCATTTATTAAATAATATAATGTGTTATAAATTACCCTCATCCCCTGAAATTCGAAATTTTTAATGTAACTCTACAATAAGGGATGTATACTAAATATATCTTGTGAATATGGTTTTGTTACAGTTAATATTACAGGTTGTAAGGGTGGTTAATTTTGTCAACTCTTCTCTTGCATTTATTAAATAATATAATGTGTTATAAATTACCCTCATCCCCTGAAATTCGAAATTTTTAATGTAACTCTACAATAAGGGATGTATACTAAATATATCTTGTGAATATGGTTTTGTTACAGTTAATATTACAGGTTGTAAGGGTGGTTAATTTTGTCAACTCTTCTCTTGCATTTATTAAATAATATAATGTGTTATAAATTACCCTCATCCCCTGAAATTCGAAATTTTTAATGTAACTCTACAATAAGGGATGTATACTAAATATATCTTGTGAATATGGTTTTGTTACAGTTAATATTACAGACTGTAAGGGTGGTTAATTTTGTCAACTCTTCTCTCGCATTTATTAAATAATATAATGTGTTATATATTACCCTCATCCCCTGAAATTCAAAACTTTTAAGGTTAATCTATAATAAGGGATGTACACTAAATATACCCTGTGAGTATGGTTTTGTTACAGTTAATATTACAGGTTGTAAGGGTGGTTAATTTTGTCAACTCTTCTCTTGCATTTATTAAATAATATAATGTGTTATAAATTACCCTCATCCCCTGAAATTCGAAATTTTTAATGTAACTCTACAATAAGGGATGTATACTAAATATATCTTGTGAATATGGTTTTGTTACAGTTAATATTACAGGTTGTAAGGGTGGTTAATTTTGTCAACTCTTCTCTTGCATTTATTAAATAATATAATGTGTTATAAATTACCCTCATCCCCTGAAATTCGAAATTTTTAATGTAACTCTACAATAAGGGATGTATACTAAATATATCTTGTGAATATGGTTTTGTTACAGTTAATATTACAGGTTGTAAGGGTGGTTAATTTTGTCAACTCTTCTCTTGCATTTATTAAATAATATAATGTGTTATAAATTACCCTCATCCCCTGAAATTCGAAATTTTTAATGTAACTCTACAATAAGGGATGTATACTAAATATATCTTGTGAATATGGTTTTGTTACAGTTAATATTACAGACTGTAAGGGTGGTTAATTTTGTCAACTCTTCTCTTGCATTTATTAAATAATATAATGTGTTATATATTACCCTCATCCCCTGAAATTCAAAACTTTTAAGGTTAATCTATAATAAGGGATGTACACTAAATATACCCTGTGAGTATGGTTTTGTTACAGTTAATATTACAGGTTGTAAGGGTGGTTAATTTTGTCAACTCTTCTCTTGCATTTATTAAATAATATAATGTGTTATAAATTACCCTCATCCCCTGAAATTCGAAATTTTTAATGTAACTCTACAATAAGGGATGTATACTAAATATATCTTGTGAATATGGTTTTGTTACAGTTAATATTACAGGTTGTAAGGGTGGTTAATTTTGTCAACTCTTCTCTTGCATTTATTAAATAATATAATGTGTTATAAATTACCCTCATCCCCTGAAATTCGAAATTTTTAATGTAACTCTACAATAAGGGATGTATACTAAATATATCTTGTGAATATGGTTTTGTTACAGTTAATATTACAGACTGTAAGGGTGGTTAATTTTGTCAACTCTTCTCTTGCATTTATTAAATAATATAATGTGTTATATATTACCCTCATCCCCTGAAATTCAAAACTTTTAAGGTTAATCTATAATAAGGGATGTACACTAAATATACCCTGTGAGTATGGTTTTGTTACAGTTAATATTACAGGTTGTAAGGGTGGTTAATTTTGTCAACTCTTCTCTTGCATTTATTAAATAATATAATGTGTTATAAATTACCCTCATCCCCTGAAATTCGAAATTTTTAATGTAACTCTACAATAAGGGATGTATACTAAATATATCTTGTGAATATGGTTTTGTTACAGTTAATATTACAGGTTGTAAGGGTGGTTAATTTTGTCAACTCTTCTCTTGCATTTATTAAATAATATAATGTGTTATAAATTACCCTCATCCCCTGAAATTCGAAATTTTTAATGTAACTCTACAATAAGGGATGTATACTAAATATATCTTGTGAATATGGTTTTGTTACAGTTAATATTACAGGTTGTAAGGGTGGTTAATTTTGTCAACTCTTCTCTTGCATTTATTAAATAATATAATGTGTTATAAATTACCCTCATCCCCTGAAATTCGAAATTTTTAATGTAACTCTACAATAAGGGATGTATACTAAATATATCTTGTGAATATGGTTTTGTTACAGTTAATATTACAGACTGTAAGGGTGGTTAATTTTGTCAACTCTTCTCTTGCATTTATTAAATAATATAATGTGTTATATATTACCCTCATCCCCTGAAATTCAAAACTTTTAAGGTTAATCTATAATAAGGGATGTACACTAAATATACCCTGTGAGTATGGTTTTGTTACAGTTAATATTACAGGTTGTAAGGGTGGTTAATTTTCTCAACTCTTCTCTTGCATTTTTAAATAATATAATGTGTTATAAATTACCCTCATCCCCTGAAATTCGAAATTTTTAATGTAACTCTACAATAAGGGATGTATACTAAATATATCTTGTGAATATGGTTTTGTTACAGTTAATATTACAGACTGTAAGGGTGGTTAATTTTGTCAACTCTTCTCTTGCATTTATTAAATAATATAATGTGTTATAAATTACCCTCATCCCCTGAAATTCGAAATTTTTAATGTAACTCTACAATAAGGGATGTATACTAAATATATCTTGTGAATATGGTTTTGTTACAGTTAATATTACAGGTTGTAAGGGTGGTTAATTTTGTCAACTCTTCTCTTGCATTTATTAAATAATATAATGTGTTATAAATTACCCTCATCCCCTGAAATTCGAAATTTTTTGTGTAACTCTACAATAAGGGATGTATACTAAATATACCCTGCGAATATGGTTTTGTTACAGTTAATATTACAGGTTGTAAGGGTGGTTAATTTTCTCAACTCTTCTCTTGCATTTATTAAATAAGATAATGTGTTATAAATTACCCTCATCCCCTGAAATTCGAAACTTTTAAGGTTAATCTATAATAAGGGATGTACACTAAATATACCCTGTGAGTATGGTTTTGTTACAGTTAATATTACAGGTTGTAAGGGTGGTTAATTTTCTCAACTATTCTCTTGCATTTATTAAATAATATAATGTGTTATATATTACCCTCATCCCCTGAAATTCGAAACTTTTAAGGCTAATCTATAATAAGGGATGTACACTAAATATACCCTGTGAATATGGTTTTGTTACAGTTAGTATTTCAGGTTGTAAGGGTGGTTAATTTTCTCAACTCTTCTCTTGCATTTATTAAATAATATCATGTGTTATAAGCTACCCTCATCCCCTGAATTTCTAAACTTTTAATTTTTGTCTATAATAAGGGATGTATGCTAAATATAACCTGTGAGTATAGTTTTGTTACAGTTAATATTACAGGTTGTAAGGGTGGTTAAATTTCTCAACTCTACTCTTGCATTTATTAAATAATATAATGTGTTATAAATTACCCTCATCCCCTGAAATTCGAAACTTTTAAGGTTAATCTATATTAAGGGATGTATGCTAAATATACCCTGTGAATATGGTTTTGTTACAGTTAATATTACAGGTTCTAAGGGTGGTTAATTTTGTCAATTCTTCTCTTGCATTTATTAAATAATATAATGTGTTATAAGTTACCCTCATCCCCTGAAATTCTAAACTTTTAATTTTTGTCTATTATAAGGGATGTATGCTAAATATACCCTGTGAGTATGGTTTTGTTACAGTTAATATTACAGGTTGTAAGGGTGGTTAATTTTCTCAACTCTACTCTTGCATTTATTAAATAATATAATGTGTTATAAATTACCCTCATCCCCTGAAATTCGAAATTTTTAATGTAACTCTACAATAAGGGATGTATACTAAATATGCCCTGTGAATATGGTTTTTTTACAGTTAATATTACAGACTGTAAGGGTGGTTAATTTTCTCAACTCTACTCTTGCATTTATTAAATAATATAATGTGATATAAATTACCCTCATCCCCTGAAATTCGAAACTTTTATGGTTAATCTATAATAAGGGATGTATACTAAATATACCCTGTGAATATGGTTTTGTTACAGTTAATATTACAGATTGTAAGGGTGGTTAATTTTTTCAACTCTTCTCTTGCATTTATTAAATAATATGTGTTATAAATTACCCTCATCCCCTGAAATAATAAGTGATGTATACCCTGTGAGTATGGTTTTGTTACAGTTAATATTACAGGTTTTAAGGGTGGTTAATTTTCTCAACTCTTCTCTTAAATTTTTTAAATAATATAATGTGTTATAAGTTACCCTCATCCCCTGAATTTCAAAACTTTTAATGTTTCTCTATAATAAGGAAAGTATGCTAAGTATACCCTGTGAATGTATGTAGACAAAATAAAATTTTTAGGACTGGTCATAGATAAAAAACTAACTTGGAGTGAACACATAAATCATATTAAAAAAGAATGTACACAAAGATTAAATATCCTGAAAATATTGGCTCATCGCAAATGGGGAGCAGACAGACAATCAATTTTAAATATATATAAAAGTATTATTAGATCTAAATTAGATTATGGAAGTATTGCTTTTTCCACCGCAAGGCCTAACAAATTAAAAATTTTAGAACGGATCCAAAATGAAGCCATTCGAACAGCCACGGGAGCATACAGGACAAGTCCCATAGTCAGCCTTTTGTGTGAAGCAGGAGAAACGACACTTAATATTCGACGAAAAGACCTTAGGATGAGATATATGATAAATCTAGCCAATAACCCAAAGATTCCAACCTATACTCAATTCTTCAACAAAACCGAAAACAAAATAACCCTAAAAAACCGAACACCCCTCCAACAGATTATACACAACGACCTATACCCCCTTTTTTCATCACTACAAAAAATACAAATTAACACACTTCATAACATACCCCCCTGGACAATCCAAATACAACAACCCAATATATCCCTAACCAAACACAATAAAAAAGACACACCTAAAGAGCTCTATCGAAACCTGATAAAAGAACAACAAGAAAAATACAAAGATTATACAAAAATCTTCACTGATGGCTCTCGCATAATTAATAAAACAGGCTCTGCCTACAAAATAGAAGGAAGTATACACAAATTCCACCTTCCAAACGAAACTTCCATATTCACTGCAGAATCCTACAGCGTGTTAGAAGCTATTAAATTCATAAATAAATACAACAACAAAAACAAAAAATATATCATTTACACGGATTCATTAAGCGTAATCCAAGAAATAACAAACACAAATACAAAACATTCCCTAATACAACAACTGCAAGAATATATACACAAGGCAAAAACAAATTATAAAATTTCAATAAGATTTATGTGGATACCATCTCACGTTGGAATAAAAGATAATGAGGAAGTAGACGAAGCAGCAAAACAGGCAACTACAATAGAAGAAATAGAAGATATTAACATACCACCCGAAGATTTGAAAGCCATTGTTAAGTCCAATATTAAAGAAGAATGGAAAACCAACTGGACCGAAATAACAAATAATAAATTACGTGAAATAAAAGAGGGAACAGAAAAATGGCAAGTACCAGATGAAAGAAAACTCCAAGTCGTGATATCCAGGTTACGAATTGGACACACCAAGTATACACACGAACATATACTTAAAAAAATGGACCCCAAAACATGCGAAATCTGTTCAACCACAATTACGGTAAAGCACATCATAACAGAATGCCCCAAATACGCGAGCGATAGACAGAAGCACAACATCCCGCCCACAGTGAAGGAAGCGTTAAGCAACAACATGGACCACACAAATAACATAATAAAATACCTCACGGATATTAATTTAATAAATAATATGTAAACAATATAGATATAAAAAAAACACATGTAACATAACTATGTAAGGATTAGTGGCTTGTAGGCCGAAATCCAAAATTCTAAATAAATAAATAAATACCCTGTGAATATGGTTTTGTTACAGTTAATATTACAGATTGTAAGGGTGGTTAATTTTCTCAACTCTTCTCTTGCATTTATTAAATAATATAATGTGTTATAAATTACCCTCATCCCCTGAAATTCGAAACTTTTAAAGTTAATCTATAATAAGGGATGTATACTAAATATACCCTGTGAGTATGGTTTTGTTACAGTTAATATTACAGGTTGTAAGGGTGGTTAATTTTCTCAACTCTAATCTTGCATTTATTAAATAATATAATGTGTTATAAGTTACCCTCATCCCCTGAAATTCGAAACTTTTATGGTTAATCTATAATAACGGAAGTATGCTGAATATACCCTGTGAATATGGTTTTGTTACAGTTAATATTACAGGTTGTAAGGGTGGTTAATTTTGTCAATTCTTCTCTTGCATTTATTAAATAATAAAATGTGTTATAAGTTACCCTCATCCCCTGAAATTTGAAAGTTTCGACGTTGCTCTATATTAAGAGATATATGGAGAACAACCCCCGTAAATATTACTTTATTACATTTGATATTACGTGTATAATCTTATAGTAAATACAACAGTTAAGTTCTTACGGATTATAGCACCAGGGTTGTCCAAAGTATTTTACTTAACGAATCGGCTGCTACGAATCGGCTGCTAGCTTCAGTCTCATAAATAAACCAGCAAAAGAAATAGAAAACATATTCATTTCTTGTTTTAATTGATAACACTGCATGTTGAAGACATCCACATATTTTGATAGTCCTTTAGCCTCTTTTCATACTCCATTGCCACTCACAACAACACCAGTAAGTATTTGTAAATAACACACAATCACAATAAACTCAAAGCCTCACAGCAAGTTCGCATGAGAAGCGCAAACACGCACGTTCTTGTTCAACGCGCAATGGCGTACGCCGACTCAGATTAGAATATGCGCAAAACGCAGTGCGCATCAATAAACACTATTCGCAACAAAAAAAATTGTTGTGGTGACAAAAATAAGTAGTTACAATGCATTTTTCTTCTGTTGCAGACAATGATATGTTGCCACTGCAAATAATAAATTCTTACTCTAACTAAATGCATTGCTAACCACCAAAAGATTTGTTCTTTGAACAAAATTAAAAAGCGACTGTAACAAAAACGATTCAGCTGTATTTTATTGTTACTTCTGCAAATGTCATTATGTGGTGCGTAATAAGTACATTTTAAAATTGATGTGTAGAACAAATTAAATTGGTATTCGCAGCAAAAACTAATGCAAGTAAATTATTTTAGTTGCACCAAACAAGTTATTTTTCTCCGTGTAATTTTATAAATACCGGACTTTTTGTTAGTATCTACTTTATCTTTAGGGTTACCTAATAACGATTTAATGGTGTTATTTGATTTGTAAGTTACGGTTAAATTTTGATTTTAAAAAATTCTGTTTCAACTTTTGGAAGTTTTATCGTACGGTAGTGTTATGTATTTATTATTATTTAAAATTAGAAATGCATTGCCGATTTTAAAATTTATGAACTAATTTATCGATAGTTTTAACCGGGAAACCGTTATACTTCGCTATTAATATAGTTTAGTTTGGTTTTAAATCGTTTTTTGTTTAAAGGATTAAGTTAATCTGTTTATTAAAAAATTAAACGAAGCTAATTTATGATGCCAAAAATGATTGGAGTCAGCAGTTACGAACACTAACAGATTTATAACTGCTGACTCCAATCATTTTTGGCAACATAAATTAGCTTCGTTTAATTTTTTAATAAACAGATTAACTTAATTTCCTTTAAACAAAAAACGATTTAAAACCAAACTAAACTATATTAAAGAAATAGCTAAGTATAACGGTTTTCCGGCCCCATACCAAACTACTTTTCGATTTAATACAAAATTATTATTGGACGAAATTTATCTTACTTGCAAGAAATTTCTTGGATTCAAGCTTCAATTGGTTATATTTATATTTAATCCTTTATTGTTACATTTGACAACGTTTCGGCCTTGAATAAGGCCATTCTAAGTCTAAACAATTGTGGTTAACAATAGTAAAGTTTTGTCTAAATTATACATAATATGGTATTGGTTTATATTTAAAATTTGTTGAAACCATATTTGAGTCAAAAAAATTGTAAATTACATTTTTTATAGCCTGCACAGGCTGCGGAGTCAAGTTAACTTTAACAATAAAGCATTAAACATAAATACAACCAATTGAAGCTTGAATCCAAGAAATTTCCTACAAAAAAAATTCCTTAGCTTCAGAAACTTCCACTAGAAATTTATCTTAGTTTATAGATAATCATTCATCTGGGACTCCCGTCCCTATATAATCTCAGTTCTCTCCCTTGTTTTTCAGAGTTATTAGGACCTCTGGCATGGTTGACATGTTGAGTAATCTTGACTACTCTATTTAACTTTTTGGTTGTTGTACTACTGATAATGAGAACTTAGTTCTCGAAATACGTATTTAGTTTTATTAAAATTAATTTTAAGGTTAAGGGGTAATTTTATTAGTTTAACTCACAATTCGAAATCTGGCAGTGATAAAAAATTAAGCATTGTCGTTCGAAAGAAAATAAAAAAAAGTGTCCTAAAGAAATGCAAACCAAAATTCCATATTATTTTATATTTAGAACTTATTTGTAAAATTAAAAATCAGCAAATAAATTTTTCGGGAAAAACAAATACATCTTTAAAATGATTTACTAACGGGGTAACTTTGGCCTAATTTAACCGACTTCGTATCTCTTATTGTTTCCGAGATCCGAATAGTGACTCTCGTAAAACGGGTAGGTACCCCTTATTTTGAATTTTATTATGAACAAAATAAGAATGTACCGCAATTGTTATTGTTTCGGCAAATTTTTTGTACTTCATAAAAATGGCAATCAGATTGAATTAGCTCACAATAAAGAAAAGTTTCTTAGGTGTTTTTGTAAAACGTCTAGTTGCAATTATAAATTAATGATGAGTAACTGCTCGAGTTTGTAATTAGAGACTATTCAGCACTTTAACTAGCGAGGACTGCGTTGTATTTGCTATTGACACATCTTAATTTGACCGAAAGATAACCACACGCTTAACTAGTTTGCTGAACTTAATATTCCTAGACTAACATTTACCTATAATTATTATAAGTAAAGAAATTTCCGATACGAAAACATACACACAGTACATAATAACTAAAAGGTTTATGGTCACGCTAGAATTATTGATAATATAAAAAATAGATAGGCCGTGGAAAACAAAATTTGCACTAACATCTTAAACAGTTATTAATGTGTCATTTTAAATTAAGTTGCGAAAGTTTATTAAGTTAGAATTTCAATTAATTTATTATTTAAGTATCGCTTTGAGCGAAAATATAGAATTAACCACAAAGAATTTTCTTAACAAATTACACAATTATTTTCGTTATAAATGTTATTTAATTTATTTATTAAGAATAATATACAACTAATTTTGAATGTATTTATGATAACCATATTTTTCATGAAATATTAATTAAAACAGCAGTAAAAAATGTTAACCATGTGTCTTATTCTCAATAATTCTGACGTGACGCTCTTATTCATTACAAATTTATAAATATTATATTTTGAACAGTATATCTGGTTACCCTATCACGCAAGATTTTCAGAAATTAATAATCTACTTTTTGTTTGTTTGATTTTGTTCTTTTTTGTCAAATTTGAAAATAAATGCTGTTATATATAATCCGTTGCCAGGACAATAAAGTATTAAATTCTTTGAGATTCAAATAAAGCCGAAGTATAAAGTTAAGCTCCTTGAAAGCTTCGGTATAATTTATTGGATATTTAAAGCATGCATATTTTTAAAAATTAGTATTTTCTTACCCTAAGTATGAAGCCTGGCATCCACTCTAACCTATAAATAAAAAACTGTATTAATATTTATGAATTTTTTACATCATCATACAATCTAAGTAAACAATAATTTTTTATCTCCATATTAATAGTTTAAAGTAGCAATTTATCACCTCAGTGTTGAAAAAGCTGATTAATATCTATAATTTCTTAAGCTTCAAGGTAATCTAATGGAAATTTTATATGCATAAGTGTCATTACTACATAATGTATAACTCTTCTAATTTGATAACATATACACGTGTTATATTTGAAATACATTTAGTAAATTTTATGAAATGATTAGAACAGTTTACAAAATAGCTTGTTATTTTGTAATTTGATTAAATGATTGTTACATTTTTCACTTGATACCTCATTAATTATTATAAATAAAAGCGTGCGAATTGTTAATTATATATTTGACAGGTGTTTCCAGCCATAAGCAATACGAATGCACTATGTACACTGATGGAAGTAAAAACAGGAAAGCATATGATAAAAAGCGTATTATACATCAAAAGAAAATTTTGATTTCAATGAACTAAGGTTAACATTTTGTAATTTTGCAAATGAGTACTTTAAAACCAAGAAGAGACTTTCAGTGCTAATAATAAATAGTTACTTTTTTGTAAAACTTTATATTCTTCACTTTTAATGTTGATTACAAATATTACTAATTCTGTGATTTAAACTGTTGATGGCCCTAAAGCTCTTCAAGATTTTATTATTGCAATAAATACAATAAGTAAAATAGTTTTTCATTTATGACATAACCTTATTTCAATACATACCGATTTCAGGTTCTTTACAGTTAGAATTTATATATAAAACAAGAGTTTTTTTACCAGATTATACATTCTTAAAATTGATGTCGGTTGTTTTTGCATCAAGCTACAGAATTTTAGTACCAAGAATGTATTATTAAGATGAATGTTTTTAAACGGTGAAAATGAATTAGTTGAGATGGTTATCTCATCTTCAATGTAAAAGTAAGAGATTATTTTATTAAGAAAGTTAAATTATTTAATAATATTGTCATGCCACGGCTTCAATTTTACTACCTTCATATTCTTGGGGCCTGTGCATGCTTTTTTGTTATGTTTGATTGTTTACCTTTATGAGCAGTGGAGTAGTAAGAAGCGAATGGCCCCGTCCGCAAACAAAAAAAAAGAAATTACTGATTCTATTACTTTTAAGAGAGCGTAAATATTTTCGTTCCTGCACATTAAAAAATAATATTTATACCCCTTGCTCCTTGGGCCCGTCTCCACCTCACCGCCGATTACTAAGGCACTGCGTTTTTAATTAACGATATAGTAACTATAATTTCGTTATTATTGAACTTCTATATCACAGCGGACAAGTAGTACCTCTCTTATTATGTTTATTTTCTTTTATGATTTTTGGTGAATTTCATCATTTGTGGATCCTATCTTTGGACAGGTCTCAGCGAAAATGCAGCCTCCATATCAGTCTGTCCTGCACCTCTCTTTTCAACCCTTTGTAATTCTCTTCGTCTTTAATATTTCAATTTTTTTCTCTTTTCTTTCTTCCATGTGTTTTCCCTTCAATTATAAGTTTCTGTATACAATCCCTCCTTAAAATGTGGCCCATCCAGTTAGTTTTCATGTTTCTTATTTTTATGAAAATTCTACTTTCTTGTCCAATCCCTCACAACTTCCTCATTCCTGACTCTCCCTCTCCATGCAATTTCCTTTAACAGTCGCCTTAACCACATCTTAAAACTTTCCAAGTACTTTTTCTCCATGGATAATACAAAAAATACAGTGTAAATAAAATACGATTAAATTATTAACAATTAAAAATTACTATTTTTCCGAGGAAGTTTTTCAGTAGCACATTGATAACTGTGTCTGAAATAAGTATGATAGGATTTGTGCGATAATATAGAGTGTGGAACCTTGATAATATTATAATAAAGCTTGTTGTAGGCATAGGATGGTAACGAATTAACGATGGTATAATTAAAGTGTGCGCGGCGCGGCATGGCAAATGGTGTGAGCCTATCTTATCATTATTGACTGTCACACGGGCGACACTACACTTCACTACACTACAGTAAGCTGTAACTGTATAATGCAAGTTAAATATTTTACCGTATCCTTGTTGTTTAGTTTCGTTGTAAATTGTTAATTATCTTTCCAGCCTCAAGACAGCAGCACAAACTTTCAAACTGTTGTTGGCTACGTTTCCTTCAGAAATTTCCTACAAAATCCGTACATCACTGAAATGATATTATCTCTAAGTCAGTGTCACTGAATGTTCGCTTCGCCTGTGATCCCTACCAGACACGCAAATTTCCACTATACAGTGTACAGGACTCGAGCTAAGAGCTGCATTGTCATTCATAATTCACTCTAGAAAGCGAATTTTTTACCCAAAAAGGAAAAATACTCGCTCCTTCAAGTGAAAAATATTGTACCCCTGACGTATTTTATTTTATATAAACGTACCTGTTCTATCTGCATACGGGCGCTCATATATCGCGAATATATTTTAGTGGAACTGTTCTGAGAACCGAAATTCAACATACAAGTACTTATAATGCAGCAAACATTTAGTTGAGCTTATATAACTACGAGTAGTTATAGTTTTGACAACTAGAGTTTGAATTAGAGCGAAGTCAATTATTTATCGCCCAAAAGTGACACTCCACACTAATTCTATGGCTTAATGTAACAACATTCATTGTCAACATAAAGGTTGTTTTGGGAATTAGTGATTTAAAATCGACAAGAAACTTTCAGTATTACTAATACCGACAGTATCATTCGGTAAAACTTGACAATTTGCATTATTAATATTAATTTCAAATGTTACTAATTTTGCAGCAAGATCTGTTAGTATGTTTAGCAATATACAAATTTTCTTCTTCAAATTTACATTTAATCATTGTTTTTGGAATTATATGCTTTCTAAAGAAATTGTGTAAATCGTTTCTTTAAGGTTTTCAACAGTTTGGGTTTATAAATTTAAAAAAAAAAACAATTCAATTGATAATAATATATATCTTGCTTTTAATAGTTTTACTACGAAACTATAACACTGAATATTTATGTACATATTAATTTTATTTACTCATACTAAACCATTTGTTCTATAAATTTGTCTCAGTCATAAGCGCCGGCCATGCGGGGGTTTACCACACGTTCTAAAAGATTGAAACTAAGCACTACTGTTTATTTTGCAATCCCCAGTCTCTAGTTCCTCGTCTCCATTATAAGCACTAGATTCCATTCGTTGACTGTCTAACTATAATCTAACCACTTCCTGTACTCCATATGACTGACCTCAATTAATTCAGTTTTTTGCATGTACTGTCAATGATTTTAGATTTCTCTCGACTTCATCAATAAATCAGGCGTTATATAGGTTGGCTACCTGTTCCCTAAAATGGTCGCTATTTTAGAAAGATTCTTCGGTCTTAATAAGTCGTCATGATATTTCTGATTTAATTATTCTAAGTCCTTCCCAAAGCAACTTAGAATGCTTGTGACATGTTTACTAAAAACACAATATACCGTGATTACAGAACAATGTCTCAAGCAAATTAGAACGTCAAAAGTAGATAAAAAGTAGTATGGACATAATATTTGTTCGTATCTGACAGTATATATAGTATAAGTAGCTAGCACTAAGTATTAGTAGACAGATCGTATCTAGTCGCTATTAAAAGGTGTCACCCCAAAATGTAACATGAAAGACAGAGAGGGTAGAGAGAGAGATAGATTGAGGCAGGCCAACATGGCCCGCAGTGGCTGACAGTTGACACGACGTTTTTTTGCCAAACTGCAAGAATGGGTAAAAGAGTTGCGGCGATAAAGTTTATTTATTTGCAGTCCCTAAAGATGGAGAAATGCTAAATAAGTGGTGTCATGTTATATCACGAAAAGCCAGACTTTTACACATGAAAGATTATGTTTGTAAGAGACATTTTAATGAAGAGAACATTATAAAAGAATGGAAATCGGAAGATGTTGGGGTAAATAAAACATTTTTAATTTCATTTAAGTACAGTATGTATGAATCACGAAATTATACAACGTCGTCAGGGCTGCTCCATGCGGGTGGGCAAATTGTGCCCCGCACGCAGGCCTCTGACTATGAGGGGCGTCATTTCAAGGCGGTGTATAAAAAATAATAGTATTTTTTTGCAAACTGGGTTTATTTGTAAAGGATTATTATCCTACCAAACCGATATTTTTCTATCATTGTTATATTGAAATAATAATTGTGAAGGTGTTGATTACAACAAAGAATATTTTGATTATAGCTTAAGAATATTGATTACAAGAATGAATCCATTAATGAATTTAGTAGAAAAAAATGAAATAAATATCCGGCTAAACGGATAATTTTTGGCATTGTTATGTTGCAAGCTATAACTGTAAAATTGTTGATTACAACAAACAATATGACGCTGAAAAACATTAAATTCATATAAGAATCAATAAAACTAATTTAATTAGATTTAAATATATATATATATATATATATATATATATATATATATATATATATATATCTAAATATTACTTATAATACAATAACTCCTCAATACAATGTAAAATAATTTGTGATTTCCTATATAATTGTATACGTTGTGTGTTAAACGCGGCCTACCTATACCTATCTTTCTCTTCACTCGCCTGTTACATTATGGGTGACGTTTTATTATATATTATACTTTGTACTAGCTAGTAAGCATAAGCAATAATACAATAGAATTCTATAGTTTTATTTCTTTATTATTTATAATAAAAGTTCGTTTAATTAAGAAGCAATTCGTAGTAATAAAAAATCGTAATTGTTTTGAGTTTAATTGCATTTGATTTTTAAAGTCAATATGTTGTCAAAGCGACACCTATATTGCTATTTTTCTCTAGCAATAGTGTTACGTCATAGTGACACTGACAACAAATTTCAAATATTTCGCAAAGTAATTAATTATTAAAAAATGTTTTTTTATCTTAATCGTTATTTATTGAGTATTACTTTAAGTATAAAGTGTACATTTTATTATTTCTTGTTATGGTGGAGGATCCCATTAACTCTCGGGTGATTCAGAGGTCAATGTAAAGGTACATTCACAATTAAATTTGAACCTCGGACAATTTTATGCTGGCTTAAAATTGTAAGCTATGTAAGCAGAGGCATTTCCAAGTAGCCATTTACAAAAAAAAAAAAAAAAAAAAAAAAAAAATATGCGGCGCACTTCGGATTCAGATTGCATGTTGGCTTGAATCTTGCAAGGTTCAAGTTTTCAGTTCAAGTTGGTAGTGAATACGCACGCGCATTTTGATCGTCTTATTTTTACCAACAAAAGGCGCTGTAAATAATGATTTTATTTAGAGTATTTGATATATATATATTTGTTTTTGTAGGGTTACATTTGAGGTGGTTTGGTTTAGTACCAGTTTATTTTAATAAGTGCAGCATGTGTGAATGACACAATATAATAGTCAAACATTTTACCGACTTTAGTATTTTATCATATTGTTCATTTCAGGAACAAATAAAAAGTGATTGTAAATGGAATAAATTTATAAACGACACAATTTCCATTTCAAGTACAAAATAAGTAGCGTCTAAAGAGATAGTAAATGTACCTTAAGCCGTCAGTCCCTTTTCGCTGTGGGTTGACCACTAAATGTAAGTAAAATTCAGTCAAAGTAACCGGTGGAATTCCGGACATATATCTATGCTCCACTTAGAAGTAATATTTAAAATACATAATTCTAATTGAATAGACCTTTGGTCTTTCGAATATATAAAACGGTCCACAGTTGTTCGATAATGGCATGAATTGTATATTTTTCGTTGCTGTATGTCATGAATTTAAAAACTTTCATTAAAATTTATCATTTATTAATGATATTAATTAATATCGTCAAATGGCACTAGTTTTATTGAAATATCAGGAGAATATATTAAATTTTTTGGCATAATGCGATTTTAATTTTAATGTCAGTATTTTAATATCTCTCAGTGAGAAAATATATAGCTTCACAAAGTTTTATATGGATTTTCATCTATCTCTTTTCACCATTTCTCTTTAAAAATTTAGAAATAATCTACAAAAAAAAATCGAAAGAAAAAGACAGAAAAAGGTGAGCCGAAGAAAGTTTGCAGTAAGTTTATTGTTATGAATGAAAAGTTTGTATAATTCATGTCAAGGCAAAAAAGCGGGTGTAAGCTCAGAACTTCAATAACTATAAACACATTCTAATGTTAATAATTTATTGTTC
Source organism: Harpalus rubripes (assembly GCA_963082715.1). Taxonomy (NCBI): domain Eukaryota; kingdom Metazoa; phylum Arthropoda; class Insecta; order Coleoptera; family Carabidae; genus Harpalus; species Harpalus rubripes. Next base: position 19,259,718 of record OY720458.1, on the reverse strand, counting down.
AACTCTAATCGATTCCACTGTATTGCCGAGTTTTGTATTGTCCCCGAACTTTTTTCCATTTCATGCTCCACATTTTACGAGTTTAATTATCGTTTCTGGTTTTCGGGGAATTAATTTTTGAATTATACCTTGATTTGCTCTTTCCACTGTGCTACTTCCAAATTTACTCTCTGTATTACGTGGTTGAGATCACTAAGTGTCAGCTGTTATTTCAACAGCCCGATTTCAATCAGGGTCAATTATTAATTGGAAAATTAATCCCTGTGGTGTAGTTTCTACAACATTTATGGATGTCCATAAGGAGACGTATAGTAAAAATTGTATGAAGCAAATTGGCATTTTACAATGCATAAATCATTTTATGGCAAAAACTGTATCGTACAATGTTATTCAGGAATTAAATGTTGCATAGAATAGGTACTGTTTATATAATTTTTATTAATATTTTAGTTTTTTTAAATCTTTAAAAATAAGTTTCAAAATATCTTTTTATTAGTAGCAATAAACGTTAAACGTCAATTTAACTTATGAAAAATAAATGCCGTATTCTTCTACGATTGTTTTCAGTATAATAACTCGTTATAACACCTAAAGATACATTTTTCATTCGACTAAACATTTATTATTAACTTACTTAAAAATAACGGAGTATGGAATATTATTTTTAAGGCATAGCTATAGCTACTAATTAACGAAAGTTTGAAATTTCTTTCTAAAATTTTGAAGAAACTAAAAACATTAATAAAAAATCTGGTATGACCAGCACAATATCTCCCGCCATTTACAGCCTGAGTAACAAAAAAGATTAAGTTAATCCGTATTTTTAGATTAGTGAATTTTACTCTAATTTTGACAGTTTATTTCTTAAAATATAGTCTAATCTAATCCAAGTAACTACTTTTTTTAAAACCCCTCAACAGGATTAAATCCCAATTACACAGTAGGTTCACTTTCACAAACATCCATGCCTTAGTGGAATTCGAACCCAGAGCCCCCAACCGCAGTCATGACTTATGAGGCGTTGCTCTAAACATTGAGCCACCGGAAATATAATAAAATGAAGATTAAATTTTAAATTCCGGGATAGAATAGTATTCACTAATTCAAAAATGACGATTAACTTAAACATTTTTGTGAATCGTTAATTTTTATTAATCTAAATACATACCTACATATTTACTTATGCTGGAAACTGTATTGAATACGTTTTCTATTGTTCTATTTACTTTTTTCTTTTTACAACGTTACTAATATTATTTTGAAATGATTAGTTCTTTGATAGTGACATTTATCTGTCAGTTACATACAATTGAATAAATGCGTTTTGTTTGTTTAAAGCGTTGGATGTGGGATTTAAATTATAAATAATTTTATAATTTTATCCATAAAATATGTAGAAAAAGTATTAATGCATATCTATAGAACATTTAATAATCTTTAATTTTTATAATAACATTAATCTCGAAAAAAGAACATTTAAAGGTATTTTTCGAAGAAAACCTATTTTGAGCTTCTAGTAAAGTGCCATTTCCGGTTATCCGATTTTCACCAAAATCTGATGGGTTCTTTCCATTACAGAAAAAGTTCGAAATACATGAGTACGTTTACACCACGCGTACTGAACATTTAGTCCGCATACCAAGTGATGTAACATGATGGCGTCGAATGGTGTAAACACTATGTACCAAACCTTTGGTACGCAATTGGTACACATTTTTGGTACGATCAAAGGGGGATGTACCAGACCTTACTCATGCACGGTGTAAACAGCAAGCGTACCAAAGCGATTTTTCTGCCATCTATAACTACTTTTAATGCAATTAAATTGTGTATTAACATTTAGGGAAATTGTGTAAGTTTAGTAATATTTACAATTTTAATAATGTGGCGATGTAAATTACATATATTTGCAACTATTTCTCCTTATTAAGTAATTTTAGGTTAGGGTGACTCTGACAGTTAAATCTACGCAAGCGCGTGTAACGTACCAAAAATTTTAGTATGTTTATTTAAATACCGGTGTAAACATACCATACTAAGATAAATTTTAGTATACACTTGGTCTGCGTATCAGAATAGTACGCACGGTGTAAACGTAGTCAGCGAAGTAGAACCTAGTGGTTCATACCGATACAAATTTGAACTGACGTTACCATACCATTTCCCCAAAAAATTCACTTACAAATAAATATATCATTATAAAATAATGTTTAATTTTTATTATTATAATGAGAAGTTATAGTGGTTAATTTTTATATTTTATGAGCTACTGATATTCTATTATGGTCACATCCCTCATTGAAGGGGCAAGTGAATAAAGGTGTAATATAACATTTTCTAAAAAACTCCAATTTTCTAGCATATGTAGAAGTTATTTGCATTGCGGCAGTTAAACTTTTTTTTGTCCAGAAACAAATTTTTGTAACATATCACCTTCATCCACTTTCCCCTGAAATTGAAATGCGATTAAATTCAGGATGTAAGGTATTGTGTGCTTTAGGTAAGGTGACCACCGGTTAAATGTGGCTATATACGCTCGGTTGAGTGTATACAATGGAGTACTTGCTATTTGCTTTAAGCTCTGGTATTGAATGTCCAGTATGTGATAGACAACCGGTGTCAACATTTTGTAATTGTGGGAATAAATGATTTTAAATCAAGAATCAACTGTCATTGTTAATATTGCCGAGAGTACATTTCTATAAAACTTTAGACTGTAGTGTTCATGTTGATTAAATTGTCACTAAATTTGTGATTTGTGTGTGTGTGCATATTACCCATTGCTGGGTGTGCCAATCTGCTTTGTACGCAGATATCGGTAATGATGATGACATATTTGCACCGTGCGGGCGTTTACCAGGCGTCACCTCACGGGTACTCATTACTGGCGTGGAGAGTGCATCACAGGGGTCAATTTTTGCAAATTAAAATTCGAAATATTTGGCGTCGGTCGGGATCGAACCCGGTTCCCCAAGGTCGTGACCATAGACACTCAAGCATGCGGCCACGAGACCCCACACATATATATATATATATATACATATATATTCACGGCATATAACCCATTGCTGGGTGTGCCAATCTGCTTTGTACGCAGATATCGGTAATAGTGATGACATACTTGTACCATGCGGGCGTTTACCAAGCGTCACTTTACGGGCACTCACAGGGGTCAATTTTGTAAGGAGGATGTCATAATCCTTTATTTATCTGGAATTATATATATATATATATATATATATATATATATATATATATATATATATATATATATATATATATATATATATAAGGAGATAAATTTTATTGGGTATATCAGTGGGATGTTTTCTGGGCTTAAATTTGTTTAGTAGATTCTTTTAAAATCTGTCAAGCTTTCGTGTATTTCATCAGGACGCTGAAGTTAAAATACTAATAATTTTACAAAGTATAAAATAATTTGAATAAAAGGAACTTACGTTTTGTTGAAGTTATTTGAAAGTCATTGATTTACAAAAAGTAGAAGAATTTTGAAAATACATTAAGGTTTACAATGTCATAAAGGTAAAAACTTATATTAATTTTGACAAATAACACATGGTTTTTTAATTCGTCGCAATAGTACAACAAGTTATATTTTTTGTTTTGAAAAATTCTGTTGGTACTGGACCGGCGTGAAAAGGGCGGTGAATTTGAAGTGATTTTATTTGAACTAGTTATAATAAATAAATTTTATCTCCTTAACTAATCGACAGTGACGATTACACTCCACATATATATATATATATATATATATATATATATATATATATATATATATATATATATATATATATATATATATATATAGGGTGTTTCCTTTAAAACAACCAGCGCTTTTTTGGGCTAACTAATAACTTTAGAGAAAAATGTTTTATACCAAAAATTATCAAGATTAAGGGGATAATGTATCGATAGTCACAAACCGAATATTTAACCAGTGGTTCTCAAGCGGTAAAACAAAATTATATTTTTTTTAAATGGCACCCTATATAATTTTTTAGCCCTTTAAATAGAATATTATTTTCTGATTTCAACGATATAAATATAGCATGGGGTTGTATAACAATTATTTCGAGAAAAATGGTATTAAAAACTAGAAATACTTTAATAAAAAATGAGTTTACTACTAGCGTTAGGCATTCACCAAGCCAAGCTACTTGGCTTGAAATAAAAAAGCTTGGCTTGGCTTGAAAAATCAAGCTTTTTTAATGTTAGGCTTGGCTTAGCTTGGGCTTGATGGATACAAACCTTGTCTTGGCTTGAAATCTTCAAGCTTTGAAAATTTTAGGCTTGGCTTAATTTTCAAGCTTTGTCAAGCTTTTTCGAGCCTTTTCAAGCTTTATAATACACATGCGCGAATTCATTTTCGCACGCACATATAATGGTTTTTATTTTATTTCTTTTAGTTTCAAAATAGGTATATAATATATGGGCCTTGAAAATTTAAATTAAACCAGTAAGTAGTAGGGCTGTTCGGTATCGAGATTTGAATGTCAATATTCGATGTGAATTAAGTTAAATATATCGATGTAAACTGATAAACCCGATATATTGATGTAGTTGGTGTATCGATCTATCAATATATCGGGTGTACCAAAGTCACACACAGTCAAAGGCTTGGCTTGGCTTGAAAATTCATGCTTTTTTAAAAGTTAGGCTTGGCTTGGCTTGGGCTTGATGAAACAGAAGCTTGGCTTGAAAAATCGAGCTTTTTTGAACGGTAGGCTCGGCTTGATTTTTCAAGCATTTTCAAGCCAAGCCAAGCCAAGCTTTCAAGCTTCAAGCCAAGCCCGTGAATCTCTAACTAGCGTAACTAGGCAACAGACGCACAATACAATAGGGTATGCAATACATAGGCGACCTATGTATTGCATAGCCTATTGTAATATTATAACATTATTTTTAATACCATTTTTCTCGAAATACTTGTTATACAATCTTATACCATATTTATATCATTGAAATCAAAAAAAAATCCTCTGTCTAATGGGCTAAAAAGTTATATAGGATAACTTTTAAAAAAATATAATTTTGTTTTGCCGTTTGAGAAGCACTGGTCGAATTTTCGGTTTGTTATTATTAATAAATTAGCCCCTTATTCTTCATCATTTCTTTTATATAACATTTTTGTCTAGTCATTAGTTCATTCATATTGGGTTCTTTTACAATAAGACTTTGTTTATTTGTGAATATAGAAATATAGCGTTCTTTTATTAGTGCATTAATTTATAGAATTTTATATGAAGAATACAGTCTTTTTTTTAAAAAAAAAACAAAAGCACATCTAAGATGACCTGTCAAAGGTAAACAAAAAGTCTCATTTAATCGAAGTCATAATTTTTATAGTTTTCTAGATAATTGGACCAAACCTGGAGTAAATTTATTATAATGTTAAAAACAACTCTAAATGTTACTGACAATTACATTGGTTTGAATAATAGCCTACTTTGTTTTAAGCTGATTATAAAATTATCAACGTGTAATAGTAGATTTGAATGGCAAACTTAGAAAATCGCTATTAACTTGTTTTTCTATTTAAATGTTTGAAATTTGCAAGAGAAAAAAAGTTAAAACCGATATCATAATGTACTCCGGAGTTATGGAGTTTCAAACAGTATTCGTTTCTTAATAGTTAACGGTATATTTGAGTGTTACTCTTTGTTTTTAATCACTGATTCTAGTAGGTAATAACGATATACAAGACCGGGTGGCGCTCGAAATCCGTTACATGCGCATTTAACATAGGAAAACAGCTTTTCCTTGCACATTACTTCCGAAATTATTTTAGGAATAAAATACTTCAAATAAAAGATGTATATCATGAAATCCTGCATTTGAATCAATAAACAAAATTAATTGTGCATATGTGCATACTTTGTAATGGTAGAATTTTGAAATGAAAATGTCGAAAATCACGTCAAAAATAGTGATAGCTATGGAATTAAAACAAAAAGCATAACAAATGTAAAAATGTTTTATCTGCTTAAAAAAGTCTTAATATTTGACAGTTAAAACTTCAATCATTTATTCGTCGTTTTATTTTAATTTCACGGCTAATGCTATTAAACTAAAATTTTCTAAACTTTCATATTTAATTTCTAGAGTTACTAAACATAGGAATTGATTTTTGTTTACTAATTTATTAAAATTTTATGCTCTACAATTTTTATTTGAAGAATTTTTTTCTAAAATAATTTGGGGGCAACGCGCTAGGAAAAACTGTTTTACCATGTTAAATGCCTATGTAACGGATTTCCAGTGCCTCCCGGTATGTTACCAAGGTGTAATTGCTGTTATTTCTAGGTTGTCATTACTGAAATCTGCGTGTAGAAGTAGATTGATTCACCCAGAAATAAGTAATAAGCTCTAGTGATATATGTACCTGCACTAAATAATGTAATCTTGGATTTGAAATTACATTTACTTGACAAATACCAAAAGAGAAGAAATTCACTGAGGTCCGTTTCAAAACACAAAATTTGATAGAAAAAATAAATATATAGATATTGAGCATTTTGTTGGATCATACTGTGTTATTGAAATCTCATTAAAAATGAATCAAGCCAGCTGTCAAAAGTTTAGGAACATGCAGACTACACACTAAATATGAATCAAATATTTAGTTCAATTAGAACAAACAGTAGGTTAGCCAGTATATGCATAGACAAGTTTGTATCAATAAATGGACTTGCATAAAGCAATATTGGTTCTAATGCGTGATTTCAGTTAAGCTAATTGAAAATCACGGTTAGTGTTATTTCATTCAACTCTGTTTGCTGTAAAATTATTCCTATTGTAGTTATAATTATAATCTCGAACCTACAGGATGGACATTTTCGCACATAATGAAAATGCATAGAAAAAATATTGTAACTATTTATTTTGAATATATCTCAAATTAATCAATAAGTATAGGAGGCTATAAATACATTTCATTGAATTGATATAAATTTTATACAAAAATATTTATATTAGCATTTGTTCAATTATATTTATTTAATAATTTAAATTGTTATTATGTATAAAAATTTATTGCAATAATTTATGAGTAATTTTATTGTATAAATATATTAAAAATACACCGCTATACAGGAAACGTCACTTTGTGAAACTTAGTAATTATAATAAATATATCATCACGGCTTATTGCTGGATGTACGAATCTAATTTACACAAAAGCAGTAATAACGATAAATGTTTGTCAGTTGTCACCTAACTGGAACATACAATGAAAAGTAGTTTGGAGAGTATACCTATGTACATTTTTCTAAAATGGTATTTGAAAGCCGATTAAAATATGCTGATTTTGCAAGAGTGGAAACAAGATGTTCAATATTTAATGATATTAATATTCAGTTTTGAGAAAGTAATGCGCTTCTATAAATAAATGAACAAGGTGCTATTATTTTACATAGGTGGAATAATATTTGTATTCATTTTAATTTTTCTCGTGTCGATGAACCTAATATATAATCAAAGACTTCAGCTAATACCATTTACATTTACATAAAAATAAAAATTATAAAGAAATTCAATCACTTCCAATTAACAAGGGAATGTTAGAAATTACATATATATATATATATATATATATATATATATATATATATATATATATATATATATATTGTAGAAGGCTCAATAGTACCTTCAAACACGGCTTATTATACACGATACTGTCGACTTATGTAAATTAAATATTTTCGAAATATCATTCTGTGAAGCACCATCTTCATACGACCAGAGTATTAATTTTCAAATTTCACTGGAGCATAATTACATTATATATAAGTAGAAATTAAGAAAATAAACTTCGCAAATGCAAGTGGTTGCTAAATGTCCGAACAAGATAAAAAACCTGTTTTTGTCCTGAATAATAATCTGCAAAGGTTATTGCGTTTAAATACTGCACAAATAATCTATAATTCTTTTAGTTGTAACTCTAGTTCAATTTATAATATGTTGCTGCATACCACAGTATAAACAGATAGGTAAGTAAAATAATAGATAATTGAGCAGATGATATTGGACTTTAACATTATATTATTAAATTTGTTTTCTTTTATTCTTCATTAATTGCATTTATTCCTAAACTCGATTGTCATCAAAATTACATACAATAATTGCAGATCACAGAATTTTCAAACTCTATCTCTCAGCTCGTTTCCTTTACAAAGAAGTCTATAATGAGATACAATGTATAAAATGTTAAATTCAAATTAAATTGCAAAGGTATCGTTAATAGTGGATTAATTTTACTTGTAATTATGTACAAGTATCAATTAGAGGGATCTATAGCGATATTACGATATCTTCGTAAGGTTCATCGGTAAATTAAATTTAGTTTCTCATTTTCTTTCCGGCTAAATACATTAATAGTCGTTAAGCAAATTGATTCCCCGTTTAATAAATTGTGCTAACCTTAACTATTCTGAGGTTCTCCACAAAAAAGACTAAAGCAGCAGAGATGTCGTAATCGTAATCGCAATCCTTGAATTTGGATATTCAAGGTCGACGAACGGATTAAAAGCAGTTTAAGTTTAGCAGCATTGACTATTTCCTTGCTTTCTTTTGTGAAGCATTACATGCTATCTTGCTGAGCGATCTTTACGGTAAATTTGTTAAGCTATTTCGGACTGGAATAACATGAACATTACATCCAGATAAAACAGTATTTTTAACGCAATTATGAAATGAAATTAGCCACAAATTTACTGCAATAAAAACTGTTTTTATTGATCGCACTAATATAAATTACAGGAGAAATATAATCGCATCTCAACACTCATAAATATATTCATGCCATTTCTCACAGTGTAGGTTGACACAAACCAGTAATTCAGCAGTGCACCAATCATAAGCGTCAGAAATAAATAGATAAAATTCATTTGTAATTTAATTCTCTTACGAAAGAACATTGAAAGGTAATTTATAGGTAAGCAATGACCCTAATAATATTATTTGTAAATTCAAATAAATGTTGTCTCTTTACTTCTGACACAGCACTTATGTCACTACTACACTGCACATTTCTATTTAGACATACAGCTGAGTATGTTATGTTACGGGTTGTGGTTCAGATCCGACCGATGTCAAACAAGAAAATTATTACCAATTTTCAAATAGCTTAAAAGTGACCACTCTGGCGCTCTTTTTCGCGAAGTACCAAAAATTGAATATACGTAAAATATATAATTTAATAACATTACCCCATAATATTGTATGTTGCAAATATTTGCAAAGGGTACAGTTAGTTTCCAATAAAATTAAAATAAAATTATTAACACATGGCTAAGTTTCACAAACTAGGATTAATTATCTTTATCGCGATTTCGGCTTTTACACCATCTTTAGAAGACTGAGAAATGTTCAAGAGAATTACATGACTTATATACAGACACAGGTATAAGATTATTAACTATTATTGTTGGTCTTGGAAATACCATCTTAAGGGATCAACAAAAATTCCCTTTCGATATTCGATATTCGATATTAGTCAAGAGTGACTTAGCGTGAAGGTCGTATTAGTGTAGTAGTCTAATCATTCCATTTTTCTTAAATAAATTATAATTTTTAACTGTGATTCCTACCTTGGTTGTTTCGAAAGGGTGTAGTGCACCACGTAAAGTGTTATCTTCAGTTATTTTTGTGACGATCTTAACTAAAAATTGTTATTCAAGTTTCTAAATTTTATTTTCTTTTCATTAGTCAACGCGTGTTGCTGCGCATGTGCAACTTAGTAATATTTGCAACTCATCATTACACGAAATTGAACAATCAACATTTCAGCAGTGTTCGTACCCATTTCAATGGTACTGACTAATGAAGACCTTTTAAAACAAATGCAGACTTATATTGGAGCAGCAATACAGAATTTAGAAGAAAAACTCTCTGACAGAATAAATAAATTGGAAAAACTAATGCCGCGCTTACTGATTTAAAAGCTGAAAACGAACTTCTTTTCCTTAAACTCTATAATCTTGAAAAGCAAAGCAAAGCGAATAGTTTAATTTTAAAAGGTCTGCCAGAAGAAGACAACGAAGACACTCATAATCTAGTTTGCAATTTTCTACGAAACACGTTACAAGTTATTCTAAACGAGTGGGATATCAACCTAATACGAAGGATTGGTAAAAAACAAGACAATTATAAATCTAGATAGATAGATCTATTTTGATAAAACTCAACAATTACAACGCCAAAGCTAGTATTTTAAAAAACTCTTACAAACTCAAAGGAACAAACATTTACATTAATCCTGAATTAACAAGAAAAACAAAAATATCTAAACAATTTTAAACATGATGCTCGCAATAAAGGTTACCAGGTTACACAATTTAAAAATGGTTTAAAAATTGACAATATTATATACTCCATAGATGATCTTCCTAATCTACTCCCTAAACAAGACAACCTAATGAAACATTACGTAGCACTCAGGACTGCACTATTGTTGAGTCGACAAAACACCTCCATCAGACCAGCTCCATTTCTAGCTCGAAATTTCCGAACGCAATAATAACTGGAACCTCAAATACCATTAGCAAAAATAATAACACAAAAGTTAAAGGCAACACCCCAGGAAGAACAACATTATAACTTTCGGAGCAACAGCAAACCCTAGTCTAACATTATTCTATGAAAACATTCAAGGATTGCGAAACAAAAACTTGGAATTAGAGGCATCGCTTAACTCCTATGGCATTTCTCCGGACATTATTCTCATAGGCGAACACTGGCTAAAACCAGACGAACTGAGTACAGTTAATCTTTCTACCTACTCTACTGCAGCGGCATTCGGCCGGGCTACTTACAAGAGAGGCGGTACCGTCATATTTCTGAAAAATCATTTACAGTTCGAAACTATAACCTTATACGATGAACTTTTGGTTGAGAAAGATTTCGAATTCACCCTCATTAAACTCATCCATTTAAAACAGCCTGTATATTTTATGGTATTCTATAAAGCGCCCAGCGGTGATACTAACGTATTCTAGAAACATTACTATCAAAAATTTGTAAAGCTAAAAGTACAATTTTATTGTGTGGAGATCTCAATATTGACATTCTATCAGAGTCTACAAATAAATCTAGACTTATTTTAATTTTGGAATCAGCTACATCCTCCACTTGTATAGACAACATAATACTATCCTCAAACGTACGTGCCCGCTATGAAGTGTTGAAAAACGGTATTTTGGACCATCATGCAATATGGTGTGTAGCTGAAGAACTTGGCAAAAATCCTGTCAATGCCTCTGCGTTCAGAAGAGCCTATACTACTCAAAAATATTACAACTTCTTAGCTCTACTAGATCAGATTTCATGGGATGACGTAACTAATGACAACAATGTCAACAGCAGTTTACATTCTTTTCTAGATAAGTTTGAAACTGCATTTAATCTAGCCTACTCATTGAAAAACGTGAGGCTTAAAACCAATCTGGGCAACTTATGGATCACGAGTGGAATTCGCATTTCATGTCGCACGAAAGACAAAATCCGTCGTCGTCTTCGCCAACATGATTCACCTATTTTGAAACATCACTTTCAAAAATACTGCATGGTGCTTAAATCAGTCATCAAACTAGCGAAAAGGAGATACCTAACAAATTATATAGCCACTTCCAAAAACGTCATTAAGTCCACATGGAATGTTGTAAAAAATTTAACGGGGCGTGACTAAATCCCCTAGTTTTCCTGAAAAATCTGTTGTCACAGCTAATAACTTTAACAACTTCTTCTTACAACATGAAAGCACTTCAAAAGTTAGCGATGTGAATTATTCCACCTGTCAACGGTCCTTAAACTCACTTTTCCTTTCTCCGATAACAGAAGAAGAAACAATGTCAATGATAAGGTCCTTGAAGAACAGCTACTCCTGCGGATATGACCAGATACCCAACATCGTAGTAAAAACTTGTAGTCATCTAATTTGCAAGCCGTTAACTCATATTTTCAATCTCTCATTCTCTGCAGGTGAATTTCCAAATGCTTTTAAACATGCCATAGTTACACCTATATACAATATGGGAAACATAAATTCAATTGAAAATTTTAGACCAATATCACTACTTACTAATTTTTCCAAAGTGCTTGAAAAATTGATGCATAAGAAACTGATGGTATTCTTTCAAGAAAACAACCTAATATCCAAATCCCAGCACGGCTACTTAAATAAAAAATCAACCATATCTGAAATTAATTGGGTCGTTAGCAACATCATGGGCAATCTTGATAACAACCACACTGTCTTCGGTATCTCAAGTGACCTCTCCAAGGCATTCGATACTGTCTGCCATAAATTATTATTACTTAAATTAGAGTGTTTTGGTGTACGTGGACTTGCACTATTGTGGTTCAGTTCTTATTTATCCGAAAGAACTCAGTGTGTTAAACTACAAACAGACGATAATCACGCTCCAATACTATCTGAAAAAGGTTTTATTCTCCGAGGTGTACCACAAGGCTCCGTTCTAGGCTCTTTATTGTTTTTAGTGTATATAAACTATTTATCAACATCAGTGCAAAATACTTCGTGTGTTCTATACGCGGACGATGCCTTCTTCACAGTGTCGTGTAAAAGAACTGACTTTTCCCCTGAACTTATTAATAACGTAGTTAGTGATATTCTCCGGTGGTGTGATAATAACAATCTTACACTAAATCTTGAAAAAACATCCTTCACCCAATTCTTTTTGAATTCCTTCAGCAGTGTTAGTGTTGAACCATCAGATGTATGTATTTCCAGGGCAGCTTCAACAAAATGCCTAGGACTTTTTCTCAACGAAGATACTAAGTAGCACATACAAATAAAACATGTGATTAATAAATTAAATAAGTGCTGTTACTGTTTACGTACGCTTACTACAATATTTGACATCGACAGTTTACTAATGACGTATTATGGCTATTTTTACCCCATAGTTATTTACGGCATCATCATATGGGGATCTTCTTCTGCATTACAAGAAGTTTTTGTTGCTCAGAAAAGAATAATCCGCATAATATTAAAACAACAACCTTTAAGTTCCTGTAAAGGACTGTTTCGTAAACTTGGAATTTTAACAGTACCCTCCATATACATACTAGAAATAATAAAATTTGTACTTAAAAATATAAACAAATTTACACCTCTAAACTCACCATATTCAACCAGGCAGAGCCATATAACTTTATGTGTCCCCAAACATAGAACAAAAGCATTTGAAAACAATTGCGAATATGTTGGCGTAAAAATTTTCAATGCCCTACCCCATAATCTAAAAAAATGGGTCGCATAATGCGCTTATAAAGACCATAAAACACATACTAATTCAAAAAGAATATTACAATGTCACTGAATTCTACTCAGACTGTGCGAATAATTTATTTCACCTTCCAACTGAAATGCACTGTCAAACAGCAATATAAACAAGATTGAAGTTTTTATTAAATCTTTTTTTTTGCGAATTCGGTGATACGTTTTTTATTCACGTTTTTCATTCACTCTTATGTATTTAATTTACTTATTTATTATATTATTATGTACCAAAGTATAACACATTTCTTATTAAATTTATTGTACCTGTATATTTGAAAATTGTCTTAATGTCTAAAACGTTATATAATGTATTGAAATTTAAAAAAAATATTTTGAAGTATCTAAATTAGGAACATAAAGTATTTTTTATTTTATATATCTGTTTATCTATAAGATGTATACGTGTATATTTAAATTGAAAAAAATATTGTGCATGTATTTATTTCTATTGATGTGATGTTAATTAATAATTTGGATTGTTTAAATTTCTTGTATTTTTATATTGGATAGGTTGAAAATCACTTCTGTGAACCTAATCCTATATACTTACGTGCATGAATAAATTATTATTATTATTATTATTATTATTATTATTATTATATTTTCAAACGACAGATTCAATCAGAATATAGTGGTGTTATTTACTGTTTGTTTGACAGATCTAATAATGAACAAAACATCATTAGCTCCATGGCATTTTGAAATATGCTGCAAATTGCGTATTTTTGTATTTTCTCGTAAAATAAAGTTTTTTTTTTCACAAAGTAACCCCTGTGGTACTCTTCCCAAAACAGTTCTCAGCGGTACAGATATATCGCCATTACCGAAATTTGTTATTAAAATAGATTGGCACTCCTAGGAATATTCAGTAGTACAAGGCTTGGCTTGACCTTGGCATGTTGTTCTTGGACATTGAGCCAAAACACGCCTTGTTCACTACTTACCTTATTAACATATTTGTACAGTTGAGGACGTTTACCAAGCATCACCTCACGGGATCTCAAAGCTGTCACAGAGAGAGCACTACAGGAATCACTTCTGTGTTATTTAAAAATAATTTTGAAGTTTGTCTTCAGTTGGAATCGAACCCGTTTTGTTGAAATCATAACCGGTCACCTAAGTATTTCCATGGAATTCAAGTATGTGATCGGTTTTTATATTTGTGCTGTCCTCACAAAAACGTTATAAATGAAGAAATATTATTTATCTTTGTCTAAGTCATTAGGTATAATGCGGAACATATTAGAATTGTAGCTCGTATAAAAGTCAACACGAAAAGAAACAACATGAAAGGATGTATCTATACGTCGTGAATTCTTTTCATTTAAGTGTCCAAGATATATGGCTATTATCTTGCTTTTATTGTTTTTTGTCGTTGGATATAACAAAAAATAGAAATGATTATTTTATGCCATAGTTTTATAATACTTTACGACGAAAATATGGTAGGTACGATAGCAGAAGCTTCGGTCAATCACGACTAACCGATCAATCTTGATTTTTATTTTTTAGGATACGTTCCAATCCAATCAATCTAAATTATCTGTAGGATTTAAACTTCGGAGATACTGAGATGGACGGATAAACGAATTTTCTACGTTTTCGTTTTATTTTCTAAACAGGAATTCATTCCTTCCAGCAACAAATTAATTAATTAATTTAAATAAATAAAAATATATCATCACGGCTTATTACCTATTTATAGGGTTGCCAATCTGTTTTTTTATTCAAATGTTTAACGTTTTATGTGTAAAAATATGTTAATTTACGTATTATTATTATTATTAGGTATTATTTGTAATATCTGTTCAAGTGAACAACTATATATCAATCTAAATAAATAAGTATACATTTGAACTCAAATTACAAATAATAATAATAATAATAATAATAATAATAATAATAATAATAATAATAATAATAATAATAATAATAATAATAATAATAATAATAATAATAATAATAATAATAATAATAATAATAATAATAATAATAATAATAATAATAATAATAATAATAATAATAATAATAATAATAATAATAATAATAATAATAATAATAATAATAATAATAATAATAATAATAATAATAATAATAATAATAATAATAATAATAATAATAATAATAATAATAATAATAATAATAATAATAATAATAATAATAATAATAATAATAATAATAATAATAATAATAATAATAATAATAATAAAAATAATAAAAATGTACTAACCTGGCTTGGCAGAGAAATAGCTAATATTTGTTAATTTTTAGTTTCAATTCCATGGCTTCCATGGTTATTGCTATTTGTGGAGGACATCTCTACATTTTCATACCTAATTTCTGCCCTTCCAAAACATGCGATATTAATTTTGCTTATCGGTTCAGATGTGGAACTTTATGCCCTACAACTTTTATTCGTAGCTTTTTTACCTAAAATAATTTTACGTCAAAGCAAGATTATGCAACCTTTTATTTTTTGAACGAAGGATTCCTAAAGGGAGCAAGAGTGTGGGAGCAGAAGGCCAGACTCTCGGAAAAAATCCGGACAAGCTGAACTTTTGTATACACGTGTGTTTCGATGTTACAAATAAGTATATGACAATATCTTAAATATATCACCATGGCAATTCGAGATATCCAAGGTCGAAGGTCACCAAAATTGGTTTGTCGCGAAATATTCGCCGCCTATGCATCGTACGTCAATAAAGGTTATTATAAAAGTTATTTCGGTGCAAATATTTTATCATTACCGATATCTGTGTACAAAGCAGATAGGCACATTTAGCAATGGGTAATAAGCCGTGATGATATATTTATATTTATTTTATTTATTTATTTATTTATAAAAGTTATAGAAAACATTATTATTTACAAGATTTGTTATAGAAAACATTATTATTTACAAGATTGGTTATATGTATTTTTTCCATAAGTTTAACTTTTTTTGAGATATAGCGCGGAAAAGGAATAACAATTAATTCGTTTACGGGATAACGCAATTCAGGGTGTTAATGAATACGTGTTACAAATTTATTGAGTATGTAGGGGATGGAAAATAGACTAACGTTTACTAATAAACTTAATTCCACAAACGCGCCAATTTCGAGCTACAAGCTCTTAAAAAAATAATTATGTACCTTAATTTTAGTTGGCACCGTGACATATTGTTTTGGGGTATTATAATATGTATTACACAAATGAATAAAATTATGTAAAAAAATTTAAATAACCTAAATTAATAGGACACAGACGACTAAAATTAAAGTAGATAGTTACTTTTTAAGAACCTGTAGCTCGAAAATGGTGCGTTTACGGATATGAGTTTATTAGTAAGTTTAGTCTATTTTGCATCCTCTACATACCCTATAAATCCCGTAAACGAATTCACTGTTACCCCTTCTCCGCGCTATATCTCAAAAAGGATTAAACTTACGGAAAAAATGTATACAACCAATCTTGTAGATAGTAATGTTTTCTATAACTTTTGTAATAGCCTTTATCGACATACGATGCATAGGCGGCGAGTTATTCGCATAAAATCAATTTTGGTAATCTTTGACCTTGAATATCTCGAATTGCCATTGTGATATTTTTAGGATTTTGTTATCTACTTATTTGCAACATAGAAACATACGGGTATATAAAAATTTAGCTTGCCCGGAATTTTTCCAACCTGAAATCCTTATTTGATTCGACTATTATAAGATCAATGATACTATATGGTTACGAATTGAGGACGCTTAGAAAAAGTGATAAATAAAAAACTAGAAATATGGGAAAGGAAGGTATTAAGGAAAATAATGCACAGAGGCTATGATGGTTGGGACACATAACGCGAATGCCGGAAAAAAGGACGGAAAGTAGAGTGCAGCAGTGAAAATGGAATCGAACACAGTGGAAAGGAATTTGCAAACAAACCATGAGTCTGTAAGGCCTGTAGCGCTAATTTATATATATATATATATATATATATATATATATATATATATATATATATATATATATATATATATATATATATATATATACACAGGGTGTTATATTTTAATGGACCCAGCAAATATCTCGCTTATTTATTAAGTTGGCAATTTTTTTCATAGAACATGTTTTATACAATACTTCCGGTTTATGAGTAATTAATATCTACTTTGAAATTTCAAATGCAACATACTATATTTTTTTACAAATTTGAAAAGTGCATCAAATTTGCTTTACAATCATGTAAAATAATCTATATGTTGCATTATTAAAAATTAAAATGGCGGGCTCTTTTTTATACGCCTAATTGGAAAAAGAATAGTGAGCCATGACTGTGGCTTGTGTTCCTTATTCTTATTTTCTGTATTATTATAACAAAAAAATATTATTTCGTTTAATAATAATAGTTACAATTGTTTTATTTCAAGCCACAGTCATGGCTCACTATTCTCTTTCCAATTAGGTGTATAAAAAAGTGCCCGCCATTTTAATTTTTAATAATGTATTTATATATCATATATGTCATCCCATTTAATTAAATATAACTTTGTATTGTAACTTGAGAACCATCGCTTTAAAAAAATATTTTCTTCTTTCTCGGATACGGGACACCTCGATTATTTTCTTATTGGAAATAGAAGAAAATAATTCAAATAAAAGTTGCTGTAGATGAAGGGGACATTCACTTTTAGAAGAAAAGAATTTCCTTAACTAGTGGAATGGTAAAAAGTTTTTCGTCCCATTCGTTAGAGAATTTTTTTCTGAATTCAACTATGTAATCATTTTATATCCTTACATTACAATAATATTAAGAAAAACACAATTGAAGTTTAAATAAATTTTATTTTTATATAGAGATAGCAAGAGTACCTTTTTGTGTATTTTTGCATTGTATGTAATATTTTATAAGTGAAAATGAGAAAAATTAATACATAAAAAATTAACGTTTAAAAACGTTCTTGACTTCCCCATATGAGACGCCTCTAGTTGAGATACAGAAACAAAAGTAAGGGTAAATATGCATCTAAATAAGTAGTGTCTTTGTACCAAGTTTCAAAATTTTAGTGCAACTAGTATCAGAGTTATAAATAAAACTGTGTCCGATGAGGTACACTTTCAAAGGGATGTAACTCTGTAACGAAAAATTTCCGGACATACCTCCATATAACATTTTTACTCAAAATGACTCTCTTAATATATGGTTTTATTTTACCACACTTTTGCTGAATCACCCTGTATATACAGGGTGTTCATTTTAAATGGGCCACCATTGCTATCTCCAAAACTATAAGAGCTACAAAGATTGTTAAATGGGTAAACAATTTCTATTTCACAAGATAAATTTAAATAAAAGAAAAAAAAAATTTAGGCCAGTGGTTCTCAAAATACGGAATATAACTTTTTAATTTTATATGAGAACATTTATTTTTTATTTTTCATTTGTTAGAAAATTTAATTCAAAATTCAGTGATATCATATTTTTATACCCATACGTAACGATTTTTTTGAGAAAAATGCATGTAAAGTTTTATACTAATTTGATTAAAATATAGCTATAATGAGAGTGCCACGAATGGAAAAATGAATACGTGTTATTCTTATTACATAGAATTAGAGTGCCCTGACCTAAAGAAGTGAATGTGTTGTTCTTGTAAGTGATCATAAATGTAACTTAAAGAAAATATTCATGTATTTGTTGATGGCATTCTAATTCTATGTTATACAAATTAACACGTATTCGTTTATTCCATTCATGACATTCTTATTATAGCCATATTTTAATCAAATTAATAAGAAACTTTATATGTATTTTTCTAAAAAAAAAATCATCATGTAAGAGAATAAAAATATTATATCACTGAATTCAGAATTAAATTCTCTAACGAATGATCAAATAAAAAAGATATGACCTCATTTAAAATTTAAAAGTTAGGTCCCGTATTTTGAAAACCACTGGTCCAAAAAAAAAATTTTTTTTTTCTTTAAATTTGTCTTGTGAAATAGAAATTGTTTGCCCATTTAACCGTCTGTGTAGCTCTAATAGTTCTCGAGATAGCAATGGTGGCCCATTTAAAATGAACAGCCTGTATACAGGCTGTTTCATGTAACAGTACAAGGTTTCAAAATATAAATTCTAGACACCAATACGAGAAAAAACCCCAATAAACATGGGTGCTGTAACTAACTAACAGAGATACCGAGGATTTACTTGGTGGTACTTAAACAATAAAAACTTAAAAACTATAATTTTTAAACTTACATTATCATTCCACTTCACTCGGGTTATCTATTCATTTACGATAAAATTCCATATTATTTCATATTTAGGGCCACATTAGAATTGTTTGCACACGGGCCCCGTTTTTCCTAGCTACGCCACTGGACCGTAGTAAGTGCAAACTGAGTAAGGTTTAATTCACTCGAAAAGTATAAATGAAACACGTAAAACTCAATTAGTGCGCACTGATATTGTAAATGGAAAACAATTTATGCACTCAGTGCAAAAAAGTGCACGCTAAATATTTAAATGGAAAACGCTATAAGAAACCTGTTAACTAGTTTCTAAAACGTTAATAAATGTTTAACCGGAATTTTAGGTCCGTAGGAAACGTGATTTTTAACCGAAACCGATATTTCTAATTACTAAATAACTTGTAACTATTAGCCATAACAAATTGACACCGGTTATTTTTTTTAAACATTACATTAAAGTTATAGAAAATTTACCGGGATCTGAGAGAACAATATTATATTTAAAATGTAAATAACCATTTTTTTCTAAATGATATTTATTATCAAACTCACCAATAATACAAATGTGTAAATTGTATAACAATATATGTATTCAAATTGATATTTTCCATGATTCATTGACTTCTGTTAAAAATAATTTATCTCTTATTTATTCATGTCATTAATGTATCAACGTTTCTCAAGGACTAATTGTTTAATTGTTCAATTAATTGTTTATTACTGTCTTCTTAAAAGTTATAAATAAGCTATACTTTTGTTTAGATTTACTTGTCTCTTTTCTTGTAAACATTAAAATTTCATATATGTATTTATACTCCCTCTGTAATTGGGATAATTATTATCCTGTTGAGTGGAATAAATAAATAAATAAATAAATAAATAAATAAATGATGTTATCGGTTTTGGATAACCGTTATGTATTTCGGTTTTTGCCCAGTTTTGTATGAAAAATAAATTATTCTTTTGTAAACCGGTTTTTATTCTGGATACCAGTCTTATGATTAAATTTTGAATAAATAAACTGTAGATAATTCTTTTAGCTGTAATAAAGAAATGCAAGACGTAAATTTCACGCGGTTTACATAAAAATTTGTCTTTATCCCTTGGGAAAATATTTATATTTATTCTTTGTAAATACGCGTAACAATTTTATAATTACAAAATAATGAATATACAACAGCGTTATTCTTTTTGTAGCTATTAAAGAAGAAGTTATCAAAGGCTTTCCAGCGTTATTATTATTTTTTTTGTGAAAAGTTATTTCACTTTCTTTGAAATTTAATCAAAGTGTAGTTGAAAAATATACACACGGTGATTACTTTGAAACACATTGCGTTGTGCTAAATAAATTCCAAAATACATGTGAGCAATTTAAATATGAATAGTGCAATATGTTCCGTATACAATAGTCGCGAAAGAACCATGCAAATTTGTGTGTTTGCATGTTAACTTCTAACCCAAGATGAGAAAAGTAGTCGTGTGTAAAAAACTTGGATCTCGGCAAGAGAAATAGTTGGCTATGTAAAACGAATGCTGATTGAGATTTGCAAAAAAGGTATTTCGGGAGAGATTAGAATTTTTCACACAGAAACACAGATTCGTGCCGAAGCGATTCTGCTAGGGATTTAAACACTAACATCTTTGCCCAGCAGTTGTACCTTTTTTAAAAGTACATAATATCTTGCTGAGTGCGCTATGTGGCCGGTTGCGATTCAAACGGCCTGGGTTCGATTCCGACTAACGTCAAGTAACATCTAGGGTGCTTTCTCCAATATTAACACCCCAGGTGTGATGTATCTATTAATAGCAAATTGTAAAAACATACGTGGTATAGGATAAACACAAGAATTCGTGATAGAAGTTTAATATGGAAAAATAGTTTTTTTTTAAATATCATGTCTTTTAAAACCGTATTGGTGGTACACAGAAATTTAAAATAATATTCTGAAATTTGGCGAGCTAGAATTATTAAATTTACGACTTTTATGTCAAAGTAAATTTAATGTAAAAACGTCGTACTATATGATTACATCAAAAACTGAACGTCGAGTGAAAAATTGTATTTGACAGTTAATCGACAGTCATTTTTTGAAATATCGTTACTATAACTGGTTTTCCACGTTCTTAAATTAAGTTTCTTCAGTCGCTAAGTTTCAAAATTTTGAAACTAAAAAATTCAAAATATTCTTTATGTATGTATATTAATCATTCCATGAAATTTTACAAGACATATATTTATATATGTACATACGTATGTGTGTGTAGTATATTATAAAAATTTGAAATCTATTTTTATTAAATGATTTAATACAGCATATGAATCAAAGTATTATGTTAATTATATAATATTAATAGGATAATAATCTAAATAATTGCTGATATAAATAAATTGACAACAATTAAATTAATATTATAACTGATTTGAAAATTATTTTACCAATTATATTGTGTTGATTCTGCATTTTGTTATTAAATGTCCATTAAAATTGTCACTACTTTTTAATTACTTTAATCAATAAAATAAAATATTAAAACCGTGTTTTTTTATTTATAATATTAACTTAAAAAATATCTTTTAGTTACATTAGTTACTTCTTCTGTTTGACAATCAGAAATAATCTCAATCGCAGTTTATTGATTGATCTTCTAGGAACGAGTCAAACAAATTAAACTTTTAAACGTATTTGCAGATCATATTTAATAATATTTAATTTCTTGGGTAAATAAAATATTTTATTTCTACGGAATATACAATAGATTACAGAATACTATGTGGATTGTTTTAAAAAATCATTCAAATTTATATAGAACTTCTTGGTAATCAATTAGTGACCCAAATTATTTTTGTGCTGATTTAAATTAATTCCTATTTTACACATCGGCTGTCTACTTGAAATCTGTTATGTAGGAAATTAAATGTTTTTATTTTTTTTTTACTTTGCTGTAATTACTTACCTGTTACCTTTAAAGGCAATTTATAAATACAAAACTTGTAAATACTACATGATACAAGACTTAAATTAATAACATTTTTTTTAAATCTTATATATAAAAGTAGAAGTTTTACATATTGACGATAAATTTTGTAGAGATGTTCTTTTAGCTCCGGACATGTCGTAGAAGTAGTAAGTGTTCAAAATTTTTATAGTTTTTTAAAATTAATTTCAAAGTTTACATACGAAAAGAATTGGCATTAGTATCGAGAGCGGCCAAGAACGGCGCTAGCGTTGTTAATGATCGAAATTCGGAAGTACATATTCGCAATCACCCGAAAGTGCGCTCATGAAATAAAAATAAAATTTTGCAGTTTATTGACTATCATAACCTCTTTCGCTTTGTTTTTTTGTCCGACGATTGCTCATTACTGTGTTATTTTGTGTTCATCAACCGTAAATAGAAGTTTTTTAATATAATGTATCCGTTAGAAAATTGAATATTGCTGCAGTTTGCTATAAAATTTGTACAATACAATAATATCTAAAATTTCTCATGAAATAATTAGCAATAAAATTATTAACAAACCGGTTCTAAATGAGTTATTTGTTATTAACAGTGTTGTGTCAAATAATCAACCAGTGTTTTTCTTATGTGTCAATGTGTCCAACAAAGCAGTTGTGGTAAAAAAAACAGTGTAGAAGAGTACCAAAAATTGAATATACGTAAAATTTATAATTTAACATTACCCCATAATATTGTTTGTTGCAAATATTTTCAACGAGTAAATCAATATAATCAGGACAAAATTCACAATTTATAGTATATTTTATAATGCCATGATGTTATTTACTGTTTGTTTGACAAATCTGATGCCGAATAGCTCCGTGGTGTTCTGAAGCATACTGTAATTTGCGTATTTTTGCGTTTTTTTCGTAAACTATTGTTTTTTATTTACAACTTTCCTTTAAAATTAATTAATTTATTTATTAAGTGCAAAAAAATTAAAAATTAATGTTGTATTTCGTAGGTACATAACAGATGTCCGGTAGAATATAGAGGCTCTAATGTTCCAGATTCGCAGATTGTATTTAGTATAAATTTATAAACATTGACGTTCTGGGCAAATATTTGCCGATCAGCTAAAATTTAATAACAAAAACAACAAATAAAAAATGTATGTATGAATTCAACTTACCAAAGGAAGTAATATGATAAAATGTTGTTACAATTTTTTAGCTTTACAATGTTATTTAAATTTAAATATTTGTTGATAATTGCAGAAAAAGGAAATTTTCGTAGAAGTAGAGAATTGTCTCGGCGCGAAATGTTCTTGGTAGGGTTTTTCTCAAATGGTAAATGTATCGGAATGATTGAAAATTTGTTGAGGATTCGGTTTGTGGAATTAAAAGAATGTCCAGAAAATTGAATAAAGCAACGAATCCTGGTTACAAATGAAGGCAAATATTACATTATCATGGGTTTCTCTAATTACAAGATTATTCATCCTGGTACAATAATCAGTAATTGATTTGTGTTTACACACGATATGCGGTTACCACTTACACATGCGAAGCATTCCAATCCAATGATAAACTAGAGATGTATCACTATTTCTCTCATATGCCCACGTATTATGTACAATGCACCCACATACCTATACAGCACCTACCTATTTAATGTTTATCAAATGATTACATCAAAATGTCGATATAATATTTCAATACATATGATTATGGGATACGAATTTTCCATATCTATCATCTATTACATAGC
Organism: Harpalus rubripes; assembly: GCA_963082715.1. NCBI lineage: Eukaryota > Metazoa > Arthropoda > Insecta > Coleoptera > Carabidae > Harpalus > Harpalus rubripes. The sequence continues at coordinate 19,235,453 of OY720458.1, read as the reverse complement.
CATAAATGTTTTACATTTATGCTTTCGGTTTTCATCAGATCATCTCTGTTAAACATTTCAATAATACGAGTTGAAATATATCATCAATTACCGGGGGAACTCGAAATCCGGATAGTCTAGAATAGAATAAATACAATGCTCCTATTGTCCCTAGAAACTATACAAATATTCTGGAGTATATGCGGACTCACCAATTAATGTGGGAATTACTCATTTTCGAAAGAGAAGTTTTGTTTGCCAAAAGTAACTTACCCAACAGAATAAAGTATAGTATATAATTAAAAATTGCCTAATTGCGAAACGATAGTTAAGATAAATTAGATAAAGCTAACGATAAGTAACATATTTTCGTGATTATAGTTTTAGTTTATCTAAAATATTTAGGTTGAATTAGAAAGTGATACATGATACACTAAATGTCTAATCGATTTAGGACAAAATCATATTGAGCGATAATGAAAATGTGAACCCTTTGGACCAACTCAACATATTTTATTATTTAAAATCTGAACTTGTTTTTCCATGTAATTCTAATATAAACTAAACTTATACGGAAAGATCTGGACTTACATAAAACTCACCCATTGAAATAATTTTTGAAGGCCGCTTAGTATGTAATTCTATTAACTGTGTGATTTTATGGATGAATATTATTTAGCTAGGCCACTTCTCTGTTAGTTTTTACGGACGGGTTTTCTTCTAGTATAAAAAGGGAATTTCCGGAGAGGATGCAGCATCAGGCCTATAATAACCAAATTTGGTATTTTGCTACCGATAATCGGTCTCTTCAGTTTGTATAAGGACAAAAAAAATTGTTGTAATATATTATATATTTATTGTGCATTTTTAATTATTTATGTATATTGTATATGGTTTGGAAACAAATAATAATAATAATAATAATAATAATAATAATAATAATAATAATAATATTAATAATAATAATAATAATAATAATAATAATAATAATAATAATAATAATAATAATAATAATAATTGTGTGTAATTTGTAAAATGGCGTTTCTTTCTCATATTAAAATGATTTCTATTTTTAATCAATTTTAACATTTTTAAAAAAAATATTAAATAAAGGTGTATGTGTATTAGGAATAGTAATACAAACTTCCTCCCATTTTTAAAAAAAATATAATTAACCAAATTTTGTAATTGAACTGCAATTTAACAAAAGAATGATTAAAATCCATTAATATTTTACATTTTAGTGTATCCTTTACCAAATCATTTGAGGCCAAAGTAAAACTCTAATGCAATAACAACTAATGTCAATATCTGGTCAAAATAAAATTAGATACTTGGCTACAAGCGCTATATTTTTCTACGCAAAATATAAATGTAGCAGAATAGGAATCGGCATCGATTAAACCAATGTTACATCATAAAACAAAAACAAAAAAAATATTGCAATAATATTCATTGAAGACATGTCAGTAATATCTTGAAGGGCTTTTAGTGCTATAGACAGTTTGTTGTTATCAACATTAATAGTACAGAATATTAAGTTGCGCAGAAAGATACCGTGGGTAATAAGTATTAACAGTGAAAGTATCTTCTTGATTTTAAATCAGTTATTAAAAAAATAATAATAATAAATAAATGTTGACACTGGTTGCTGTGACATTAAGCGTAAGCCACAGAATTATTGTCTTGAAAATAGATTATTCTACAGTAATAAATTCTGTTAATAATTTAGCCTGGGAAATTTGTATAATTCGTAAGGAGAGTAATAGCGTTTCATTTGATCTAATTTAAAGTAGAATATCATGTAGTTCCGGTAACAATTAAAAATATATACTAGATATATTTGTATATAAAATTGCCATGTGTGCGCTTGAAGTCACGTTCGATTGCCGTCCACTAATATTAAAAATATCGTCATTTTTGGCATTTTTGTAAGAAGTTCGAATACCGAACATTGAACGAAAATCCGTCATGTTATATTTATGTGTTTATCTAGAAGTTAAAAAGTATCTTTTTTAGAATCCTGCAAACAACAAAAATTCTTTCTCTATTTGTGGAATGCAACGTAGAGTAACATGACATTTATAAGGCTAAATGCACCACAACGGCTCGTTTTAGTAACATTAATTTGAATAAACGCTCAGATCAGCATGATAATAAGTAAATATTTAAAATTCTAAATGTAATTATTGAAATTACTAGCGGAATTAACATGTAAATGTTGCAGGTGAAATTTGCGCACAATGTTTGAGATAAATATTTTGTGCTTGCTCTAATCATTTATTATTTAGGCTAATGTACAATTGCAATTTAGTCCAGAAAAATTTCATATTATGACAAGGAACATTATTCTCTATAAAATATGAATACGTAAAGGAACCGTAAATTTAGTTGAACATAAATGAATATGATCAACAAAAATAAAATAAAATTTACAGATCTATTCACAACAGAACTTTTTATTATTTTTGATGAATTAATATAAAGTATGAAACAAAAAGTGACTCTTAGGAATTAAAAAAAATATAACTGCAACTAGTTACATTTTAAAATAAAAATTATTAATGAAAATTAGCTTGAGATAAATTTTTAATTACAATTATTAAGGCTAGCATCGTTTTGAAACAGTCTGTATAATAGTACCGCAGAATAACGTCAGCATTTGACATTAACATGTTAAAACGCCGCTAGATGGAGAAGCAATAAACCTTCAAACATAAAAATCTGGAAATTCTTAGAAATAAACAATCATAAGTGTTTCTTCGTTTATTACTCCGTTGCCATCTAGTAGCATTACCAGTACCAATGCCCATGCCTACGTCATTATGATGCGCTCGTACGTTGGTCATTATCAAAAAAATCTGCAAGATTTGTCATTATATGAACAAACAAAATGTATGTTTATTATATTTTTATAAAGGATAATATAAAAAATCAAAATTTAAGAAAAGACCCTATTATTCCAAATTTAAAAAATAGAAAAGTGTTTGCTTTTAAATAAAATTATATGATTCTAAAATATATGCCTAAAACATTTTTAAAATAAATTATCATCGAAACAAAAAAAGATGCTGAAACTTATTTTACATTATACTTGTTCTGGATAAAATCTCGTTCCTAAATTGAAAGTAGAAATTAGTCAGAAACAAAAACATAATATAAAACTGGATTTAACGCATTTATGTTTTACACTAGACCTGTTCACTGTGCGCACAGTACAGTAATGCCAACATAGGAATAAACATCAAATTATTTTGTTTAGGCCAATCGAAATAGTATAGCTGTAAATTGATTTATATAATTTCTTGTTGTAATAATGTCTTTAATATTATTAAACACTATCGGTTGTTTTAAATATTTTTATTAAAAAATATTGATGTACATATAAAATAAACGAGCTTTAAGTATATTAATAATGTAGTTTGAAAATATGAATTTTATAAAATTGTTCATATATGAAAATATGACTAAAATTCAGAGCGTGAAATTCTAAATATTGTTCCGGTCACATATGTAATTATTGGCGGTATTAACCAATAGTGCACAAGCACAACAACCACGTTCCACATAGGAAGAAAAAGAACACCGTTTCGTTTATCGACCCTATCGTTCGTACTACAAGGTTGTTTAACACTCGGCTCACAGAAGAACCGATTTTTTTCGCCTCTAAACTCAGACGTGCCAGATAAGTATTCCGAAAAACAAAGACAGTTGACGAAAGGTTCACTTTTCACCTTTTGTCAGTTGTCTTTGTCTTTCCCTACATTTATCTGACACGTTTGAATTTGGGTAAGAAATTCGTTTCGTTCCGAACGACTGAGAAAATAAAAATCTTATTCCGCTGTAGCTAGTCTTTCTATTCATGATTTAGCCTAAAAGCTGCTCTATCTCGCTTAAACGATAAATTATTGTTCAGTTTTCTTCCGGTTTTCAAATTATGCCCTCGTTTGCTATCACATGTTAAATATCATTCAAATGCTCTTGATTTTTTTCAAGATTTATTACAATTTAAATGCTTTTTAAACTCTACTATAAAGCGGAGAATTGTTTCCATATTTATTAATAATTAGAACTGAAATAAAACAAGCTCTAATATTTGGTATATTTACAAATAAACTTAATGAATTATTCCTATTTCAGATTATTACCATCATTTTTACTCAACAATTTGCGGTAAAAGGGTACCGTCCAAAAATATGATAATTGTTCTCATATGATTTAAATGAAATATCAACTTTTCTTGCTGTTTGTCGCAGGTTATTGTCTTTGTCTGTCAAAACATTAAGTTTTACATGAATATAACAAAGAATTTCTTTTCTTTTTTTTCTTATTTTTAATTCTTAATTTTGAATACATTCACTACTTTAAACTCGCCTCTAAATAATTAAATAAATATTGTATAAATATTTTTTCATGAAAAATTAACATTGTAATAAATTCAAATTAACATTAATTATACATATGACATGACAATGTGATAATGTGCTGATAAGAAGAAAGTTTAAATAATCTAATATAATTATATGAAATTTAAAAGGAAGCAAAGATAAACTGTGTAATAAATAAAATAAAATGTTCTGTTTTACTGTATTTTGTAACTTTGATTTTGAATTACATGAAGTAAACAATTTAAATAAGTACTCACATTTATTAGTATCCATATTTATGATATACTCTTATCTTCGAATTCGGGCATTGTCTGTAAAATTTGCTCAGAGCGCAATTTGAACACTTGAAAATGCCCTAACTCAAATTTATCTGCTTCACCGAATATTGCTTCATCAGAATTGAATAACTAGTTATGGTTAAGTTAGGTTATGAAATGGTTTGTATGCATTACTAGTATTGTTTAATTCTGATTAAGAAATTTCCGTTGAAGTAGAAAATTTCGGGTTTGAGAATTTCCAGGTTTTAAAAAATCGTTGTGATCAAATTTTTTGGACTTTGCCCGAATTCGGGTATAAAGTGTAACATATAAATTGATTCATTTCAATTCAATGAGATTTAAGAACAATGATTCTTTTTGTTCATTTGGAAGAGCGTAGACGATCCCCTTAAGTGATTATAATAAATAAGAACTGGAACCATTTTTATTCACTAGTAAAATATTTTGTATCACATATTGACGTATCGTTATTAGTAAAAACGTATATGAATTAATAGGGTGACCATATTTTTCAAGGCTTAAACCGGGACGCTTCTTCTAAAAATAAAAAAAAACAGCAAATGCTGAAATATTATCAGTTAACAAATACGGTAATACATAAAGTTCTATTTTCATAGTTCATACATACATCTTTGTCTGCTTTTATTGTATTATAAAATTTTGTTACAAGTTTTAACAAAATGTGTCGTAATTATTAATATTTTAACGATGTTGGTATAACGTTCATTCCACTTTTTTTTTCGAAGATTACAGTATTTTGACTTGTGTGAAAAGAACCTCTCTATTGATGCAGTCGTCCTCGGCAAACAAAGCAACCTGAATAAGTAAAAGGAATTGTTTTAGAGGTATTTAGTGGTTTTGAAAATGTTCAAAAGTTTTCTTCCATTTATTTTCAGGTCATTTTATCATTTATAAATTTTCTTATTTTATTTTCCAAATATGATTGGAATATTGCATTTTCACATTTTACAATCACCAAACATAAGAAAATACATTTCTTTGGTGAAACATCGTGTAGATATATGTAAATAAAAGAAGAAAATTAATATTATAATAGAAACCGGGACATTACAAAACCCTGCCGGGCCGCCGGGACAATGTATGAAATCCAAACCAGGACGGATGGTCACCCTATAATTAAATGAATTAAAATATTAAATAAAAATGACATCATTGAATTTAAATACCTCAATGTAAATTAAATTATTTTTTGTAACAGTTTGTGGTAATTTTTCTTCTAATTGTGAGTCTAGTTTTCATACTATAAATAGTAATAAATGGTGCATAATTCTTGAGTAATCTCTTGCGCAACATATGTTTGTATGGAGTAAAACATACTTTGTATACAGTTGAAAGATTATCTACGTCAAAATCGCAAATTGCTGCGACGTTACAAAGAAGATAACGTAGAAGTTATTTACTCATGTGTACTGCATAAGAGTCTGCCATGTCATGGAAAAAGCACTCACACAAATGTATAATAATAAATACAGCGATACTTTAACAAATTAATCATGAAAGAAGTTCAAATATATTCCATTTGATATTTGTATGATTGGTACTTGGAAATAGTAATTGATTTCGTATTTTTTTATTTAAAAACAAATACATTTTAATTTCAATTAACCAAGTTGGGTGAAATAGAGACCTGCTTGCATTATCAAAAAACTCGGATTATTGGAAAATGTAATAATAATCGAATAACTATGAATTCTTTAGTCAAATTTTGAAATTATTTTCACGTATGTACCTACGTACTTTTGAAATACAATATATAAAAGAAAACTATATGTGTATGATATTGTAATTCTTAAAAAAAGAAAAATTAAACAAAATACTTCGGAATATAAATGGTTCGGTTTTTTCAAAGGATCAAAAATGTAAATCAATAAGTAAATTATCTCCTTTAAATATTTACTAGTTAAAATACACATATTCTTTCCGAAGTTAAGTTCTTTTCTTAGATGTTCCCGTCATTAGTTTTATAAACTGCAGCTTTTAATTGGCTGCTATGTATTAGAATAATATTTTAAATAAATGATCAACTTTTCGTTTTACAAGACACAACCAAGTAGATTGGTTTCGAGTGGTAATTTTGTTCCTTAGTATTTATAAAAATTCACAGAATAATATCAAGTTAAAAATTTGGTTCTTGGTTGTTTTCCGCCTAACTAAAAGAAATTGAATTTGTTTATCCAGTTTCATCAAAAACAGACGAAAAAAATTGTGAAATGATTACTTTCTGCGTAACACCGTCCAATGGGGAGATTTTTTTTTTATTGGAAGATTAAAAAAAATTGTATGAGTATATTATTAATCATAAATAATTAAAACCAGTGCTTATGCTAATTAAACTTTTATAAATTAATAAAAATAATGAATTTTACCCCTTTAATCACGTAACATAATGTTGCAAAACACGACCATCAAAATTACAAAATATTTATGCTACAGTATATATTTTCAATTTTCATTATACTAAAAATATTATGTGTCTATTCGAACCCATATGTAAATATATAAATTTGAAGAAATTACTAGAAATTTGAATGTTATAATAAAACTAAAATGTGATTATCTTATAAATAACACATTGCTGGTTGGTTTCTTTCTACATAAGACCGTCCATATAAAGTCTTTTTATTCATTGCTATTAAAAATGAAAACAATTATGGTTGATATTTTATAAAATATAAAAGAAACCTTTGCTCTCTTTTGATACGTGAGAAAGGACAGTAATGAATTGACTATACATCATGAAACTTGTATACTTTATTGACCTAAGCAGTAATCTTGGTGCACATACCCTATATGAAACGCAGGCAAGATATGAGCTGATGTCCTTAATTATTCATCTAGCGCAAACCGGCGAAATTCTAAGGAGGAAGGAACATTATTCTTGCTTACTCAAAACTGATTACCAACATTACATTTTCTCAGCTTTATTTTGCATTAAATCAATATGTAAAAACGTCAGACCTACATGATAAGTTGGATGAAAAATTTAAATTAAATTTTCGTTCACGTAAAATACAAAAAAATGCGGATATTTATATTTTTAAATTGAAATAATAACTTATTTATATATCCCAACAAGAAAAATATTTTTTCAGGATATTGACTATTATTGTATTATTGTCTTTTGTATTTAATCAAGCATCAAAGTTATATTTATTTGATTTCCAAATATTTGTTATTGGCCACCCAGACTAATATTTAGGCACAAAAATTTTAGCCCAAAATTATATATATATATATAACTACAGTCTAATAATCAATGTATCGATTTGAGCACCGAATATTTAATTTTTTAAAATGTTATTCGATGCACAACATTTCGGTATTAAAAAGCCATACTTTGTTCACAAAATAGACGTTAATAATATCAACCAGCTAACGAAAAAGAAACACAATTTATACATTTTGTTAAGCTCATTAATTTTTTTTCTGTGTATAAATAATAATTACAATTGAAAAGATTTTAAAAAGTGAAAAAGTGGAATTTCCTGTTTTTATAAAAGATTTTAAAAACCATTTTCAATTTGATTTGGTTAATCACGACGGAAATAACGGTTTCGGTTAAAAGTCATATTTTTGGTTTTGCTTTTAGTAAATATATTTCAGGTAACGGCAATTTAGTGCACATTAATAATTGTCAAAAAGATTGGTGCCCAAAAATTATATTAGTACTCATTTATATTATTTCCTAATACTTTTCGCCGGAGCTTTACTTACATATTTATTTATTTAGTAATGCTCGAAGTATTCTTCGTAAAAGTACAAGTCAACACATAAGATGTTGTGGATGGCAATATTGTGCCTATTAGTAAGACAGCGCAATAAAAGTTTTTAGTACTTTGCGTCTGAAAGAGTAGAAAGAGAAATGAGATTGAATATCTCTCTGAATATAAATCGTATCTTTTCGATTTAAGATATATGGTATCAAAATGTTATTGCATTGTACCCTTCATACGGTTTTATAAATCTACTTGGAAAGAAGTATCTGAACAAAAGTGAACATGTTGTTCATATGTAGTGAAAAATGTGCTACGTGTTTTCTCGTCCGTAAATTTGAAATAATTTTCGGGTAAAAGTGGAAAAACACTGACGTATTGACGTTTAAAATTGTGCTAGCTTTTATAGGTTATGCGTTCTGTCGACCTTCGTTTATCGCGCGGGTAATTTTTGTAAAATGTCGAGCTGGATTAAATATTAAACGCTGTATCTGTCCTTTAAGAACATCGATAAGCGACAGAGTTTCAAATCTACTTAATTCGCAAGTCAATTTTTCATCATTTTAAGACAGAAACTGTTAAGATGTTTCTGAAATCTTTAACAAAATTCGGTCTGCTCTTTCAGGGAGAACAAAATTCATTTCAAATGATTAAATGGTTAATAATTTTAACCAATCATACCGTGTGTCTTTCTTAAAGGTGTATATATTGGAGATTAACTTGGGAAATCAGTTTCTTGCAATTTCCTGCTCGCCTAATTATTTTAAGCAAAAAAGCGTAAAATAAAAAATTTAGATCATAAAATTCTGCGTCTAAATCAATAAAAAATTACTTGTACATACTTTATAACGACAAAAATTCAACACGAAAATGTCGAAAATTACGTTTAAAATATCGTCAGCCATGGCATTAAACAAAAAATAAATGCTCTACTTTTTATCTGTCACACTGTAAGTCAACTTATTTGACGTTTCCAACAATTCGATTTGAACAAACATCGTTAATTATAACAATAATAGAAATATTAGCTTAATAAAGTTTAAAAAACTCAGTTTTATTTAAATAATACGGATTTATTAAATGCTATGATCTACTCCCAACTCATTTCCAATACATCTAGTAATAGAGAAGGGGTCGTCTACATTTATCATTCCTAACATTCTTTCTTTCAGCATCACACCTTGTTCTGCTCGTACTACATTCTGAAGACACATTAGCAGTCTTTCAAATTATGTCACGAATTTATCAATTGTGGTTGCACTGGGAATCGGCCGATCCATAAAAATAACGGAAAATAAATCACTCACTTTGCAGTAAGTATTACCTCCATTAAAAATTGATTTAGAAAACACGCTCTTCATTAGTAAAAATATTATTTTTTTTAAATAATTTCAGACAATAAAATCAGAAACAAAATCAAATTGCCAGAAACGTCAAATAAGTGAACTTACGTTATGACAGATAAAACGTCAAGCATTTATTTAGTTTTTGTTCAATTCCATGGCTGTCGATATTTTAAACGTAATTTTCGACATTTTCATATTTAATTTCTGTCGTTACAAGGCATGTAAAAGTAATTCTCTCTATTGATATAGATGCAGAATTTTATGCCTTAAAACTTTTATTTGATCCGTTTTTGTTTAAAATAATTAGGCGAGCAGGAAATTGCAAAAAACTAATTTTCCATGTTAATCTCCTATTTACACCTTTAAGACAGACACACGGTATATGTTGATATTTTACAAAAACAGATATTTTTAGTTGTCAAATCAATATTTATTGGATATAAGCTGTAACCAGTTAATAAAAATTAACCACTGTGTTACAGAATAGGCCCTTATATGCGCTATATATCAAGTGCTTTGGCACTAAAATTATTAAAAAATAAAAGTGGAATTAAACGCTTTAATTTGTGAATGGCCCATATATTATTTAAACAATGGTACTACATTCTGCGGTAATGATATTTTTAAATATATTAAAATATTAGAACCCTTGAGATTTGACAATTTCTTAAATTAGCTGACGCATTGAAAACATCCCAAATGTTTTACAGAATTTATAATAATTCACCTCTTTAGCCTAAAAATGGGAGCATATAGATCAAACATCAGAAAATAAATACTTCAAATTTTTCCTTATAAAAATTCAAGAAGTTATTGGAATTCTTATTTCATATAATACTTTCTTTATTACGGGTTCAAATTATTTCCAATTTTCTAATCGTACAAAAGTGACCATTGCAACAGCTTTGAAAACCCATGAGGTGACGCCTAATGAGCACCCTTTATGGTTTCATGAATTCTAAAGCTAAATAAATGATAATTAAAATAAAGATTATCCCTAACCTTACAATTAAGTGTAAATAAAAACTTATGTATAGACGAGACGTACATAGTTCGAGAACAATGTTCTCATCTTCATTAGCAAATTTTACGCGAAACCGTATAAGAGGGTAAAAATAAATTAGAATTACTCAACATGTGAACCATGCCAGAGGTCCTAGCAACACTTTTCTCAAAGAATGTTTAAGATTACTTAACATGTAAACCATGCCAACATTTCTAAGAATCAGAATTCTAATTTTTCTTTACCTGGTTAATACGGTTTCGCGTAAGATTGACTAATATAGATGAGAATATTATTCTCAAAATACGTATAGTTTTTGGTTAGGGATAGTTTTTAATTTTATTATCAATGACAATAAAGATGATATATTTATTTGTTTAATTTTCTTTCAGCAAACTGAATAAGTTATTTGCATTTTCATACTTTATTAATTTTATTTTGTTGGTAAATTTATATTACTATTCGATAAAAACAGGAAAAATGATACGTAATCGAGTTTTTTCATTATATTTTTTGCATTTTTAACAGTAATAAACGTGACTTTGTGAATTGATTAAAATAAAAGGTGTTATTTATAGAGATGTAAAAAATCATTGATCTACAAACTATAACAATGTGTCTTAGCTGGTGCAGATAGATAGAATTTCTTGTATCTTGATTTGTATTTAAAGAAGTTGCGGCTGGACTTAGTCGTGTGTTCTGTGTTGTGTAAAAATGTATGGAGCAAAAGAAACAAGCAGTCCCGTGCCCGTGTAGTAATATATCTAGTTACTGTTGGTATCTCGTTGCAGAGTTACAGAGATCATGTATCACGATAATTTACATTTTTCCTTGCAGTGGAAAGCATGAGTAAAATGTAAATCTTTGCATATTTTCCCGTACCAGGCAACTAGTATCTCGGGAATTGATAACAACGAAATTAATAAGAACATTCTAAAGTCTCTATTAAAATGCTTTCACTTAACTAGGACTTCACTGGTTTTTATTCATATTCATGAAGTCATTTTTAATTAAAATGTCTCATGGATAGGTTTTAAGCCAGGTAATATATTCGTAAATATGAAATCTGCTTTATAATAGCCAAGCAAATTACATTCTAAAGTGTGCTTTAATTAATTTTTCAAACAATTTGAGAAACTTTTATGATTAAAGTAAGTGCATATAAAATATTTATGTGAGAACTATGAATATGTTATGCATGAAAAATTTATATACAAGATCCATTTCATATTAGCTACTGTACCAAACATAAAGTTTCATACTTCATCGTAAAGTATATGAAGACTAGAAAAAAAGAAAGAGTTTTCATTTTTATCAAAAATTTAATTATTCTTTTATATTTACCACAAATCTATATTTATGTTTTGTATAGGTTGATATGAAATGCAAACTATATTATTATTAAATATCAAATGCAAAACTCACATTCCCAAAAATAAGGTATTCATTATTATTTTTATAAATAAAAAAATTACATCGTATTATATATACTGGGTGTACTCGAAATCCGTTACATAGGCATTTAACTTGGGAAAGCAGTTATTCCTTGCGCGTTGCTTCCCAAATTATTTTAGAAAAATGACTTTAAATATAAATTGTAGATCATAAAATTTGAGAAGCAAGGAAAAACTGTTTTCCCATGTTAAATGTCTGTGTAACAATTGTCGAACGACACGAGAATAAAATGTTAATTTTTATATTTAGCTGTGGTTAGTTTACCTATTAATTTTAGACAAAATGTTTTAAGTACAAGTTGTAGATAATACAATTCTATACCTAAATCAGATTTTATTTTATGTTTTGTAACCTGCAAAAGCGAATTTGAAATTTTAAAAATTTACTCATTTGTAGTGATAGCCATGGACATTGAATAAAATTATAAAATGCATAATGTTTAAACTGTCAGAAAATTAGTTTATTTGGTATGATACTAATTTATTTTAATTGTGTTATAAAAAGAGAGGTGGTAAATAAAATAAATAAAAATATCATCACGTCATATTATCCATTGTTATGTATGCCAATTTTCTTTAAACACGGATATTGGTAATGATGAATATATTTGTATCGTGCGGGTATTTGCCAGGCGTTACCTGACGCGCACTCATTCCTGGCGTGGAGAGTGCACTACAATGATGAAATTTTGTGTCATTTAAAATTCTAAATAATTTTCGGAGTCGATGGAGATCGAACCCTGGTCACTAGATATAGTAATTATTTTGTTACAATTTATTGTATTTGGTTTATAAATAGAACGTTTTTACCAGAGGAAAAGCTACAAATAATTCAATGATACAATTTTGACAGTTCAAATATAATGCATTTATTTGTAATATTATTTCAATTCTACAGCAATGAGCAATATTCAGAAAATTTAAAATTTTGTTTTGCAGGTAACAGAATTTGCAATATAAAATCGGACAAATGATTTAAATGTAGATTATTATTATTTACAACTTACAGCATTTTTTTTTTAAATATTAACATTGTATTCCTCATATGATTTCAAGTAGACACTCGGTATATTCATTCATGATTTTTTTCATAAACATACGTGGGTCTGATTCTGTCATGTCTTAAGCTGCTTTTTGGCGATGAACCGTATTCATGTATGTTTTCAAACCGTATTCAACCATGCCGTCATTATTATGTGAGCCGGAAAATTGCGCTGTTTTAGACCAGAAATTTGACAGATAACAATGACAAACCCACAAAAATTAATTTTACTAATATTTATAAATTATGTCAAAAGAGCATTCAATAAAGCAAATTGAATATAATTCGTTCATATTTTTTTATTATGCCACAAATAACAGGTATGTTGTGGTTAATTTTAATGAAAAATAGATTAGAAAATGTATGAAATATGATTTTTGAAATATATTTCACATCATCATGCACATTTAATTTGTTATTACGTAAAATAAATGTTTACACATTTACCAAAAGATTATAGAAAACTGATTTACATTATGACAGCCCTCCCTGCCGGCTCCTCTTTCATTGAATTACGTTTTGAACCTACTACAGCGAGTGGTTCAAAACAGTTTGAATACGGTTCCGGTTCGTGAGTGACGTCATTGTTTGTACCGTATTTAATCGAGAAAATGTAATGTTTTGAACCACTACGAACCAGCGTCAAACTAGTGTGTCGCGAAAATACAGCAACAGTTACATATACACATACAATATGTGAAATATCGGCGATAAGACAAAGAGTACAATAATTTTGAAAGTGACGCTAAGCTTGTAATAGGTGTTTTTAAAAAATAGTATGTACAAATATTGGAATATTCTAAATTAATAATACAACGCAGGAAGGACAAAACAATATTTTTAAACTGAAATAAAAATATTTTACATTTGACAAGATAACTCTTGAAAACTCTTATTAATTCTTTTACATACAGTATAAGAAAAGAAATGCAAAAAAATATTTAAAAAATTACACGTAATAAACCTTTTTTACTCGCTCCTTACATTTTTTAACTGTAATAAAAGCGACTACTTTATATACTAAAATAAAATATATACTCGTAGCAAGTGCTATTTGCAAGGAACAATTTATTTTCAATTATCATAATAGTTATTTATGCAACAAGAGTGTAAACACAAGCTTTATTACATGAGGTCCAGCATTTTGTGACGAGGCTTGCCGTGTCACAATAATTATTGACCGAATGACATAAAGCTTGTTTCCGCTGGGTTGCATACAAGATTTTTTATATGACCTTAAGTAACATTCCTGAAACAAATCAGAAATTTGATAAACGAGCAGACCACAATTTGAACATACTAATTACTAAGTTCACATTTGACAAATAGCAGATCAGAAGTTGAATACTGAAGTTCTGAGTCAGTATTACCAACATGAAAAAAAGTAAATAAAATACGAAAATCGTTTACTTTACACATAAGAGTATAATAATAACTTTTTCTATTATATGTATGAAAAATAATTAATAAATTCTATATCTAATCACAAACTAACTTGAGTGAAAGGATGTATAGGTACTACCAGGTAACATTTTTAAAATGTAGCTTCCTTGTAAAATAGGTATCTATTACCTATTACATACGTTAGTGATCCTGTGAAGTCGTTAATATCGGCTATTATTTTTAATACGTCATATATTGTGTATCTGTTTTGTATTTATATACAATGTTTTTAAGTGCACGTCAATATAAAAGCGATGAAAATAAAACACACCCAATAAAACTTTAAGCTAGAAGAATAGCTATAAAATATAACTTCAGATTTTGCAACCACATTGCACAATAAAATTTAAATTCATTTTATGCGGAATGATTAAATTAAAGAATTTATACTGGGCCGGCTTCATCGGTGTCTGGGTCATACATGTTGAACATTGATAAAATCATCAATAATAGTTATTCTTGTATCAAGGCACTGAAGTTCTACTTTACCTCACGAATGAGGAATTTAGATACCGGGACCCGTGGGGCCCAGGAAAATAAACTTTTTGAATGATAAAAAGGAAATTCAGTTTTGAGGTGCATATTAAGTTTTATTTAAAATCGAAAAATCGTGAAGATTAAAGAAATATTTATTTTTATAGATTTATACATATGTATTTGTGTCAAAAAACGAGCTTTTGTTCAGTCTTACTAACCTCCGAACATTTTAGTTAAGAGAACAATCAAAATTATGTCTTTATCTGAATTATTTAGATCTTTTTCTGTAAATAGCTTTTGTCATTTTACGTACAAATTTAACATAGTCCAAATTATTTCACATGTACAATAAATTATCATAAGGTTGGCAACACTGCATTTGCATGAAATCGTCGTATAATGGATTACTTTAGTGCCCATTTATGAATTTTTAATGACAACTTTTGTGCACGTTAGTAACGATTTCAAATAAAATAAATATTTACAATGAAACCTTGATTAACCTGTCAGAAAACAATAAATTTATTTTCATTCACGACTGTTTCTGATTTTCTAAGCACTTTTTAAACATATTTTTTTCAAAAGTTATTAAAAATGAGGATATACGTAACTACAATAATAATTGTCCTAACAAAAATTTATACTATATCACAAAAACAAGAAACTACACAAAGACAAATTGCACTGCTATTTAAAGGAGTACAAATATACAATAGGGAAGTAATGTATTAATCTAAAAAAATATATTTGAAACGTTAAATTAAAAGTTAAAGATAATTATTTAACTGATGTCTTTATAAATTACTAACACTTTGTATGTACTTATTTTGTTATTATTATCATTATTATTATTGTATAACAATATGCTAAATAAAGTTGTTATTATAATTGTGATAAAGTATAACTAACCGAAATGAGTCTTTGAAAAATGTTTATGTACTTCAGTTTTAGATTAATCAAAGTCCAACTGTAAAGGAACCTATAGGGATGGGCGTACCAATGTCATAAAAAAAATAATACTAACTAATCATTTCCAATGTAGACAACTCGTATAATATTTTCAAGTTTCATACTTGTTTAGCACGTATTCTACTATATTCAAAGCACCACTTGGGTAATAATAAAGAAATAAAAGATTTTGTATGAGTGCGTGGGTACAATCTAGACCTTATTAACAAGTTGCAAAGTATTCATTACGTCGACATTTTGTTTTTAACTGTAGTAGATCATGCAAGTTTTTCGCTCTTTTACTGTACACATGTTAGATGCTAAATCATTGTTCTGCTTCATTTACATTTTAATATTAGGTTAATGTTACCTTAGTTACGTCAAAAATAAATACATCATCACGGTATTTAGCTTCTAGATGATATAATTAAATATGAAGATATTTCTGCATTATTACTGTTGTCTACTGAATCTAAAAAATGCATTACAATCATACAATATTGTTATGTAGATGAGTTTGTTCGAAAAGATTCGACCACGAAATAATACCTATTAGCAAATACTAGAAATGACAGCGATTGGTAATTATGTGTGAGTATGAATTTCTGGTATCACCGTGTTTATAAATGGGAGAGGATACAATGTTCTAGAAATTAGATGCTATACAGGGTGCATCAGAACTAACATAAAAATTAATAGTGTTTATCTAAGATAATTTTAAGTAAATAATGTCATATGCATCGAGGTCTTTTTTTTAAAAAATAAAAGAACCAAAAATTAAACAAACATGCAAAATTAAACTCAAAACGACACCTGAATTATTCAATTTATTTTAAAATTCATAATTCCCTAATTCGTCGATGTCAGCTTACATTCGAGCTCAAGGGGTACATTTTGAATACTTATTAAAGACAGAAAATAAATATATTTTGTTTTTTTTGTTAAAAAAGATTTAAAGATTGCTGCTATTTATAAAATGTTGGTCTCTTGTAATTCCGTAACCACAAGGAATAAGAACTATAATTAAATGACACTTTTTACCTAAAGATCTCAGGACAGGACTACCTACGCTATTTTTTACACTAGTCCTGATACACTTGTATAAGCGGTTAAACAAGCAATGAATGAAACCTTACAATACTGGCCAAGCATTTTTTCGTTTCTGGTAAAAAAAAACATTTTATTTAATTTATAATAAAAATCATCATCAGCGTTGTTAGTCAGCAATATGTGTAAATACTTTAATTATCAAGGTAAACCAAGTATGAACATGGTTAATATTTTTGTATGGTTTACCGTTATTGGTTGACTATATCACCAGCGTAATCGTATTAAAAACATTAAAAATTTCGCTAGACATATAAAACAAATTCAATGAAATAAATTCAAATTTCATCACCAGATGTTTCAAAACCTAATTTGTTGTTAGCGTTAATTAGTTTAATTTTTTAATTAACATATAATGGCCTGAATTTTTCAGCATCAAACCAAAAAAAGTTCATTACCGTACACACATAAAGATAACTTGGTTCTGAAGTTTCCTGTAAATTATTTACACGCCGTAACATCAAGCCGATGAGAATATTCTGATTTTCTTAACGCCTTTTTAAATTTAATAAAAAGGAATAAAATTAAAATAAATGTTTTAATGATTAACATTAAAAGTTGAAAAGCGAGGGGTCTAATCCGTAAATTATTAATTGTCTGATGTGACATATTGTTGCCTGAGGTGTTATTATTTTATATGAACGAAATGTCACTTCGGGCAATTAATGGATAATTTATGGTAATTTATCTGTAGTGTAATGCAATAACCTATGTCAGTAGTGTATAATTTTTTATGTGACCCTGTACAATTTCGGATTTCGTATAAACCGCGTAAAATTTAAGTCTTACAGTTTTGAAGTACAGCTAAAAAATATACATTATTTAACGTATTAAATAATAATACTTATTCTAGAGACCAAAAAATACGGGGCATAGTCAATGTCATAAATCATAAGTGTATTTATAAGATACAAATTTGAAATACCTACCTATGTATATGTTAGTAATTAAGGAATTCGTTTAAATTGTAATAACATTTATTAAGTGGATGCATTTTTAGATATTAATCTTATTTTTAAATTAATTTTGCGGAAAATTATTACAAAATTTTAAGGCGAAGTAATTGGGATTATATCTTGTTTAATTTAAATTCATATTAGGAACAGTTAATTTTATTTTACCGCATCATAATTGTTTATATCACTATGTGTCGGGAAATTATTTTTGTTATTGTAAATGTGTAGAATAACAGTATAAATGTAAAGACGAGGAATGTTTAAAATATTTTCATTTTAAAAAATATTTTTACATGATGTCCTTTTGTCAAGCTGATATATGTAACGAACCGCAATCAACTTGACAGAAAGGCATCATGTAAAGATATTTCAAACAAGAAAATATTTTAAACGAAATACCGTTGAAAAATGCTATGTAAACTGAAAACTGGTTTAAAAACACTTAAATCTGTTTAAACTAATTTGAACGTCAACATTGATTCTCTAGAGGAATTATATTGGTAGATAAAAAGATGGTTGTATTTGAATGCGGGATGTAAAGTTGTATGAAGTAATTCGGCGTGAACCGACAATCGGTAATCAAGCGCATACCTTAACCAGAATAGCTGAATCCGTACAATGAGTATATTAATCTACAGCAAGCACATGGAGAATTCAAACCGTTTGATGCGTGATTAGTGAACGCCTAACGGTGAACGGCAAACGACTAACGCCTTCCTCTGTTGAACGGCTTCGATGCGAAGCCGCATAGCATAGGTCCCACGTCCCATAGCTGATTCTCCTAACGAATGGCCAATGTAAATGCGTAACGAGCAATGTTTATGCACACTTGAATAATTTAACAAATAAACTCTTCTAATTAACTCGCTTTATCTACATCACCAGTCATTATGCATTGTTTTATTGATTCCATTACGGTAAATATTACCTACAATTACCACCAAAGATTTATTGGCTTTACGGCACGTGTGTTTGACTTTGCGCCTTGCCAAATTTATATATTTCACTACCACTAAGAACAATACCCCATAATAACTTTAACAATTCTGTTTCGCAAGATGCTTACCTATTCAGCTTGCTCACAATGACTAAATAAATATATCATAACAGCTATTTATTCTGGGTTAATATACTATTCTGATGTACGCAGATTTCGGTAATAAGGGTAGTTGACACACAATGACACAAATTACCTATTTAGAAGGTATTAAACAATGTTCTAAGAGTAATTTTTTACAGGTATGCCTGTAAATGGTGCAATAATAATAATCAAAAGTAAGAGAAAGGGAGGCAACAGGAACAAAAATTTAAATAATATGGAAAAGTATTTTGTGACTTTATGAAGAATAAGTAACAAAAACGGTACGTATCAGCTGATAGTCGTTGTTGAGTATCAAGTTAACGAAAACATTTCAGGAGCTTTTAGAAAAAAAACAAACCAAATATTATAAATTTGAGTTACATATAGCGACATATACTCTCAATGATTCCAACCAATTTGGTAAAACTGTTTCTCGCAAAAAGCATCTTAGTCTTATAGCGTTTTCCATTTACATATTTAGTGCGCACTTTTTTGCACTGAGTGCATAAATCGTTTTCCATTTACATTATCAGTGCGCACTAAATGAGTTATACGCGTTCCATTTATACTTTTTGAGTGAACTGAACCTTACACAGCGCGTATTTTCTTGCACTTACTAGGATCGTCAGTTTTTGCAAGTGAAATCTATCAAATTCATATATGTTGAGTTGTAAAAAGTGTCTATGTAAATACAACGGATGTAAGTTTGTTAATAATAGAAGAATTATTGGAAATGAATCTTCTGTAGTGATATCCAAAGCTACATAACCTTTATATTGAAAGTGACAGCTAATAAACTTGCCCTGGACTTTTGCATCACGTTTCATTTAGAATGCATTACGCACGTGTTATAACAACAACTAGTGCCGGGCATGACGTCATTGCATACACTGAGTACAAAACTAAATATGTAAATTGAAAACGCTATAAGTCACAAGTTATTATAGTTTGATTGTTCCTAAAAATAATGTCCCGTAAAAATTACTAATTAATATGTATTTGCTCATTCGTGTTTATTTTTCTCTTACTTGACAACGTAACTAAATAATTTTCTAATATTTAAGTAGCGCGAAGAAAAATAAAAATTCGGTAGCGGTGCTGGTAAACTGTCGTTCATTAAGCCAAAGAAAAATTGACATAATTACATCAGAAATTCTGACTTTTAATAGTGTTTTATTTATGTGCTTAAGTGAAACGTGGGGTGACGAAATTGCCATGGCATCATTTAGTTTCCCAGGCTTCAAACTGGCATCCTCTTATTCGCGTACATCCTGCACAGGAGGTGGCGTGGCTATTTTCTTCAAAGAAGATATTCCAGTGCAGCCATTGGATCTCAGCAGCTTCTGCATTGACAAAGAAGTAGAACTGTGCGGTGTTCAGTGGGTTCCCAGTGAAAATATGATTGTGAATATTATAACTGTGTACCGACCACCTTATAGATCCAACTTAAAGGTATTTTTTGATACGATTCAAAGAATTTTTGAAAAAAATTATAATGACAAGCATTTGTATATATTACTTGGCGATATAAATATCGATCCTAGAAGGGATCTAGATGATTTTAAATATCTTTGTGATATTCTTTTAAGTTGGAATCTAATTCACATTGTAAACGCTCCAACACGTAAAAAAATGCTTGGATCAGATCTTTACAAATATCAATATCAATAGTGACAAGTGTCAAATATTACCTAATATCATTTCTGATCATGATGCAGTTCTCTTTACTATTCCTGTAAATATTGTATCACCTCAAGTGCACTCTGTTTCAGCGAGTAGGAGAATTTTTAGTCAAAACAATATTGCTAATTTTAGTCATGCACTTGCACTGGAAACATGGAGTGAAATTTTCAAAGCGGAAGGGCAAAATGAGGCCTTTGATAGTTTCCATAGAACTTTTAAATACTATTTTGATCTACATTTTCCACTCTCTTCTTACATTCAGAAAATTTATGGCAGAGCTGAATGGGTTAATAATGACATCATTAAATCGAGTAGTAAATTGAATGATCTGTTTCTCCTAAAAAAGATCATCCAGATCTTGAGCAACTATATAACCAGGCTAGGAGTGATCACGTGAGTTTAGTTACTAATACAAAATTTATTTATTTTCAAAATAAGATTTTCCAATCAAGTAATATTAATAAATCAGTGTGGAAGGTTATTAAGAAAAGTAATGCTACAAATTACAATAATAAAACCGAAATTATGCATGAAGGTAAAGTCGTGAGCAACAGCACTACGATGTCAAACATTTTTAATGTTTTTTTCATTAACGAACCTTTAAAATTAAAAAATAATTTTAATTTTAACTGTAGTAGCTCTCTTGGCTTTAGGAAGAGCCCTGATTGTTGTTTATTTCTAGCCCCTTTTGATGAATATGAACTCTCCAACTTGCTGAAAAAAAAGATCAAAAACAAAACTTCGGCTGGGCCTGATGACATTCCTAGCTTTTTGATAAATCTTGTATTAGATTTCATTATCTCTCCTTTACTTTATCTTGTAAATCTTTCTTTTGAATCTGGAATGTTTCCAGATCTATTAAAAATTAATAAGGTTATACCAATTCACAAGCGAGATAATAAATTGGCTATACAGATTTACCGCCCTGTTGCCTTATCATCTATATTCTCAAAAAAATTTGAGTATTGTTATCTAGATCGATTACAGGTTTTCATAACGAAACATGACATTATTAGTAATAATCAATATGGTTTTAGAAAAAAATTGTCCACTATTAATGCTGTCCAATATGTCGTCGAAAATATTTTTGAAAACTTGGAAGCTAGCGAGTATCCGGTATGCATTTTTGGGGATCTAAGCCGTGCTTTCGATCTAGTAGACCATGATCTTCTTTGCAGCAAACTGGAACAGTACGGCATTAGAGAAATTGCTCTAAATTGGATTGAGAGCTACCTTGAAAACCGCAGACAATACACATTTATAAATGGCAATATCAACGGCATATCTGAACTATCCCAAGTCTCCGTAGGGGTACCTCAAGGCGGGGTACTTTCTCCCCTATTATTCAACCTCTTCATAAATGACTTAAATGAAAAACTAGAAAACGACTGCGTCCTCGCTTTCTTTGCAGATGATGTTTCAATATTGTTATCACATAAAAATTCCCAAACACTAACAAATAGATGCAATAATAAACTATATATATGAGTGGTGCATGATTAATTCACTGTACCTGAATCATTCGAAAACTTCCTTAACTAGATTCAGGAATAGCCATTTAAGTGATGAAAATCTTGAATTATGCATTAATGAGGAGCCCATCACTAACAGTACCAAAACCAAATTTTTAGGTATATGGCTGAAGAACTTGGTTCTTGGAAAACACATTGCGATGAACTTTGCTCGAAATTAAACTCAGTAATTTATCAGGTCAGACATCTGAAAAGTGTTTTGAATTTCGATCAGATATTGTTATTTTATCATGCAACTGTAGAATCGAGGCTGCGGTATGGTATTAGACTTTGAGGTAGTTCTACACACGCCAATCAAGTCTTCGTGGTTCAAAAGCGCATCATTAGATGCATCGCAAATATTAAACCACAACATTCGTGTCAAAAAAATTTTTTAAAATACAAAATTATGACACTGATAGAGTTGTACATTTTGGATGTATCCTGTTATATATATTATTTTGATATATATATATATATATATATATATATATATATATATATATATATATATATCAAAATAAGAATAAGTTGCTCAAATATATAATTATTAACTTTGATAAATGTTTAATATCAATGTCTAACGTGAAATACATTTCAACTAAATGGTATAATAAATTATAAGAATAATGAAATTACTCCTAATCTGAAATTAACAATAATGTGTTCTACACACATATTACAAGAACTAATTGCAAGTTCTCAACATCAGTAGAATATATTATTGTTAATTAACTTAAATGCTTCAATTGTAATAGTAATTATAGTTTCCTTTCATGACATTAGCCACTGATATAAATTTGAACATAGATTACCATTGTGTATTTTCTTATAGACGCATTGATTTGTAAAACTCTTTAAGGTTTTTTAGGTAATCATGCAAATTTTGCATATTTGGAAAACCTTTTTATCTTAAAGTTTGTTACAATGATATTTAAATCACGACTACAAAGTTCTTTCTAGAATAAAAATAAAAGAAATGCGATAGTATATTATTTTATTAATTTCATTTTTTTGGAGATAAAATTATCTTACTATAAATAAAATATTAAAGTAGTTATTCTTAAACAAATGTAGACTTTAGTAGTAGGTATATAGCATCCAGTTTAGAACAAATTTCACCTATATTTGACCGTCAAGGTTGAATACACGTACTGTATGTGATTCACACTATTCTGGCAGGAGCTAGGATAAATTTTAAGATGTTTCAAAAGGTCAAAATGAAGTAGGTACACGTATTGAACCTTGAGGGTAAAAAAGTTAAAAGTATATTACAAGTTGCTAATCTTAAATCAGAAACCGGTTAGTAATACTACTCACAGTATGTACAAATAATTAATGTGTTGGTTTGGTACATTTCATAAAAGAACTGCCGATATGTGTCATACATTTTAAACTCACATTATTATATTTACATATAACGTATCATTCATACGTAGTGTACATGCGAATAACTATTCATTCGGACATACTGTACGTGAAAGTAACCTCATTCTAATTAAATCTGAAATATCGCTTTTACCGAAGCATGACAGAATGTCATTTGCGATTGATTCGTGAACATACGTTTAGTAGTCTGGACAGTTGTCAAAATATGACGGTCCTGATGAGAAAAACATGAAAAAAATCAGTTGTTATGACAGATTTGTCCATGATCTTTATTAGTTTGTGAAATGGAATATTGGGCTCGCAATATACATGTCCTGAGTTCAAATTATAGATTAGAATAGTTCTACTTATTTAATATTTCTATTGTACAGTTTATGCTTAAATTTAGGTGATCCAAAAATCGTATTAAAAGAAGAACTATCGAAATTATGTTTTCAGTATTTATGTTGAACTATAACTATACACTACTATGCAAAAAATATGAACACGCCTGTTGATTTGTAAAAATCAATGGGGTTTCGTGGCCGTGTGCCTGACTGCCTAGTCACGAATCTGGGGACCCGGGTTTGATTCCGACCGACGCCAAAAATTATTTCGAATTTTAAATGGCACAATATTGACCCCTGTGGTGCACACTCTACCCCAGCAATGATTGCCCGTGAGTTGACGCCTGGTAAGCGCCCGTACGGTACAAAAATGTCATCATTATCGAAATCTGTGTACAAAGCATATTAGAACATGCAGCAATGAATAATATGCCGTGATGACGTTTTTATTATTTGTTTATTTAATATTCACTGTTGTTTCTCTCATATAATGTATAATGACAGTTATAAAACACAATGGGTGGTAGCATGAACAAGTGATTAAATGTTATGAGCAAGCAGTTGACTAGCAATGTTTTATCCCTGTCAATCGTTTATAGATTATTTTAGAGAAAATTATTTCAAATAAAAGTTGCGCACAATTAAATTTTCTATAACCACTATTTAAAGTTTTTTTTCTCTAAAATCCATAATCGACTGAAAGAGTTCAAACACTGCTAGTTAATTCCTTGCCAATTACCCCTAATCACTTGTTCATGCTACTACCCAATAAATCTGATTATTCTATTTTTACCACTGTTTTATTTGTTCCTTTGAAATTTCAAATTATAACAACAGATTTTATATTTATAATTTCGTGCTTTCTTCTTAATCATATTAATAATATATATATATATATATATATATATATATATATATATATATATATATAAATTTTTTCTATAAATTCATTCATTGCCTTCTGATTTTCACCGTTCAGTAGCTGAGGAAATATTAAATTATATAAGGATGTTTTGGAAAGTGTAGGTACTCCATACCTTAGCTGGATTTAGAACAGTAGCACTTACACTAGCTAAGTTAGTAATTGATTACGTAAAGTTGAGCGTAACCTCTTGGCTTGTAGAGGAACGGTTGAGGTCATACCCGAGTTGGGATTTGAATCCGGCATGGCATGCAACGATTTGCGCCACTTTGGTTAGTAAACGCTGGTGTCGATGATTGGAAGTAACGAAGCGAAGTGAAGCCTTCGATGTAAATGGTTAACTCGGCGGGAAATACTTACACAGAGTCCTGTGTGTTTTGCCGACTATAAACAAGCGTAATTTAGTGTCGTTGTTTATTGCTTCCTTCCGTATCGCTCCACACTTTCCTGTCATATATTTTCTTCTGGTCCCTTTGTTCATGGCCCCTACAGAGCGAATTTTGTTAAAAAATAACTCATTTAAATCCGGACACTTGCGATTATGGAAACGGTCACCCTCATCCATGTAACGACCGAGGATTTCTAATAAATGTTTTGCGAACGTTTATACATTCGAAAGCGTTCTGCGCTTATTGAAATTTTTTATGAACGCTATGTTATTGAACAAAGACGAGTTTTCACATAAACAAGGGTAGAATTTTCGCTAATTTACAATTCCTTTAGTTGTGATAGTTGTGTTTGAACATTGACGAATTGATTACCAGTTAACATATTGTAAACAATCTAAATTGTTAGTGAGTGTTCACCGTAGGGGATATTTAAAGACAGTGATTAATAATTGATTTAACTTGGAATCAAATTCTGTGTTATGTTAACACTTTGTCACCATATACATATCAGGCCACTACAGAAGCAACAAGAGCACTAGAATTTAACCAACAATTCATTTATACTACATATATGCTTGTCATTTTAACCTAAAAATTCATTAATTGCTTACATTTAAATATTAAACTACAATACCGTATAAATACATTCAATAAATCACTAACTTTTTTGTAATTTTCGCAAGCTATTGTCTTCTTTTTTCAAGCTATTAATTTTTACACGAATATTATGAGGATTTTTTGCCTTGATGCCATTTTTCTTAATTTTTATTTATTTTTTCTAATTTCTACAGACTCACCACTTTCAATGTTCAAAACTATTACTTTTTCTTAAATTTAAAATTTGATAAAGTAAATTAAAAATACTATTAATTCTTGGTTGGATGAATAAACAAATACACGTATACAAGATATCACTGAAAAACGGGCTACTCAAAATAACTTTTTTATTTATAATTATATTTTAATTTTCTTTATATATTTGTAAACTGGTCTTAGGGGCTCACAAATAATGATATTTGGCATGATGGTAGTTCTTTCGGTTTAATCAGTGATATTTTGATATTACCGTTCATATTTAAAATTATTCGTAATTTTCTCTTACATTTTTGTAATTTATTTCTTCAATAAAAATTCACTTCAAGCATATTGTTGAATTTGTAATTTTACGTAGATTACAAATATATAAAAATGTATCATTTGTGCCACTTGAAGTATGGGAGTTAATGTCACTTCTGGTTTAACCAGAAGTGCTACCATCATGCTAAATACTATGATTTTGAGCCGCTAAGCCTAGTTTACAAATATATAAAGAGAATTAAAAAATAAATATAAATGAAAAAGTTATTTTGACTGGCCCGTTTTTCATTGTCACCTCTATACAGTAAATGGTTGTAAATATAATGATTTTCAAACTTCTTTTTTATACAGGTACCTGTTCCCTTTAATTTAGAGTCAGTGTGGCAAAGATCTTTTTAAATGTTATTTTAATATTTTTATTAGCAAATTTATATATTTGGTGTTCAAATTAATAAAAGACTACAAGACTTTAGTTTCTTGGGTATCGATTATGAATAATATGGGTTTGAAATTTTGGTGCCCGAATCTTACTTTGAGTGTTAAATATTTAATATTTGGAGATCGAATCTATAATAACTCTTTTAAAAACTCTTGCTACATCAATTGCTGAAGTCTATCATTATATGACCAACATTTTCTTTAATATTTGGATATCGCATCAATGACAACTCTTTTAAACACTCTTGCAACATCAGTTGCTGAAGTCTATGACCAACATTTCCTCTTGTTTCATTTTTTTGTTTTAAGGGTTTATGGAAGTTATGAATGGTTAAAAACAGGAATATATATTGTTGGTTTACAAATGGTATATAAAATTATTTGACAGAAGGGAATACTTTTGAGAAAAGTGCAATGTGTTGAGAGATGGCAGACTAGTAGAGTGAAATACATTGTTCATGTCGACCTCGCGATCGCATAATCCTATTTACTTTATCTAACTTACCTATACCAAACATATTTATGATTTTCTTCCATCAATATGTCAATTCTTTTCAAATATTCTCTCGCAAATTTCCTTTATACAAATGTAATTGTGCTTTCGAAACATAATACCCTATTTGAAATACGAGCCTTTTCAACTACATCACTTTTCATAATAATTCCTAAATTTTATGACATGTGAAAGACGTATCTTGCAACAAACGTATTACTGGCATATAAATAATTTAAGAATTGAAATTGTCCTTCTCTGCGGACACCTAGGAACTTGAAGAACATGTTTTCTTACTTGTCAAATAATCTATTTGTTTCTTTTATAATCTGAAACTGCTGGTAAAGACAAATAAGAATTTAAACGAATTTTGAAGCCAGAGACCGGCAAAAAACACAAATAAAAAAATATGCTGCCATAACTATATACCTTAGTTAGAGATATAATGCACTGACTTTTAGGCACACTTTGTGTAACGTAACCAAATGATTATCTCTAATTTAAGTCGGTAGAAATATAAACATAAACATATTCTAATAATGTTATACAAATACAATGTTTATTATACATTGAAAATATACATCAAAAATAAAACTCATTAGTCTCAAAATATACATATAAAACTACTTAACTATATAACTTATGGTTAATATATTAGATTTAATATAAAATGAGATTTTAATGTTCTTATTATGTAGTATAATTCGGAGATAAATAAAATTCTACTAAATAACACCTCTTACTATCTGGTAGTATCACCCTGTTGTGAGGAAGGTTAAAACTGCAGATTATGAGATCAAGTCGAAGCCTTATATCTCGAAGTATAAAATAAGCAAATGTATTTTACTGCAACAATTTACTTGAAAGTTCAGTTCCACTCGGATATGCATTCGACTCAAAGCTTGCAAACTGTAAAGCCGCGTACACATTGACGAGCAGTAAGAGGTAAGAGGTGAGCGATATTTTCAACAATAGTTTTTACATGATATTGTAGGTACACATTAACATGAGCGGTGAGCGATAATGCCGCGCGGCGCAGCTCATCTTTAGTTTAACATGAATTACAAGCGGTATTGCTTAGTTTTGATTGATTAGTAAAGCACTAAGATGCCCAAAATGTGTTCTGACAAGACCTGCAAATTTGATGATATTTTTCATATATCAGACGAACTTGATTTAACTAATATATTTCTTGTCTTTTATTTCTATTATATCTGTAAATTAGTTTTAATAATCCAAGATTTTCCATTCAAAAATCATTTTTATCGCTGTCAACATAGTCGCAATTAGAAGAAAACTAACGCATCAACGCTTTACCAAATTACACACAACACCACTCATCGCTTACAGCTCGCCGCTCAACGCTCACCGCTTGCCGCTCGCCAATGCGTCTGCCGGCCTAGATTTTGCTCCAAGTAGAGAGTGAATTCAATATTTGTATATTGTTTAAGAAGTATACTAATCCGATCATTCTTGCTATCTGTTTTAATAAAAAGTATGCTAAAACAACCAATGCCAATATTCTGTAAATTTGTGAATGAGTGATATAAGATTTTTTTAAATTCTAATATTGATTAAAAATATTACAAATTTTATTTTATCGACTTCTATAAAATTATTTTTTTTTGTTTTATAGCAGAATTAAAGTAAAATGTCAATTATATTCTATTCCAAGAATAGATCGTTCTATTAATTATTATTCCATTGAAGTTGTTATAAACACAAAGCGTCAAAGTTTATAGGGAATTTAATTTAAATACAAATTATATTACTTCGGTATACACTGTTTAAGTATCAATTTATCTACCCTTGTGGTTAAAATGCAAGTAGATTCACTATGTTGAGTAGAAAAAAAACAAAATTTAAAATCCGCTATAAAGAAAAATATATTCATTTCTTTAAAAAGTTTAGTGCACTTTATTAAAATGGTTGGTGTTTTGTAAATAAACACAATATATATATTTTATAAGTAGGTACATCTGTTTTCAATACTTCAAAGCTTGTATTATATTATTAACTATGTTAAAAAAAACAAATATGATATTTTTTTGAAAATGTTAAATTTTTGATACATGCAGGTGACCTAAAAAATGATGATTTAGCCATGTTAATGTAATTGTCTGTATTCCAGTCAGTCAACTAGAATTTTATAAATAATTAAAAATAAATGGCTACATTTACTTAATTTATTTAGTTGTTATAGTTTAGCTATAGTCAACATATTTTCTGTTACATACTTCATTCGTAAATATTTCCTATAATAAATAAATCTGATAACTGCCTATTTATATACTAACTCCACTGTACAAATTTTAAAATCTAACACACAACGAGATAGTTCAGAGTTAGTTTCTAAAATAAGCGTGTCAGGTATTTTAACGGACAGTAAATCGTACATGAACAATGTGATAAAGAATGAAATTGTTATTAACATGATTATTGTTTGGTGATTGATGAATAAATAATAACGAAACAGTGTTGCTCGTAATTACCATTAACTGACATGATGTTAATTTAATCACAAATAGTTTATCACACGGACAAACATACGTCTAACAGTAATTATCTATTAATTATAACTATAAACTGAAGAGCACATTAATTTAATAAATCACAGCCATATTGATCACATTAATAGGACTTCTTTAATGCAGGTCATATTCAATAAGCAGATAAACAGCAATATTTCGAAAAGTCGATATATAATAAATGCAGCTATTTGAAAACAATACATTGGTATCTGTAATTTTATTGAAAACACCAGTTTGTTAATATCTTATTAAACATAATATTTACATTTTAATTAATTATTGCCCGAATTAAATATGTTGTAAAGTACCTAAATTTTTTTTATGATCAGTACAAATTACTATTAATTAATATTTTTATTTCCAACTTTATAGAATTTTTTAAGGATCTATGTATAACCTTTAAATAATGTGTAACATAAATTCTATTACTGTCGATTTTGATATAATTGATAACAACTTTTAATTTTCAAATAAAATACCATTTATATTTATTAATATTTGTAAAGCACATATATATATATATATATATATATATATATATATATATATATATATATATATAATCGTACGTTATATAATCGAAAAATACCATGACGAATGAGATTATAATATTACATTTTTATTAAACGTAGAACAATTCATATCCTAATAATATTACTTGATGTTAAATAACAGTATATTTTAAATAGTACAAAATTGACCCCTTGTGGTGCACTCTCCACGCCAGCAATGAATTTCCTTGAGGTGACGCCTGGTAAACGCCCGCCCCATATAAATATGTCATTATCATTACCGATATCTGAGTACAAATCAGATTGGCACACCCAGCAATGGGTAATATGCCGTGATGAAATAATTATTTATTTATTTAGATAACAGGTGTAATAATTAAAAATCAGTAAATATTAATTTGAATATTTAATAACTTTTTTTAGTAATGAAGTAGAGGAATTTTTGGAAAAGGAATTAAAAATTAAAGTAAAACCAAAGTCGATAAACCAAATAGGTGAAATTAGATATATAATGGAAATGAACAACTGGGAAGATAAAATAGAGGTGCTTAAAGCGAAAGGGAAAGTAAAAAATAGAGAATGTAAGATTGTGTTCATAGAGTCAGAACTTACAAACAGAGACAGAGCAATCCAGAAAAATATAAGGGCCATAGCTAGAACAGAATGGAGAAAAGGGACGAACGTAACAGTAAAGGTAAGATATCATAAATTAGAAGTGAGCAACAAAATATGGAAATGGAATATGAAAGAAAACAAACTGGTGCCCTTAGAAGATGAGGAGAAAACACAAACTCTAAAAAACTAAATCAAATAAAACAAAAACAGCATAGGAATAAGACAACAAGGCAAGACTTTAAGAATACGAATGTTAGCGCTAATAAAGACAATATTGATAGGGGAAAAATACATACAATACAGGAAAAGAATTCTAATATTATAAAACAAGAAATTAAGATTGTAATTTGGAATGTAACCTCGCTAACGGGAAAAGAAGTTGAAACAACTGAGGAAATGACGAAATTCGACACAATCATACTAGGAATTTCAGAAACAAAAAAGGTAGGAGAAGGCAAAATACAAATAACAGAAGACTACAGCCTATACTATTCAGGAGTAAAACCAGGAGAAAGAGCTAAAGAGGGAGTAGGAATAATTATGAGAGAGGAAATGAGTAGAAGAGTAAGAATGGGATATTGCAACTAATTCAAATTTATGCTCCGATAGAAGGAACGAACGAAGAAAATCTGATAAATTTTGTGAAGACCTACAAGGAACTAAAAGAAAATAATGAATGTATAATTATAATGGGGGATATAATAAAGCAAGAAAGCTTGGATGTACAAGAAACTATGGAAAACCGACAATCAATAGGAATGGAATTAAAATGCTAGAATTTTGCCAAACAAATGATCTCTTAATAGGAAACACCTTCTGGGACCAATCACTCGAAGACAGATATACGTTTGTAGCGCAAGAGTGGAATGCAAAAAGTATAATTGACTATATAGTATACACAAAAGAAACACAAAGTAGAATAGGACAGATTAACACGGAAATAGAAGCAGAACTGTCAACGCAACATAGACTTCTAACGGCTAAAATTAAAAACGCAGAACTTACTCCAAAGAAAAAAATAAGTTACGAGAAGATGCAGATACATAAACTGAAAAATGAAGAAACAAAAACAATATATAAAGAAGAAACGGATAAGGCGCTCCCAAGACACGAGTTGAGAAAACAACAGTATAATCTGGACCAAATGTGGGAAACATTCAGAGACACAATACAGGGTGTTATATATTAATGGACCCAGCAAATATCTCGCTTATTTATTAAGTTAGCATTTTTTTCACATAACATAATTTATACAGGAACATGTAAGCTACTTGATGACGGATGTACATTCCTGATACCACTTCCGGTTTATGAGTAATTAATATCTACTTTGAAATTTCAAATGGAAAATACCATATTTTTTTACAAATTTGAAAAGTGCATCAAATTTGCTTTACAATAGTGTAAAATAATCCATATGTTACATTATTAAAAATTCAAATGGCGGACACTTTTTTATACACCTAATTGGAAAGAGAATAGTGAGCCATGACTGTGGCTTGTGTTCCTTATTCTTATTTTCTGTATAATTATGACAAAAAAATATTATTTCGTTTAATAATAATAGTTACAATTGTTTTAGTTAATTGTTTTATTTCAAGCCATAGTCATGGCTCACTATTCTCTTTCCAATTAGGTGTATAAAAAAGTGCCCGCCATTTTAATTTTTAATAATGTAACATATGGATTAATTTACATGATTGTAAAGCAAATTTGATGCACTTTTCAAATTTGTAAAAAAATATAGTACGTTCCATTTGAAATTTCAAAATAGATATTAATTACTCATAAACCGGAAGTGGTATCAGGAATGTACATCCGTCATCAAGTAGCTTACTTGTTCCTGTATAAATCATGTTATATGAAAAAAATTGCCAACTTAATAAATAAGCGAGATATTTGCTGGGTCCATTAAAATATAGCACCCTGGGAAGATTTTGGAAACGAAATAAATGGAAGATACGGAGCGAACAACAGACTTTTTTGGAATATGATCAGATAGCTAAAAAACAAAAAAAAATTAAACAGATGAGTGGTCTTATAGACAAAGAGGTAAAATTAAAGCAACAACGGAGGAAATAATAAAAGGTGGTTAAATTATTACACAAATTAATTCGAGGAAGACACAATACAATGAACAAGAAAAATGATGAGGCAGTGGAAGAGGAAATTAGTGAGGATGAACTAGAAGAGGCACTTAGGAAAATAAAAACTGGAAAAGCAAGTGGAGAAGACAAAATAGAGCCTAAAATGATTAAGTTCTTAGGGAACATAGGCAAGGAATGGCTACTGGATATATGTAAAAAAGCTTGGATGACAGAAAAAATAACAAGACAATGGGAAAGAAATATAATGTTATCAATACACAAAAAAGGAGACTATACTAATTGCGATAACTATCGAGTAATATGCCTCTCATCCACATGCTTTAAAATATATACAGCAATAGCAGAAAATAGACTAAGACAACTAATCGATAACAAACTAGAAGAAGAACAGGCGGCATATAGAATAGGTAAACAAACGAATGATAACATACACATACTAAGAAACATAATTGAAAGAAAAATAGAGAATGGACAAGAACTACACCTAACATTTATCGACTTAAGGCCTGCTTTCAACTCAGTAAACAGAAATTATATCTGGAAATGCTTAACGCAACTAGAAAGGCCTAGTAAAATACAGAGAGTAATTAGGAGCATTTATGAAAAAGTAAGAGGCATAGTGCAACTGAACAGCAAAATATCAAGGAGCGTCGAAATGGAAAAAGGAATCAAACAAGGGTATAGTTTAAGCCCTCTACTTTTTATAATCCTAATGGACAGAATAATGAAAAACACTAGAAAAAAGACCAGTAAAATACAGACAAAAGTAGGTTATAATAGAATGATGCCCGTGAAGATGGATAACTTATTGTACGCAGATGACATAATATTAATTGCAGATACACACACAAAATGAGAGCACTAGTACAAGTATGGACAGAAGAAATAAAGAAGATGGGAATGGAAATAAACATAGGAAAAAGTAAAACCATGATAATAAATAACAATTCCCAGTACGATAATACAAGAATTGTTGAAATAAGTGGACAAACAATGGAAATAGTATCAACTTACATATATCTAGGATATATAGTAACACAGGATGGAAATATACATTCAGATATAGCAAGCAGAATAAAGAAGGCAAATAATGTGTACCACGCAATTAATAAAACAATACTTGGAAAGAAAGAAATCGGAACAGATATAAAGCTAAAGATATATAACGCTGTAGTAATCCCAATAATAACTTATGGAAGTGAGTCCTGGACAATACAGAAAAAACATTAATCAAAACTAACAGCAATAGAAATGAAGTACTTGAGGAAAATAATGGGGAAAACAAAATGGAATAGAGAAACCAATGAAAACATCAGGCAACAAGCAGATCAAGATAAAATATTATTAAAAATAGAAAATAAACAACTGAATTGGTTTGGGCATATTAGAAGAATGAAGCAAGATAATCTAGTTAAAAAAAGTAATAGAATCAAAAAAGATAGGGAAAAGGACAAGGGGAAGACCAAGAAAAACATGGGAGGGACGAATGGAAGAGATAGGCAAAAGAAGAGGGAAAAACATGGAGGAAATGAAAAAACTAGCAAAAGACCGGACAGCATGGAAACAATGTGTCAAGAACGAGAAGTAGCAAACCATATCCGACACCCAATAAAAGGTATTAAGGATCTGTGAAGAAGAAGAAGAAGAATAATAACTTTTTTTTTAAAATTACAAGGTATAATGCATTGTTAAATTTTAGTTCCGGTTTATAAAAGATATAGCGTATTTTGATAAGGAAAAAAGACTTTGGTTGTTTGTGAATAAAACAACATAATTATTTTTACAATTTGTAAGAAAAAGCACTTAGTATTGAAAAATACATTTCTATATTGTCATTTGAAATAGATTTACATACAAGTCAATATTAACGATGTTGTGCTAAAACTGTCTACGAATATATTGTAACTCTTTAGTATATACGGTTAAGCGTTCCAAAAAGACAACGTTTTATAAAATACTGTTTTTCAAAAGTGTATTTTCAAGAGAGCATGCCATTGTTGAGTGTAAGTTTGTGTCCAAAATTATTTGACAAACTACTGTTTTTAATAGACGACAAAGATATAATTGTTTTGAAAGTAGTGTACTTTTTGTTTGGTTAATTTTGAAATATTGCTCTTTATCACTTTACTTATTAATGACTCTAGTGTTTACCGTATTGTTGTGTGATAAATAAAAACCAAAGTGAATAGATAACTTGTGTTTGAATACATGTTTCATTAGGTGATTATTTATGTATGAGAATAATGAGTAGAAACATTAGATCTCCAATCTGTTTGTTAGACAATATTTAAAAATAAAGTATAATTGCCTGAAGGCCATATTTCCTTGATAAGATCACGAGATTTAAATGCGTGACAATAAGCACAATTATCGACGAATCCATTAATGGTGAATGACGAAACTAACGTTTTCGAATTTCCGATAACTTTGTATACATTAATTTCGCATCAAAACCACGATAATGTATGTTTTTTAATCCTACAATCAACTGTACATTTCAAAATTTCTATCCAATGGTTTTATTATTACCGCATTTTATTTTAAATCGAAACCGATAAAAAACCGTTTAAAAATTATAATTCTACACGGATTTAATGCGTTGGCAATAAAATAAATATATCAAATGAATACGGGCACAATAAAAAAGAATATTAAATTAATAAATGCGATGGTAATTCAAAATGTAACAGGTATCTCACAATACATATTTCAAACAAACTTAGACATAGACAAAAGATAAGCATTTATAAGATTTTAGCAGGGTTGTGCCTGTAATCTATGCTATATAAAATACGTCATTGTCTACGCGTAAACAATGATATTGTTTACGTGATTAAAATTTATATATTGTGTACGCGCATGTAGACTATAATATATTTTTTTTTTTGCTTAAAAGCCCAAAATATACTACTATTACTGATTAATTTACAAAGACACTTCAATGAGCCGTTGAAAGTATAGTAGGTATCCATATGATGTCATTTTACTGAAAAAGTGAAGCAAGTTAGTACTTTACGTAACCAATAGATGCCACTAGTCGTTGGGCTGGGAATCACCAGTTCTACTGGATTTCTAACTACTGGTAAAAATTTGACATCAAATGCTAGTAAAACATATTTTTACAAAAATGTGACTACACCAATTATAAGTACGTAAAATTCTAAAAGCAAAAACACCCATTAATGAAGAAAATAATTTTTTTATTCAAATATTTTCTTTCGTATTACAATTTTATTAGATGTTTATATTTCTGTACATATTTCTAATTTAAAATCATCAGTTTATTTGCCTGTGCGATTCAAGTCGCGATGCACTAGTATTTGATAACATTTTTAAACCAACATTACATAATGCTTTGTAGTTGTCTTTTTTACATACTTAAAGCAAAATTTAAGTTTTCAAAATATTCGTTTGCTTTTCTACTTCCTATTTTAATCATTGACTCTCACTGTACTGTAACAAATCAGGTGTATTTCGCTAAATCTCTAGTGTGCATGTGCAATATATACAAAGTTTACATAGTTTACGCATTGTCTTCTTTTGATATCATTCTTTACATTGTTTACGCATTATTTACGCACGTAAGTTATCTATCATAGTTTACGCGTAGACCGAATAGTAGTCCGAAAGTGCGGAGTATTCAAAATTCAATAAATAATTGTTAAACAATATAGAATTTCTTGTACTGATGTGATAGGAATAGGTAAAAACGTTTAAAAAATTGGTTTAACGATATACGAATTGTATTGAAAAATTAGTGTATTTGTTAAAAATCAATTCATGTTTAAATAAATGTCTCTAAAAACGTCACAGCTTTCAAATACCTTTTAACGAGCGCAGAAATATTACTTAGGTACTTACTGCAAAACAATGACTTATATCGTATTCATAATAAAATTATGCTTATTGTGTTGCAATTTGTATCATAAAATAAAGGTGTCTATAAACATGCATAAAAAGATAGGTATTTAATTCGTAAAAATAAAAAGGGCCTTCAAATCTGGGCGCCTTATGTATATATCTCGTCGCTAAATGACAGCACCAGTTTCGTTTCATAATTATTAATAAAATTAAATATCTGCCTGTTATCAATATTGAATATTACAGGGTACAGCAGACTTGTATAAACCAAAATTTTATTTTTAGAATGCTGTTTGTTGTTTCAAATCTAAGTAATTTTGTTTTATTTGGCTTGGAAATAGTTATTTATGATCCAAGTGTGTGAAGAAGGACGTTTATGCATGAATTGCGAGGATTATACCACAAGCTGAGAGAGAGTGTTTTAATCGCAACGAGTGCATAAAAGCCATTCACATATTAGTTTCATACAATATTTTATCTACAAACCAATCCTTGTAGATCATCATGTAGAAATTCATATATTTGACAAGTATCATATTTAAGGTTATGTTATTCGCTACTACCTCAATAATAATAATTTCAAATGTCTAGAATAACGAGAATATGTAATTGTTGAAATTCCGTTGAATCTAGAATAAATTATTTTTCATTTAGCATATGATTAGAAAAGCACTCATTGTGTCACAGATGACGTTTGTCCAGGTTAAAATAAATCGTTTAATAAAGATAGTCCAGTTAATATGCATTTGTCTTTTACGCATGATTTGGATTGTTTTACGTACGATTTTAATAATGACACAATTTACGTACAATAATTTATATAATAATGTGTCCATTATAGAGTGTGAGTAGAAAACGGGGCTCAGCGGAAATATTAACCAATTATTTAATATAAAATTAATGCAAAAGGGTCATATAAGTTTAAGAATTGTCACTAAATGGCTCCAGGAGTCTTGTATTTGATTTATTGAGGACCTAATTCTATTACAGAAACAAAATTTTTAAAATAAAACTTATTTAATATTAATTAATCGTTCAAATGATTCTTGTAAAGTGCAATAATCGATTAACCGTGTAATAAGATATCTGTTTAACCGTTTCTGACAACACTACTACAACTACGAAATATATTATGTATTACATATTTTGCAAAAAATGTACTAAAATATTTCTGACCCCTGACATTTGTCTATAGAAATAATAATAATATTAACGTCGCTATGGATTGTTTGGGATGTTGGGGTAAAAATTTGGGGGAGCGCTTTATTCAGTTGTTTATATAAACTAAATATTTAACGATGGAGTTAGAACCACCAACGCAACTTGTTTGTTTGGTCAAACAAAACGCCACACACAAGAATGATGAACTCCCACGTATCGGAAACGTATTTACAAGAATAAAAATGAAATATAATTCCAACAGATATGCAAATTGTTGACAACAATAGAGCCAACAAATCTCCGTGCGAAGCTCGTTGCAAGGAAGATATAAAGCGGGATATATTTTAAGAAAGACTCCTATTTTGTATCGATTTTCCCTTTGCAGGTACTTTGCGTCTACGATTGACACAAATAGCTGCACTTGTACTTCATTTTTTACCAGAACGTTAGAGTTCTTTCCTGTATACATTTTTCTAAATATCTTTTTCATATTTTATGGATAGATATTCAACTGTTTTCCTTGACATACATCATATCACCTGAAGTGTCCATGTCACTAAATTTTACACAATATTTTTTTTAATTAATGTAGCTGGCATATATTTACTTATTTTTAAATTTATTTACGTGGTCTTTCTCTTCGACAGCTTTCGGAGCCCGTGAGGTGACGTGTAGTAACCGCCCTTAATGGACAATAAACTGTAAAGAAATATTTATTTCTAAATAACGAGGCGTATTCTGACCTGGCTCACTTTTCAGTGACATTATTTCAAGGTCGAGCTAAAATATACCTTGTACTAATAAAATTTGAGAAATCACGATGTATTTGTACTGATGAGGGTGCTTAATAGACTTCACCTCATGGGTATTCAAAGTTGTCGTGAAGAGAAAATATGATTTGCGTAATATAATTTAATAATAAGCATATTATGATGAAAAATCTATGAATAAAGTCGATTGGCAGACCAAGAAATTGGTAATGAGCCGTGGTGATATACATATGTTTTTCTATGTTTATACATATATTTAGTATGGGTTACAAATGATAATTTTAGTATTTTTAAAGGAAAGCACTGAAAATCGTCAATTTTTTAAGTTATTAGTTTTAATATTTTCTTTTCAATTTTTGTACCATATTTGTTCAACAAATCTGAAAATTTGTAGATACATACAATTATGTAATTTTGTTTATGGATTTTTAAGAAATAGATAAATGATAAATAAAATAGATAAATAAATAGATAGATAAGAAATAGATAAATCAGAAGATAAATGCAATCAATTTTGGGTATGAGTTCAAAATTTTTAAAATTACAATTTTATATGCTTATATATTCCCCAAACCCTTATTCGAAACTTTGAAACTGCAGGGCCAATATCGTTTCTCGATCTCGATCGAGATATTCGTGATCAAACAGTCCGAAATGGAATGGTGGAAGCGTTCTAGCTCCACGTGCCAGCAGTTCTGGGTTCGAATCCCGGGAAAGGTATGGTTGTTTGTGTGTCCTTTCATCGTCTCATCTCCATAAACGCAACGAAATAAAATGAAAGGTTACAAAATATATGATAAAAATTGACTCACTCCTATCAATCAACTGTAATAACTTAAGAAAGTTTATATACAATAAAGAATATTATTATTATTATTATTATTATTATTATTATTATTATTATTAATATTATTATAGTTGTGATCAATGTTGCATCCTAAAAACACTCATTTTTGTGCAATAATAATAACCTATATATATATATATATATATATATATATATATATATATATATATATATATATATATATATATATATATATACAATAAAGAATATTATTATTATTATTATTATTATTATTATTATTATTATTATTATTATTATTAATATTATTATAGTTGTGATCAATGTTGCATCCTAAAAACACTCATTTTTGTGCAATAATAATAACCTTCAAATGGCTAGACACAAACTTCTCATTGGATTCTCAGAACCGAACGCGATATTGTTAATTTTCAGATATATTCAGATTTTAATTTATATAAATTGAACCAGTTGTTTAAAACTTATGAAAATTGGTGTTCTTGTTTAATTTTGTGCGTAAATTCGAATGACATTAGCGCCAAATTTGTATCTTTACGCATTTTAGGGTTATTACCCAAAAATTAGTATTTTTGGAATGCATCTTTGGAAACAAATTTCTGGCGAACACAAAAAGATAACGACGATGTACGATTTTTTTTACAGATTTTGAATAACTAAAATTATATTTAGGAAAGTATTTACGTATTTGCGAAAATATTTTTTGGTTTTTGAAATTTTTTCCAATTTTCTCACAGGAAATTAAAAAGCTTCCAGGTCGACGTTGTAAGTGTTTCGGAATAAAAAGGGACCATATTGAAAAATAATAGAGTTTTTATTGCTAGCAATAAATTTTTGGTTAAAGTAGACCGACCCTCGTAAATAAAATAAGATTTCAAATTGAATTCGCTCTCGAAACATTGAAATTCATTTGTATTTGTAAGTGAAATTAAAGATACAAGATGCTAATAATGATTAATACCGCAAAACATAAAAATTCTTGTTGGAATGGTTGGTATAATGAAGGGAGATAAATTAGGGAAAAGGTCCATGGTGATATTTTATTCTTGTTCATTATTCCCTCAACAAGTGCGAGGCGAGAGTAGGAGCGTAGCAGTAGCATACGATGCGAGGCGATCCCTTTCACATATTAACAAATGTCCTTCATTAGAAAGTAAATTTGCCGGTTGGTCTGGAAATCCCTGGACTCCGTCCCTGGGCAGAACACGGTCGGAGGACAGACCGTGGTGTTATCACAATGCCATGTGCGGGTAGGCGTTTGTCAACCCAATGCAAACGTCACTTTCGTCAAGACCAGCTTCAACTCAGAGCCCCTCATGGACAGATGGGTAGGATTATGTTAAATTCACATTATGCTGGATTACCACATCGAACAACACTCATATTACCTGTCCTATACTTTTTCCAAATCCTACATGATTGATGTGAGGTACTGCCTTTAAAAAACGACCTAGAGCTGAAACTTCACCAAAAACAACTTTCTTAACGCGAAATCGTTCAAATTTATTTGTCAAATTTATATTCTAGTCTCTGTTTTGTGTATTTCACTTGAATTTTCACATTTTTTAAAACTTTCTGAATTTGGGGTACCCTATTCGAGCTTACTGAAATAAAATAATAGATCTGTTGGTTTCGCTACTTTCCGTCTACGGTTTACTGCTGCGCCTATACACTTTATATGGACGCGGCAATCAACGCACAGACCTAATAATTGTTTTTGAAATTTCTTGGGCTTTTCTGATTTTTAAGATTTCCAGTAGATTCAATCTTAATTCCTTTTCAAAATATTGAGTATTTTAAGATTAAATTTTAACATCTAAATTTGATCCCTCCAAGTTTATTCCTTCCAGAGTGCTTTTTGTTCAGCCTGTTTTGGGTTGCTCCGTCAGTGTAACTGGTACCCTTTTCATTTATTAGTGCAGTTCGCTCTACCCCACACCATTTGACCCAGAGCCCAACCCTCACTTTGGAAACTCGTTACAGAGTCAAAATTGGTATCCTTTATAATTCTAGCGTCCCAATGCAGGAGTAGGATTATAAAATTTGAAATTATATTCATTTTATATGAGGCAATGAATAGAAAAGCCAGATGAATATTTTTGTTTCTTAATTGATTTTTAGTGTTCTTCCATTGAAATAATAAAAAAATTACTAATAAGGCCTGTTATCTTCAATTTTTTTGTAAGTATAATTTTGACGGATTCGCATATTTTGAGCGTCAGTCTATTTATTCATTAAAACACCCCTAAACAAGTTGCCTGTATCGACCGATAGAGTAGGGTTAGAAAAAATTTAAAAAATAAATAATTGTGGTAAGGTACCTTTAAATATAACATGTATTAATTTATTATCACTTTTAATTTGTACGACATACAGCATTTAGATGGACTGGAGATAAAATTATGATTTAATTGTAATCTATTTTAAAAGATATGCTTCACTTTAATTTGACAAATTACATATATATTGATATTAGCTTGAGACTGTTTACAAATAAATACATACCTAATGTCACACCAAGTTTATTTTATTTTGTGCTTTATTGAATAGTTTTACTATAATCCAAAATAGATCAGAGGTATGTTTAGCTATCTTCATTTCAAACGATTATTAATTACCAAAGCGTAACCTACCTACCTATTATACCTAGGTAAATAGATTTTAACGTTCCAGGAATGATTAAATTAAGGACGTGTATTGCGTATTATACGTCGATGCATATTACTGATATACTGATACTTGATATTATCTGTGTATTGCTTTTGAATAAATAACGATTTCCACGCCAACGATTATATCATTTTATATTTTATTCAACATCATGAAAGATAACATATTTTTTTAACTACAAGAAACTGCCTCAATGTAGTCTTTATAAATAATGATGTCAGATTTTAGGGATTTATTTATTTAGGTTGGTGTAAACAGGGTGGAATATGATAGGATTTTATGCTAGTTATATTTTTTGAATAATTTTACGTCGTTTTTAATTTAAAAGTAAATGGAACCGTTTATAAGGAAGATCTTGTTTTGTTAATAGCAAAAGAAATAATAGTTTGAAAATTATCATTTTATTTGTTTTCCGCCTTAAAAATTGGATGTAGCGGAACAGCCATTTTCTAAAAATATAATGTACCTAAATTGTCAATAATTCTATTTTTAACTATAATACATATTACCGAATAACAAAATTGTATTTCAAATACGACAAAGTCATACTCCACCTTATAATAAACTAGAAAATTAAATCCCATCTAACAAAACCATGATAAAAGTATGACGTCATTAATTAAGATAAGTTTCCAAAATGAATTATAATCGATCTCCAGAAGTAACTTCTGTGTCCTATTCGAACTTGGACCGTCAGAATAACAATCACGCAACAATATATAACGCGTCGTGTTGAAATGAAAAAAATTTAAATTCGTGGACATCCATAAAATGCTTCGTCCTCCATATGTAATCGCCGTAATGTATTCCCATGCGTCAGAAATGAAGCTGGTAAAGACACCAGCGCGTAGACAAATCTAAGGAAGAAAGCCCCGAAGGAAAACGCAGCAAAAGCTTATAAAAAGTTTGTGAAAAAGTTGTTAAAAGGCGGGGAATAGGGATATACCCCCGGATATTGCCCCTCGGAAACAATATTCGACAAGCGAAAGGTTAGGCTATGGCTAGGCCCCCAGCCCCAGCCTAGTGAAGCCCCACCGGAAGCCAGCCAGAGACCGGAAGTGCTCATCTAGCGGGAACATCGAACAGGGAACACCATGAGGATCAGAGAAATAACATAACATAACTCCGTATTCATAAAAAGTCGATATCTATCCAACTACATATTTCCTTTATCTTTATCCAATATCACATATATCTTAACGATATTGTTGTCAAATAATATGAGAAATAAATATGAAATAGATAACACTTTAGGCCGATCATAGAATATAGATAATTTCATATACCACATGCACTAGTGTATAAATAATATTAAGGTTATAGAATTCCAAATGTGGTTGAAATGTAAAGTCAGTAATGGAACTATTTTTATAAATATTGAAAGTAAAAAGAGCACAAGTAACAAAATATTTTGACTCATTCATATTATTGATTCTAGTACAATATTTTTCAAATCACTTTAAATCGTCCAGTTGTAATGTGATATCTGTATTTAAATAAAAAGTAAACTTAAAACTGGATTATGTCGTCAAAAAGAGAACAGTTTTCATAGGATTTCTTTTACAGCCCAGGGGCTTTTAAGCCGATCCCACGAGTTTTTAAAAATAAACTATACCAAAATAGATTCCTACCTACTATTGTTTCTTTCTTTATTCAATTTCGGTTAGGATCAATATGTTCTTAAAGAGATTTAATTATTATATTGGCATTTCCACATAATAATATTACTTTAGTAAGAAAATATTTTGAATAGATATTTCTGTGTATAATATTAACATTTCATTGATAATAATCTAATTAACATCTTTTATTCTAAATTTCCAAATTTGTAAGTAATTTTAGATTCATTATCATTACACCATTTTATTAACAAACAAGTTTCCAG
This sequence comes from Harpalus rubripes, assembly GCA_963082715.1. Taxonomy (NCBI): domain Eukaryota; kingdom Metazoa; phylum Arthropoda; class Insecta; order Coleoptera; family Carabidae; genus Harpalus; species Harpalus rubripes. Next base: position 19,191,053 of record OY720458.1, on the reverse strand, counting down.
TTCTCAGTTTTAAGTAACGTTTTAATGGGGTGATAAAAACAAAAATGTATAATAAAGAATTACATTTACACTGTCCATAATGCATGTAATATAAAAATGCCATATAAGTTCATGTAGAATTCATTGTGATAAATTATATGAAAGACAAAAAATACTTTATTAAGGCAAGGTTCCTTAATATATGGATTATGATCCAGAAATAGAAAATAATTTTTGTAATATATCCAATAAAGATAAGTGTATAACAATAATAAAGTTGTTTGTTGAATCTATTATTAAAGAAAATATTATGTCAGTCCATTATCAAAATCATTTAAGGTGCATTTTTCATTTCAAATATGAGTGCCCATCATATGCCTTCTGTGGGTAATAAACAATAATGATTTTTATGAATTATGTTTCATGATTGATTTGTATTAATGCAGTTAAAGTCCTTCATCCGTGTGATAACCTTTAATTAAAATGTAATCGTGTCGATAATAGGGATGTTTCAATGTATTCAGCACTACATATAATTAAGGTGAAGAGTTGGTTAAGTCATCACATCCGAGTATGATTAAATGTCTGTTATTACAGCAATGTGCGACTGACACACTTAGATAATCGGTAAATTCGAATGGAGGAACTGTAAAGTCTTAGTACGCGCGGTTTCCGTACAATCATTTATTTATTTTATTTTACTAAATTCATAACTTTCTTTTAAGACTCTTCTACTGGAAGGAATTAGAAAAGGAAATAATAAGAAAATGAGCTTTTCCGAGTTAAAAAGTGACAGAAACTCAACAATATGTCCGCAAAAAAGGCAGTTCCAGTAAGTGATATTAATTCTGTGCGTAAATAAGTTTCCAAGTTATAAAGCAAGGAACAAAAAGTTAAAAATACTGTTATTGTAAGTGTACGAAACAAATTCAAGGTTAATTATTTGTCCGTCCGCCATTTTGTAAGCGTTTCCGGAGTAAACAGTCCTTCTTTACGACTTCGATTTTCTGTTGTTGCACTTGATAAAATATATTCACATAATTTGAACGTTCGGGATCGTTGCAAGGAAGTTAGCAAAGTTAGAGAAATAAATCGTAGGCTAAGTTTCTCTTTGAAAAATAAGGAAAGCTTTGTCCCGCAGAAGCAGAAGGGAGACTTTGTATCGAAAACGTAAACCACTGAGGGCCCTAGAGGCTGCGAACTAATTAACAACTTACAACGAAACTGCAGTTTACGCTGAAATATTTAAGTAGTGCAAATGCGCCAGGATCCAACACCATAGCCAACTTTTTCAGACCCAATTTCACTCCGTATTGCATTTACACTAATTTGTTTACCAAAACACTTATTTGTAAACGAAATTGCCTCCTCTTTCATGCAATTTTTACAGAACCCACAATTGCGACTACTTGTAAATTCACAGCAGTCTTCATTGCAAAATTAGTCTTTATCTTTATGATATGAACATATCTTTTTAAAAAAGTATTCGACAGGACATGTTTTTTAAAACATCTTCTTTTATCATATATATTTTCTTCAAATATACGTTAAATAATTACCAGCCTTTATAATATGTTTATGGCTCGTAGCTCAGTTGTAGAGTTTCCCTCGGAGTTTTCGCCCGGCAAATGGAAGGTCCCGCGTTCGTGTCCGGGCGTGGTCAGTTATTTTTTTTAATTTATTTCAACTTACTTCTTTGACGACAATCGATATCCACATTTCTTAATAATAATAATTTCTAAAGGTACATTACATTGTATTATAGAACACGTTATATTTATAATAAGAACACAACATTGAAACCGAGATTGAAACAGTAATTACATATTAAGATACTCATGTAAATCATAAAAATTTGACTGTTAAAAGAAAAATTTGAAACCTCTTTGGTTTGCACTTCACTATTACTGCCAAGGTAGTATTAATTAATCTAAAAATTATTATTTGCATATTTTATATTTATTTTTTAATTTTTACAAAATCGTTATTGTCTAAACAGAAAAAGAGATTGAGTTTTTTCAAGTTTAATAAAAAAATTTAATAGATTTTAATAATTGGATTTCTCTGTCACCATATAGTAGTATAAACTAGAGGTGGGCGCGGGCCGTGATTTTGTCGGCTCACGATGGGTCACGACGTGACCCGCGTGATCGTGAGTATAATTTAAATTTTGCGTCGTGATTGGACGTGAGCGTGAGGCACTAAAAAATTATCGTGCGTGATCAGGCGTGATTGAAATTTAATCGGGCGTGAGTACAAATTTTCTTCTATTTATTATTAAAAAAATTGTCAATTTCCATCTTTTACTTTACATTCTTTTTATCATCATTATGTCCAAATATGTCATCAACAGTATTTTTTGCATAAAAATAGTGATATTGTTGTACCCAAAATTGTATACAAACACAGTTGCTCCAATTTCACTAAAGATATACAAATCTTTAAGCCCGTTTGACACGATCATAATTTCGTTAACAAATTTGTTACCAAATTTATAATGATATTTGTGAAGGAATAGAACAACCTATTTGTACATAAACATTCGTTTCCAATGAAACCAATCTGTTACCTAACTTATTACCAATTTGTTAAAAAATTTGATAACAACTTATGACTGTGTTAAGCAGGCTTAAATGTACATGGAAACAATTACGTGACACGAACGTGACCCGCCGGGCGTGATCGGGCGTGAGTGCCAAAATAAAATCGTGAGCGTGAGTGATCGTGAATCAAACATAAAAAGTCGTGCGTGATTGGTCGTGATTGCATTTATAGTTCCGTGAGCGTGCGTGCTCGTGAACAAAAATTTACTCACGCGCCCACCTCTAGTATAAACTTAAAATAAACTAGAGCAGTATAATTTTCAACTCAATGTTTTACTTGTATTTTAAATTGAAGAGATGGAAACTATTTAAGCATTAGTATTAATAAACCTGTATGGAAGTTATAATTGCTTTTGAGCAATATGTTATATAGATTCACGGAATTAATTTTGTTGTAATTACAGATTTAGATAAAGATAGGTAAAATAACTTTAAATAATTTAGTTTCAAAATGGATGAAATGCGTTGAATTAAAATTTGTTTCACCATACAACATAATTGCACAAACTTTTTATATTAACATTGTATCTAATAATTTGATTCTGTAGAATAATAATGTTATAATATTTGTTCAAACTTATAATTTTATACATTTTAAATTCAATTTAAACTTTATAGTTCCCATGCAAAATCTTAATCCCTTCAAAATTTATCGAAAACTACTGGAATATTAAAATATAGGTTAATCGGATATAGCGCAATGACGTATATGCAGTGTCTACATGCAATGTCACTGATAAATTTCAATTTCTTTGTTTTCACAATAAATAAAAATAATAACACTATGTCATTTGTCACATAGACATCAAAGGTATTATTTATCACTGTCAGAACTGTACGTCAAATTATCTATACACTATTTAAATTTCATTTTTTTTCTGTAATTATCGCCTAAATGAGGGTAGAACAATGTCGAAATAATCAATAAAAAGAATATTATATAGAAATAAGAAAAAGTAATTTCAATTTAGATATTGAGAAAAACAATTTTGAATAATTTAAACATTATTATAAGGAATGGTTTATATTCTTTTAAGCATTACATAATGGCTTATTTTATAATAATAAAGAATAAATAACTTATTTCGTATGAAATTTCATAAAACAATTTTTAGAATTAAACATATTTGTAATTTGTTTCTGTATAAAAAAATTTGGGAACAAATTCAAAACATTTTATCATTTTCAACCTATTTTTCTTTAAAACAAATCAAGTATTTAAACAATGTTCAGCAGATATGATTATTTTTAAAGAGCGTTTTTTTTAATACAACGTAAAAGCGCGTTTCATAATAGCACTATTATTATAATAATGTGTTCGTTATACGGGCCATTGTGTGCACAATTACTTAGAAATGTACATAAAAACGAATATGCAAATATTCAAGCGTTACCTAAGGACTGCAAAACTTAGAAACTTGTGTTGTGGCAAAAATCTTTTTTGTTATCAAAGAGACTTTCTCATCATATGTCTCATCATATGCCCAGAAAAGTAAAAAATAAAGTATTTTTCTTTTTAAAAAAATACATTTGTATATTTTGTTTAAAGGTTAATAACTGTTTTGCGCTATAAATCACATAACCTTTAATTTAAATTCGACGAAGTACGAATATTTATTTATAATTCTTTTTCAGTGCAATTTTTTTTTATATAGGTAATACATAAATTTATGTTCTTTTATTTTTAAAACATTATTATGTATATTAGAATTAAATATTAGATTGAATATGTGTTAATTTGTTTATGCTTTTTTAACAATTCAGTGTGAGTGGTGGGTGTCGAGATATTTAATGGTTGAGATTATTAATCGCCAATTAACATACGTATTAAATGGAATAATTTCCGTTGATTGTATCTAACTAAATTTAAATTACTTTTTGACAAATATTTTTTAGATTCACTGAGAAAAATGACTAGTTTTTAGCAAATAAATATTCATAATTAAGGGGTACTTCATTCATTCAATTATTGCAACTTTGGAACAAATACAATTTAATCTTTAATATGAAATGTATTTTATTCATTCAGTTATATTATTTATTTGACCGTCATTTATTTCATTTAAATTAAATTAAATTTTCTCAAATAAACTAATATATTTATGTTTAGCATTTAAAATTGAGATTTTTAATAAATAAATTTATAATTTTCTGAAATATTTATTTGTTTCTTACAAATATGTAATTGTTTAGAATTAAATTCATAATATATTTGTGTAAACTGTATCTTAATTACAATGAAAAATAGTTTTTATTGTATGAATCTATATTTATTTGTCACAAATAAATATTATTTGTGGCAAAATAATATTTCCATTGCGTGAACAATGTTCTATTTGTCAAATGACGATTTTAAGTGAAGTGTGACTTGTATGGACTTGTTCATTTGTTGTACGTTGCATCTTGTTTATGGTGGTGCTCATTTGTGACAGTGTTCATTTCTGGCGATTTGTTTTTCATTCGTGTGCTAAAAAGTAGTGAATATGGGTGACGAAACAGTGAAAAATATATTACTTGAGTGGAGTTTTGGATATTTGCTTTGCATTCAGTGTACCTTTTATAACAAGGCACATGCATCGGTGTTTGTACAGATTGTGTATTTATACTTTTATCATTTTTTTATTATATATACATTAATATACTTAAGGATTAAATTTGTGTGTTAATAAAAATATGGTGTACGAATAAATTAAATGTACTAGTCTTTATTTAATTATTTTCCTTCAATTTTAATCTATTTAGTGTGGACAGGTTATGAGAGGTAGATATTTAAATTTGGTTCAAATAAATTATTATATATCCAATAATAATTAAATAAATTTAGCGCAATTAAAATAATTTTTAACGTAAATAAATGTATAGTTCTCATGAAATAGAAGATATAATTGATCTCAATATATATTTATTTGAGACAAATAAATGCTTCAAATAAATAATTACATTGCTTCAATTGTAGATATATTTGGATTTATTCAAGCTTAGGATTTATTTGTAACAAATAAATTTACAGTTCACGTAATTATATCTTTTTCTCAGTGTTGGTAACGTACTTATACTAAAATTATTCATTAATACAAATTTATCCATTAATAGATGTCATTAATAAATAATTGTGAAATATCATTTATTAATAAAAGAATCACCATAATAGGATATTAATAAACGATCAATGAAAAAACAATTCATGAACTGTAAATTTATTTGTTACAAATAAATCGTAAGCTTGAATAGATCCAAATATATTTACAATTGAAGCAATTTAATTATTTATTTGAAGCATTTATTTGTCTCAAATTAATATATATTGAGATCAATTATATCTTCTATTTCATGAGAACTATGCATTTATGTACGTTAAAAATTATTTTAATTGCGCTAAATTTATTTCATTATTATTGGATATATAATAATTTATTTGAACCAAATTTAAATATCTACCTCACATAACCTGTCACTCTAAATAGATTAAAATTGAAGGAAAATAATTAAATAAAACTAGTACATTTAATTTATTCGTACACCATATTTTTATTAACACACAAATTTAATCCTTAAGTATATTAATGTGCATATAATAAAAAATTATAAAAGTATAAATACACAATCTGTACATATACCGATGCATGTTCCTTGGTATAAAAGATACACTGAATGCAAAGCAAATATCCAAAACTCCACTCAAGTAGTATATTTTTCACTGTTTCGTCACCCATATTCACTACTTTTTAGCACACGAATGAAAAACAAATCGCTAGAAATGAACACTGTCACAAATGAGCACCACCATAAACAAGATGCAACGTACAACAAATGAACAAGTCCATACAAGTCACTTCACTTAAAATAGTCATTTGACAAATAGAACATTGTTCTCTCAATGGAAATATTATTTTGCCACAAATAATATTTATTTGTGACAAATAAATATAGATTCATACAATAACAATTATTTTTCGTTGTAATTAAGATAAAGTTTCCACAAATATATTATGAATTTAATTCTAAACAATTACATATTTGTAAGAAACAAATAAATATTTCAGAAAATTATAAATTTATTTATTAAAAATATCAATTTTAAATACTAAACATAAATATATTAGTTTATTTGAGAAAATTAAATTTAATTTAAATGAAATAAATGACGGTCAAATAAATAATATAACTGAATGAATAAAATACATTTCATATTAAAGATTAAATTGTATTTGTCCCAAAGTTGTTATAATTGAATGAATGAAGTACCCCTTAATTATGAATATTTATTTGCTAAAAACCAGTCATTTTTCTCAGTGTACTAAAAGACAGATCTGTTCTACAATATAAAATATAGTTAAGTATGTCATTTTCAACAAATTTAAACATATCTATATTTTTTCTCGTTTCTTCGTATGCCGATAAAATTTTCGGTTACGATTCGTTTATTGAAAATATATATATATATATATATATATATATATATATATATATATATATATATATATATATATATATATATATATATATATATATAACTAAAAAATATGTGCATCCGCGATTGAGAATTAGAGTATAATGCGTTATATCTATTGTCGCAAGAAAAAATATGAGAAGATATTGAAAAAACGTCGAAGGAAAGATTAAGGGAAAAGATTTACTAAGACGTCGCTTCACGTGTCAAAGTGACAGTATGGCCGCGAATAAATGGATTGATATGACAGGGTATTTTGAAGAAATACGCGATTTTAAGAGTGAGAAATAGATGGTTAGGCATGAAAACATGCATGAATATAAATGAAGCAAAAGAGCTTTGTCAGAATCCCCTACACTTTTATTCCAATTCTATAAATCCCTACAAATTTTCTCCTAAATAAATGGTAATTTCCAAATCTCAGATTACCCTTTCATATACAACTAATTGATATTGCATGGTTTTGCATACGTAGCCATCATTGTTTCATAACAGCAAACATCATCTTCAAAGATTTGAACAGGAATAAAGTTTAAAAGGGTTAATAACAAAACTAAGATCTCGTTATTTTTATAATTTCGTATATCGGGCCATGTATATTATATTAGTTTTACACAATATTCTGCTTCTGTTCATTTATATTCAAAAATTGTATTAATTAGTAGCAATTATTAATTACGACATTATGGTAAATGTTTAGACAATAGTATTTTATTCATATTCTGTTCATTTTCTTTTGTTAGATAATGAATGTTTATTCGAATGAGGAACATGTGTCTATTATAAAGAATTAAAATAAAGTATTATTTTAGTTTTATGCAATTTCCTGTTTTCCTGTTCATTTTACGACAAAAACTGTAGAGTGCAAGAATGCACACAAAACTGTTTTTATATTTATTATATTTTTTGTTTTTTCACAATTTAATTATATATATATATATATATATATATATATATATATATATATATATATATATATATATATATATACCGGGTGTAGAAATGAAAAGTGGCGCATACCGCTGGTAAGAATATAAGTTGTTTAATGTTGTTAATTTAAGGTCCTTTTAGAAAAATTGTTAGACTACTTTGAAAAATGAAACAAGTAACCTCAATAAAATATTCACTTTCGTATTTGTTGTATAAATTCCGAACAAATTGAATTTATACCTGAAAGAAATTGTACAACAATTAAAAAATGTTAAAATGAATATTTTAATCAGGTTACTTGTTTCATTTTTCAACGCACTCTAACAATTTTTATAAAACTGGCCTATTGTTATCAAGACCATTTTTTTAACAATTTGAGTAAACAACTTATTGATAATTTATTTAGAAATATAAATACTGATATTTAAAAAATAAAAAAATATATATCATCACGGCTTATTACCCATTGCTGGGTGTGCCAATCTGTTTTGTACACAGATGCGGTAATGATGAAATATTTGCACCGTGCGGGCGCTTACCAGGCGTCACCTCACGGGCACTCATTGCTGGCGTGGAGAGTGCACCACAGGGGTCAACTTTGTGCCATTTTTTAAAATTGGAAATATTTGGCGTCGGTCGGGATCGAACCCGGTTCCCCAGATTCGCGACCTGACACTGACATCAATTATTTAAAACTTTAACTTAGCAAATTCTAATTTTTTTTTTATGTTTGATGTATTTTTAGCATGAAAACATAGCTAATAAAGGTTATTTGGAACAAACATGTTGATTAATCGGTTTCTTAAGCCGGTTCAACAACAGTTTGTTATCCTGCATAATTTATATAGAAGTTATATCCATAAATGTATTTTAACGTTTTTATTTATTTAATGTGAGTTTAAAAATGCAATCTAGTGTTTATTTACTTAATTTATTATAACATACTAATGTATTATAGACTATAACATAATAAACACGATTTATAACAATAAACATAACAATAATAACAATAAGTATACTCAATGTTTGCACCGTGTAACTATCATCAATAGACATTTACACAAGTGCAATTTGCATATAGCGCATCTAGCGGCACTACTTAGAAGTAATGGTTGCTAAGTTTACGGCAATACAAAAAACCGGAATGACAGATGGAAAAGAAAACGGGAGGGTTTTTTTGTCGAGATATTCTGTCTATCTCTCTTTGTCTCTCTCTCTCTTTCTCTCTCTCTCTCTCTTGCATGAGGCGTCAATTATGTATCTTTGCACATAGCGCATGTAGCGGTACTGCTTGGAAGTAATGGTTGCTAAGTTTACAGCAATACAAACAAACTCGAATGACAAATGGAAAAAAACGGGAGGGGGTTTGTTTGTTCTGTCTCTCTTTCTTGCGTGTGACGTCAGTTCTTTAAGATCTATTCTAATTGAAACATTCCTATTGTATTCGCTTGGCTATTTCCGCCCCCCCCCCACTTCGTTCGTAAAAGGGTTTGCTTGCTTCCGGGCCATATTCTAGTATAATTTCATAGTAGAATCTTTTCACATAAGCCCATTCACGAGATACTATTTTGAAGCAATTAAAAGCTCAATATGTTCCAGATCTACTACCCTATACAAAAATTAATATTCATGGTTTCTGTTGATGGCTACAGGCTACAGCTACATATCATCGACAATTTAAATTGTATTACGGGTTGCGTTTTAGCTTACGTCTGAGTCAAAATTGGTATAACTATCCTATTATTATATTTCTTTGACGATACTGTTATTTAATTCTTTACATAATTTAATTGCAAATTAGGAAATGTTATAAATGACGATGAAATGTTAGCGCTGAAAATAAGAATATTAAAACACATTTATCACCCAAACCGGTATATACAGTATTAATACAAAAATAAGAACAAATCTAGATGACCGTCGCCTGGCCGAACCCGGTCACGCGGAATCCTTCTTCACGCCGTGATTATTTCTGTAAAAGAATTAACACATGAGAAATACTCAGTGAGGAGGCAATCAGTCACAAAAGGTTCAGGCATTCACACACCGTACACACACGTTGGCAACTACGGGCAGTACCGCTAGTTACTACGGACCCTCTGCCGCTTCGGTGGTGATCCGGAGACAATCCTCTTAACCAACTGGATCAGATCACTACAGCCCTAACTGCTGCTACGCTGGCGACCACAGAATGTGGGTCACTACAGCCTTCCCTGCTGCTACCGTTGGCGACCCTCGGGTTCACACGAGCGGCCACTACGGAACCACTGCCGCTTCGGTGGTGATCCGGAGACATTCCTCTTAACCAACTGGATCAGATCACTACAGCCCTAACTGCTGCTACCGTTGGCGACACCAGAATGTGGGTCACTACAGCCTTCCCTGCTACTACCGTTGGCGACCCTCGGGTTCACACGAGCGGCCACTACGGAACCACTGCCGCTTCGGTGGTGATCCGGAGACATTCCTCTTAACCAACTGGATCAGATCACTACAGCCCTAACTGCTGCTACCGTTGGCGACACCAGATGTGGGTCACTACAGCCTTCCCTGCTGCTACGCTGGCGACCCTCGGGTTCACACGAGCGGCTACTACGGAACCACTGCCGCTTCGGTGGTGATCCGGAGACATTCCTCTTAACCAACTGGATCAGATCACTACAGCCCTAACTGCTGCTGCCGTTGGCGACACCAGATGTGGGTCACTACAGCCTTCCCTGCTGCTACGCTGGCGACCCTCGGGTTCACACGATGCGGCCACTACAGTACCCAGTACTGCTCACACGCACACTCACAATCATACACATGCTAGATTAACTCTCTCACCTGAATCACTATAATATCGATGTTCTCACACTGAAATCTAGAAATAAACTGAAATAAAATACGTGAATACCAGTATCATTAAATGTAGCTCTTATCCAACAGCATCGGTTACGTACCTAAATAGCTAATTAGAGACAAAACATAATAAATTTAATAAAAATAATCTTACGCAAAATAATATCTGTGACAGAAATAAATAGAAAACATAATTATTAATTAGTTATTTAATTAAAAACAAACTTTACTTTTTATAACTGTTATAATATAAATTGGAAGTAGTACAGAAAATAATTATGTTTCCAGTAACAGTGCTTTGTAGAATAATTTAAAACAGTAAAATTTATCGCAAATATTAATTCCCTCTTTGTCAATAATTTCGCCTTTCTATCTATTCTTGTAGGCTTGTTGACATACTCTAGCATAACACATATAGTAAAGGCAAGCTCTAGAACGAATACACGCTCGTATTTGGCATGGTTCACTGCTGACGATTTCTCCAGTATTGCACTACAACTTTACATATCTTTGATGTGGAAAAAACTCTATGTAGATAGAAATTTAAATTCCATACGAGTAGAAGGAATAGTTTGTTTAAAAATAGATAGGATTTAAATAATCTTTTGTGAAAGAAAAAATATATGTACAAAGTCTGTAACTTCTTTGAACACACATTTCTTTGAATGAGTTTATTCGCTATGAGTAATTTAGGGTGTTCAGAATATATCCAACATTGGAATATCATAAACTATAACATACAAAGTTAGTTAATTAGACAAATGTTATACCATTGAGAGACCATTTTGGTGTACGTAATTATTTGATCTTACAAAAAAAGTCACTAGACATAAGCAAAAATATCAATTTTCGTATTTTACTTAGTTTTTTTATTTAAATTTATAACAAATTAAACCAGAATTTTTTTATTTAAAAAAAATAGTTTTATATATTCTTGTTCGTAAGAACAGGATGAATTAAGAATTTTAATGGAAACGCGTCTTAAATTTTTTGGTAAGAATCGAGACATGAATTTTTAAAGTTTAGAGTATGGCGTGTGACGTATAAATGTCGTAGCAGTGATCTCGTTTTTAAAGTCAGAACAATAAAATTTCTTAGACCATGAAACAACACACAAACTTTCAATTGCTTGTAGTTTATAAACGAATTAATTTTTCTAGGATATAATGTAGATTATGTATTATGTTACATAATGTTTAAGTTATAGTAAAATTAGTTAATGGATGCACATGCTAGTAAGTATATACATATACTAATTGTCTGTACTGCATATACAAGGTAATGAATTTACGAGTTAGTGAATGCATTTACTATGTCAATTTAATGTTAAGTGAATATGAACATTGTCATACTACGTTTCTTTTTCAATTAAAGTTTGAATATAGCTCCTGATATAATATAATGTCATATACCGTAAGTATGTAAATAATTATAACACTGACCGTAATTATTAAAAAATTTGATGTTTTAAAAACATATTTGTATATTTGTATCACTTACGTATTTATATTGATTAACAATTAATAGCCGAAATATCTATTTCTATAACTTATTATAGAGCAAGTATTTTCATTTATTACCGTGTTTTTGTCTTAAAAGTGTATATAGGAGATTAAATGATGCAAGTTAGATTCCGCCTTCTTGAGGTAGGGTGTAGATAATAATTTCTTGAATTACATGTATTTAACTTTTTATTGGACGTTTCGGGAACTGGCCAGTTCCCATCTTCAGCATTTATTTTTTAATACATTATTAACTTCTGTAATACAATGATAAATACAAGATTTTCAATTGAAACAAAATATGTGGAAACCAACCTACTTACATGTTTTATAATTAAAATATTTTACTAATAAAGGTCGTCCTTTGTGCGCAAAACCCTCAGCCACGAATAGTCTCTATAATCCAATTTTAACATTTTCACGATGATGTCTGTGTGTCTGTGTGAATGTGTGGATCCTCCACTCTAATTTAAATAGTATCACTGAGAAAATTTTTAAACCTTGTATTTCGACCTTTTTCTGCCCATTACATTTTGGTGTAAATCGAATAACCGGAAATGGCACTTTATTTGAAGCTCAAAACAGTTTTTCTTCGGAAAATACCTTTAAATGTTATTTTTTCGAGATTAATGTTATTATAAAAATTAAAGATTATTAAATTTTCTATAGATTTGCATAAATACTTTTTCTATACATTTTATGGATAAATTTATAAAATTATATATAATTTTAATCCCGGAGCCTACGCTTTAAACAAGCAAAACTCCTTATAGTAAATAGAACCATAGTTATATGGAATGGATCTTAATACAGTTGCCGCAATAACTAAATATGAAAGAATATATACTTAAATTAATAAAAATTAAATAGCGGGAGGTTTGGTGTTGGCCACATCAGATTTTGTTATATTGTAACTCATTCATAGAATTTTGATTGTATGTAATTTACATAGACTGATTTGATAATGACCTTGACCAAAGCCGAAACGTCGTCAAATATGTATCCACAACAATAAATTGTTAAAAACTACATTAAACCTTCAATCCAAAAATACTCCTATAAAAAATAGCATTAATTTAACACGGATGACTTTTTAAAAATTAATTCAGGTAATTTTATATCTATTGCGATAACAGTTAGAGAAATAAAAATTTATCTAAAATCCACATTATCAAAAGTGATGAAAAATAATAATAATAATAATAATAATAAAATTAATAATAATGAAAATTATAATAATAACAAAAATAAAAATAATAATGATATTTTATAATTTTTCCTTAATTGATGTTGAAAACTAATCTTCAATCTATATCATTAAGAAGTTTAAAATATGAGAATAATGCAGAGTTATTATGATTTAAATTTAAAAACCGATTTTCTATTATCAAAATGTAAATAATCTTTTTGTATTTATATTTGTGTGTCTGGCATTAATATTCATTTCCAATTTTGTAATTAGTTGAAAGTATTCTCGCTGAATCATTTTCTCTTTTGATGCGCAATCGAAATGATGAAATATTACGAATGCTAAGGGATTTCTCCAAGAATCATCAATCGAACGATCCATTTAGTTAATCGCTATGGATATTATAGCATGTTAGCGACTTAAATTTAATGTCACATGAGAAAATAAAAAAAAGATCACAATGGAAACCTGGATAAAAGCTGCCGGTACACATATCGCATTTAACCTTGAACACCGTACTATTCATCAAATGTGACTAAGGGGCTTTCGAAACAATTAACTTCCTTAAAAAAATCACATTCTCGTTCATAACCTATATTTAAAACTGACTTCATTCATAATTTCCTTATCGCTATAATCTACGGTAATTTGTTTGCTAGCTTTTTCAAGCGGTATTAAATTCATATCATCCACATACGATCTATTTTTCTTTTTTATATTTGGTTGCATGCCGCACAATATTACTTCTTGATAATTACTACACCAGTTCTAATTGTACCCAAAAATTTGGGTGAGAGACAGCATTTAAAAAAGAGAGATCTTGAGCTATACCTAAATAACTGATTCGGTATCTTGTAGGTATTTTACGATAAAATGGCAAATTTAAATTGTTCGGCATTTCTGTATAATATGTTGATATTATTTTCATTACTAGCCAATAAACATATCATTATTGATCCATTATTGTTCCGAGAAAAAGTTTTCTATACTAATTGATCAATTATAATAGTGTCAGAATTATTAACTTCCGTTATACTCCAATATGTTTCTTAGGAAAACTGTCGTACTGATATGCTTCAGCATGCTGAAAATATATAGGTAATGTTTTAACATTAAAATAGTTTTTGAACTATAAAATATTAAATTTTTATTGCACATTTAACACTGGCCAGACACATTTCTACATATTATTTTGCTATTTCACATTGTTGTCCTATATAGGTTATTTTACTTTCCTATCATGCGTAAAATAAAAATAACATTATGATGAGATAAATTTTATATTATAATTATTATAAATAAGTTTTAGCAGTAAAACAATAATATACCTATACATATACATACGGTTTCCTCAGGATTATAATCATTTCGATCAATAATGATATTCTTTGTAACTTTTAGTAGTTTAATATATACCGTGACTTTATTTGAAACAAAGAATATTCATAGTTACGAATTTGACAGCAGTGTAGTAGAGCGTCTTTTTATAAATTATTATTATTCGTATCCAAACCACATACATAGTCATTAAAAATACAGAATATAAATAATACATAATATATAACAATATTATTACTAACCGTACAGCAAATAATCCTCACTGCTTACATATTAAAGTGACCGATTTTCGATAGCGAAATACCACATCCGGACCACAATTATGAGAGTTAAGTGAGTCAGCTAAACTCTTATTGTTAAAATCAAACATAGGGAATAAATATAACTCAATTACTATATTTAAAGATTTTAATTTATAACAAACAAATGAATAAAGTAACAAACAAATAAACAATAATTATTTGTGCAGATGTAATTTTAATTGCTCTAAATTTAGCATGTGTCCGTATATACTTTAGATTTATTTATTTTCTCTACTCGTAATACATGATTAGATCTATTTCTCTGTTTATATTTAGGCTGAACGTAACCGTTCCCTTTAAAGTTATTTATTATTCTTGAAACTGTCGCAGTATTTGGTATAGGTCTATCTGGAAATGATGTTTGGAACTTGTCCGACAATTGCCTTAAACTAGGATTAAATTTCGCATAATACCATCTGATATTAATTTGGTGTTGCACTTAATTAATTAACAATTATGTTGATGATCCCAAAGTGCATCTCCCTTCTTAATTTCCATATTACTAGAACTGTCTCGAATACCAACCTATTAAAATCTTCTTCACATGTGCCATATTTACCACGGATTTTTTTTAGTATTGACATTTTACGTTTGTACTTTAAATCGTAAAAAAAAACCTTATTAATTATTATTGGTGTATATCTTTTGTCATGTATGTTTTTTGTTTCTGTGTTGTACAATTCTACTGAGTGAGAATATGAAAATCCGTAACTTCTGTGTTTAACATGGGATATTTTTATTAAATATTATCTGTACAGGTTTCCCGTATTCATTTGTATATACCGAGAGTTTTTTTCATTAGCGAAAATGGGTGTATATAAATATTACAGTTACATTTCAAATGACTGACGTCAATATATTATTGCGGTTTTTTTAAACTGGACATAGGGAGTTGTCAAAGTTGAAAAAGTGCATGTCATCTACAAGTCATAACATGGTTAAGTTCAATCTAAGTCTAAGACAAGTTTCCGATAAATTTGATGCTACTTTTAATAAGCAACCCAGTGCAGCAATTATTAGCAAAATCTATAATAATTGTAGAAATACATGATGCGTCAATGGACAGTATTAAAAGAAAATCAGAAAAGTAAGGTAATTAATAATAAGAAACATTAAAAAGAATTTCCCAAATTGTCAAATGACAATTTGATGACTGACAACTCCCTACGTCCAGCTTTTTTTTAAGTGATAATACATTGTTGTCAATCATTTTAAATGTAAGTATGATAATGACATATTCCCATGCCCACTGATAAAAAATTCTAAATTAATAATGATCGCTCGTAATTCCATGTTTGGTAAATATTATAAATCAGTTTATGAAAAATGCAGAAAAACAATAGTTTTTAAAATGATATTTATAATAAATGAAAATAATGTATTTATGTTCAGTTGTACAATGTAAAAGATAACCAATTACTCTTTAAAAATCTTGTTTTGTATAAAATGTAAAATAAATTGTGTTTAATTGATTAATCGATTGAGGATATCTTTTATATCCCAAAATTATATTAAATACCAAAATCTGAACGTTTCACCTAACTTATTACACTAGTCTTGCAATTTGATTAATTCTTCTTTCCACCTAATAAATTTTTAATTTGAATGAAGCTGCCAACGAATTAAAAATTGCTTCTCAATTTTTAATCAACACTTCTTCCGTTTCTACATCACAATATGCAAATAAATTGGAAAACAAAGTTCAGATTAAAAAAAGTTTAATTATATTACCCGGATTTCAGATTCGTATTCTTAAAAATGAATTACTTCGAAATTTCTAATTGAGGGGAAATTAAGATGCTTTCACTTTAAAAGGATAAAAAAATATAATTTAGAACTTGACTTCAAATCGTGGTCCCTAGTGATGTATTCTACTTCCATATGTGAAAACCCTGGAAATGTTAGGTGATAATCGTTCTCCAAGGCTGGAATATATTATATAGAGAAATCATCACTTATAATTATGACACTAAAGAATAGAAATACGATTAAATCCTGGAATTATCATAAGAAAAACTTGTGTTTTAAAAATTTAACGTGTACTAGATTATTTTTAAACGTATTCTAAAAATATTATTCTTATGAATATTTATTTGGTTACACATACAGGGTGAGTCTGGGAAGATCCCCCCCTAGTAGCCTATAATTATTTTACTAAAATATGAATCGCCATTATTTGTCTTCAACGATGTAATAGTTTTTATTAATATATATGAAAAATAAGATAATTGAGATATATGAAATAGGTATAATTTTTATTCAAATATTGTAGGTGGCTGTGTGAAAATAAATAACAAATAAATAAATAAATAAGTAAATAATAAGTAAGTAATAATAAATAAACAATAGTAGAAACACTTACTACTAACAATTAACAAAGAAATGAAATGCCAGGGAAGACGCCCCCCCTCTTTAATTTTTTTTATTATAAATACAAAAAATTGGCTTATATAAAAGCTTTATTATTTTAAATATACTATATTATTATTTGTTTATTGTATGTAAGTTTACAAACTTTTTACAATTGA
The DNA here is from genome assembly GCA_963082715.1 of Harpalus rubripes. Classification (NCBI taxonomy): domain Eukaryota; kingdom Metazoa; phylum Arthropoda; class Insecta; order Coleoptera; family Carabidae; genus Harpalus; species Harpalus rubripes. Next base: position 19,173,391 of record OY720458.1, on the reverse strand, counting down.
TTGGAAGTAATCATTCATGTAATAGTTATAACTTATAATCTAGTTAAGTGCATTTATGTATTTATTGTATAATACAAATATATAATACAGACATAATTTTTACGCAGTAAGGAGATATTTTATTATTACTTAAGTTACATTTTATTTATAGGTTATTCATTTAAACTAAAATTTCTTAAACTGAGTGCTCTTATTGTGAAGTGGAAAATATTGTTTAGTTTCTTTTCATTTATTTTAGTAAATAGGTAAAAATAGTTCTGGTTGCTTTTAATTATTTCCTCTATATATGTTTTTAGATAATAATTTCTATACGGTTCATATATAGGGCATTTGAAGAAAAAATGATATAGGTCTTCTTCTTCTTGGCAGTTACATATACTACAGAATACTGTGGCATCCAGCTTATATTTAATCTGTTTATAGTATATATTTAACCCGATTTTATTTGACATTCTAATCTGTGCAAGGATTTGTACTTTATTCATATCGAATTGGCTATTTAAATAGTCTTCGGTCATGTAATTAAATTTTATTGTTTTAAAGTGGTAGTTATATCTGGAGTTGATTGATTTTTCTATATCTTCAGCTTGTAATTTGGCTTTGTAGTCGTCTAGAACTATTTTAATGTTATGTTTTGAATTATTTTCTTTAACTAAAATTTTCTGATGGCCTAGAGATTCGAGCAATTCTTTGATTTGTGTAACCCAATTAAATTTGCTAATATTTCCATCACAATTGTCTAGGTATTTCAGACGGTTATATAACATTTTAGGGAATCGATTGTCTTGCATATTTTGTAATTTATAAAGCCAATTTAGAGCTCTTTTTAAGACATCCACTATACTATATTAGATGTAGATATTTTTTGTCAGGTTTACAAGATACAACTGTCAACTTTTATTTTTTAAATAGCAACCTATAATTATTGTTTTACTAGAATAGTATATCTAAAATAATAAAACTTTTATATAAGCCATTTTTTCTATTACTTAAAATAAAAGTTCGTTTCTATGTTTATATTATCATTTAATCTATTACTGAGTTTACATGCAGTTTTCAAACCGTTTTCAAAACGTTTTTAGTTTTGAAAAACGCCATGTATACAGTGTCAAAACGGTTTTGAATTATCTCAAACCAAAACTAAAATTCACGGGTTTGACTTGGAACTAGTTTCAAAACTACTCATGTAAACACTTAAAATTCAGTTTCGTGATTGCGCATGCGTATATAGCATGACGTTTCTGTCGCCTTGTGTTACTTGGTGTTACTAACTTACAAATAAACTGACAGGTGTGTAGGTTTAGTGCGTAGTGCTACAAAGTAGAAAAAATAATTGGAATAAATAGCAAAACGAAGAATTTGGAGCGAAGAGGATCTGTTACTTACATCGGTCAAATGCGCATGCGCCGAAACTGTTTTCAAATCAATCTGTAAACCTGTTTTGAAAATTACATGTAAACAGTTTCGCATAATTTTGACTGAAAACTGAAACCATTCTCAAAACTGCATGTAAACGTAGCAAATATTTCTTTGCGTTTATTGAACAAATCCAAATAAAATCGTTGTTAAAAAAATATTTATCACCGTCAATTATACCGGGCGAATACTTGAAAACCGATCATAGCCCATTGACACGGTAAAATCGGTTTTCGCAGTGTTGCTCCCTATTTCAGCTGACAACAATGGTTGTGGTATCCATAGAAAGAAAGAAAAATTCTGTGTCAAATACATGTAAAATATTATAATATTAATATTATTAAATTTTCATCTTTCTATTGATACTATATCCAATGTTGTTAGTTAAAACGGGGAAAAACTGTGAAAAAATTCCAGTATTAACGGGCTATATTTGGTTTTCAAGTATTCACCCAGTATGCCTTAGACATGTTGCTTATGCTACTTTTTGTAATTTTTAAAAGTAACATTGATTTAAATTATCTGCAGCATAATGAACGGGGAACCACTATTATCATTGTGATACGAGTGATTTAAAATCAACAAGAAACATTCAGTATTAACAATATCAACATTACCTTGCTGTAAAACTTGACATTCTTCACTATTAATGTTGGTTGTAAATGTCACTTATTCTGTAATTTAAACTGTGTATAACACTAAAACCATTTAAGATTTTACTGATATGTCAACATTGGTTATCATTACAATATACATATATTTTCTTCTTGTTTTATGGTATAATTGATGCTGATTCTTCTAGATTCTTTTACAGTTATAAAAATTACTCGATCACATCACCAATCTTATTTTAGTTAACAATTGACTAATTGTTCTTGCATTAAACCACAAATTTGTTTGGTTTATATGAAGAACAAACCAAACTAAAACATCCGAATTTTTAGTTTATTATTATTGTTATTACTACTGACAATACTCACGGTAGTTTTTAATTCACAATTACAATAATGACACTACTCACATTTTTAATTACGAAATTATTTTCATGGACTTGTAAACGGCATTTAAATGTACCTTTATACCGGGTATCTTAGGCCGACCGACACATGGAAGATTAACATGTGAAATCAATTTAATTGTGAATCTCCTCAGGGTAAGATGTTAAAATGAAATTTTGCATACTTATTGGAGGATATTGATTCTACGGATTACAGTCCAAATTAGTAAATTTAAATGTGTAATATTAAATAGAATTAAGAAAATTTGTAGATTTTCCAGGATTATTGTTCGTATACCGGATAAAATGGTTACAAAGTAACAGTACTAATAGTATAGTGGTAGCGTTTGCGCTTGGTAATAAACAAAACTCGGAGAGATTGGATTCGGCACCAGCCAGCAGCAAAATTTAATATTTAATTTTTACTTTTCAAAATAATTTTTATTATTAATGTTTTTAATGTTTTATTGACTTTTAATAAAATATAAACATTATATGAAGCATAAATTATATGTATTTTGTAGAATCTAATTCACATTATTACAAAATACAATTAAATAATTACAATAAATATTTATAATTAAAAATAACGTGTCCATTTTATTAAATTTCAACAAAAAATTAATTACATATAACAATAAAAATTATTTTGAGAAGTAAAAATTAAAAATTAATTTTGCTGCTGGCTGATTCCGAACCTAGTCTCTCATAGTTTTGTTCATTACCAGGCGTACACGCTACCAATATGCTATTTTAGCTGTTACTTGGTAACCAATTTTTCCGGGATATTAATAACAATCCTGGAAATTCTACAAATTTCCTTATCTGATATTATAAATTTAAATTTACTAATCCATAAAGTTAGTATACCCCAATAAGTACTTAATAACTTGCACTGGGGGGATACTATTCACAATTAACTGATTTCACATCTTAACCTCCTATGTGTTGGTCGCCCTAAGACACCCGAATACAGTAAAATCAATCTCATTTTGATCACAAATTGGAATATTTTATAAGTCTACTACCAAAATTAGAATACCCACCCTTTCAGTCTATTTTTAAGCTTATTTATTTTTGGTTTAAATTAAAACACCCCTTTGCATGTTAGCATATCAACAACAAAAAGGTGACTGCCCCTCCGAAATATTTTAATTTAAAAGTCATTGTAAAGACATAAATAATCCGTGTTAAAATCTTGAAAGTTTTATTTTTATAACGCGTCGAGATAAAGAATTTATTCGCAGAGTGTTAAAATGCGCGCGTGTAGAAATTATCCCTCACTAGGTGTCGTGTAGGTCCATTCTCGCGGAGGGCTTTCGCGTGTTCTGCACTTAATTGCGAGATTGATCGTTAAGTATTTGCTCCTTGTAGAAAACTAGAAACTTTCACAACATTTGCACGTAACGTACACCCGTTAAGAAGTTAAATTTAGCGTGTACAATGCTGTATTGTGACTGCTTAAGTGTAGCAAATACAAGATTATCGCCTGATATAAATTATAGAAAAACACTTTCAGCAGGCCATGATAAGTATATAAATTATATGTTACAAAATAAATGACTACCAAATATTATAAATACTACACTAAAATATCAAACATTTAGTACAATAGGCATATTGGCATACTAAGCAATAGGCATAGTACCTAGAATCTATAGAAATAATGAGGAACTACGAAGATATTGAGAGCGTACGAAAAGTTGTATTATGGAGGCAGTAAAGTTTTTTTAAGCTCCAACCAACATGATAAGATAATATAAACATTTTGTGCTTTTTTGAGGATAGTCTAACTTCTAACTTACATACAACTGAGAATTTCTTGTTTTAGAAAAACTGAATTTTCAAATTCCCAGGAAGAAAACTCATTTCAAAACCGTTCAGTGTATGACTGTGGCAATTTTTCTTCGTATATATCTCTCAGCCATATTTTAAAATCCGGCTTTTTATAAAACGCCTAGTCATTTTATGAAACGCGGTCAGATTGTCAAACCTTCGTTAGATTAGCGATGTTTTACAATCTGACGAGACTTAAAAAACGACGAATAGTTTACGACCACATTATAATATGAATATTTGGCCATTTTCGATTGAAATTTCTCTAAATTCACCTAACAAATTTTGTGCGTTATATTAGGTTATGTTGTTAACACGTTCACTGTCGATGAATCACATGTGATTCATTGGACATACATAGATACTTGCACGTCTACGTATCATATTTGACTCAAATACATTTCTCTACATCTAAGCGTAATAACTGTAAATCTTATATCTGTGTATTATTAACTAACTGGACGTGTGAAAACAATATAATAAATGATTTTCTGTGCAGTTTTGAATCAAATATGATTCATGGACTTGTATTGGGAAGACACTCATAAGGCCTGGATAATTAATGTATTAAATTTAAGTCAGCTGTTATCGTTTTATAAAACGACTAGCTAGATTGTGAAACATTGCTAGGTCAACGAAGGTTGACAATCTGGCCGTGTTTTATAAAATAACTAGTCATTTTATATATAAAAAACGAATTTTAAGATTTGCCTACGACATTATATAATAAACATAAAAACAATGTGTTCCGTTTTATATTTTATATTATATAGATTCATAATTTATTTAAAAAGGTGTATCTAAATTTGTTTGATTTAGATAAAATTTAAATAAATGTCGATGAAAAAGACTACCCAGAAGACATTAGGTTATAAAAAAAATATTGTGAAGTTTGCAGTTCGACCTTTTCGTTATTATTTTTCATCATTAAAGCATGGATGTTATAAATGATTTTTTTAAATTATACACAGTATAGAAAATTGATAAAACAATATAAAATATTATGTTCTTTATATTTCGACAGAAAAAAATGTCTTTAGTGATATTAAGGCTAATTACAAAGAAATTTTTTTAATGTACACATTTAAGCACGAATCAAGTGCTTTGGTACTATTATTTTAAAAAAGTGAAGTTAATTGCTTCGTCATGTGAAGGGTTTAAATAAGGAGCAGTTGAGCTCTACAACATTTTATCCAAATCGGTGAATCAAAGGTCGCGTCCTCTCCTTGTCAATGATAAAGATACAAATTTCAAAACTTGACCCCCGCCGAATAAATATTGCCGACTCATGGTGTAGACCTGTATACAATGACAATGTCATATGAATGACAAAATAATAAATAAAATTCCGTGTCCCTAAATAAAATTTTGCACACGTCTCTGATATAAAATATTTTCATATTTTCTCTTCTTTTTATTATCTAATATATATTATACGGTCAGAACCATTAAGAAGTTAAGTATCCGAGTCAACTGTGATTCAATTTTCTTTGCAGAATAAAAACTAGAATATAGCCTTGTTAAAGTAACCTTCGCTGAAATGTTTTTATAGGTACATGTTTCATTTTATTTTTCCACCAATCCCCACTAGCGGATATTTTAAAGTATGTCAACAAAAAACTGTTTCAATAAATTCTGGCAAAATTAAATCTTAAGTACGGCGCTGTCATAAACTCAAATGTAAAGGGGAGCACACGTTAAAAAGCGAAATTAACTTTCAGAATTATTAGATATAGCATCATAATTTCATTTTAGAGAGATTTATATCCAGCTTTTTTACATTCAGTTAATGAGAAAAATTGTATGTTCAAATAGTATATTAACTTCATTTTAGATAAATTTACACGGGGGCACAAATTTTGAATGTGAATACTTAAGGTACGTTCACATCACTCTTCTAAGTATGCACTTAAAGTGGACATTGTGTCACTTATAAATTTAGGCCATTTACAACCACATTTTTTACTTGATTCTGATATTTAGGTGAGGCATCTATGAGCCACATAAACATAAACTAATAAAGTCGGTTGAATGTTTGACTATTAGTTTCATTCGATCACGTTGCACATATTAAACTAAACTGGTATTAAACAACTTGAAATGCAACCCCACGAAAACACTGTTGGGAAAAATATGGCGATCAAAATGTGCGTGCGAATTGAGAATTTACTCCCGACTTGAAGTGATAGTTTGGGCCTTCCAAGGTTTAGGCCGATTTGCAATCCAAACCCGAAGTGCGAGTGCGCCAAGTTAAATTTTTCGCTATAAATGGCTACGTAAAAATGTCTCTTCTTAAGCCTGTTTTACATGATTATATTTTTACATGTATATCCACAATTTCGCATTGAACGATACGATTCTCATATTTTACACGTTAATAAATTTACAAAATCGTATTATTCAATGCAAAGCTGTCGAAAATTCTGAATTAGAACATGTAAATATCTAGGTCATATACTTCATATTATTATTATTTCTAGAGTTTTTATATCACACATTTTGAAATTTTACTGGGTTTACATCACAGTGTCACTATTCAGTGTGGTGAATGCACGTGTTATTTTTTTCTTCTTAAAGTTTTTCGTTTGTTGCTACTTCCTGACATTTCTCTTTCTGTAATAAACAACTGTGAAGTGAGATTTTAATATATCAGTCAGTATTACCACTACAAATAATAACATAAGAGTTGGTGGCACTGGCAAAATAGCTTTAAAAATTTCATCGTGTAAAATGTATATATTTGTTGAAAAATAGAAGCAAACTTACTCGTAAAAATTTATGACCATGTAAAACGGGTTTCAGCGTACAATTTTAAGCCAGCTTGAGATTGTGTTGAGTTCAATTGTAAATGTACCTTTATGATATAATTTTGTGTCGTTTATATGTTCTTGTTTTGGTATTTCCTTTTAAGAAATAAAAATTATTATTAATTTTTTTTATTCAACTTGACTGTCTTCCAGATTAGGTCACTGCAAATAGCGTATACTGAGAAAATAGACGCAGATGAAAGCCCAGATGGTGAGGGCAGCCACCAAGGTAGTCAAGGTGATTCGGGTACAGTACGCCTGACCTGCACACTATGGCGGTTACAATCGTGAAAGTGTAATGTGGGTGGGCTCACAGGCAACAAAAACATATTATACACTACATACATATAGACGGCTTTTGTGATCTGCCTCCATATTCTGATGGTAGTATAAACAAGCAGAGGGTCCTGAACTATTTTTTACGCAAACTATTTTACAACAGGACAAAACGTTGTGGGTGGGTCACCCCGTAATGTGAAGATCATAACACAAGACTAACACCCCAGCGGCAAGAAGTGGTGGGTGCAACAATCTACCATCCGGTTAGCTTATCTCTGCATATTTTATTTATTTATTTTTATTAATATTTGTATACACCCGATGCATTTTAATTATTATGAATTAATGGAAATAATTGAATATTATGGAGCTTTGGACTAATGCAATTATTAAAAAATTATCGCTTATCTTAAAATTCGGTGAAAATAAAAGCTATGTACTTATTTCGAGAACAATATTATAATCTTCAGTAGTAATATTTTACTTAATTATACAAAATTAGGAAATGAAAGTGTAATGCAATCCAATACATATTCGAAAGTAATCATAAAATCACAATCAGAAACCTAAAATTTATTAAATACATACATAACAATTCTGTAACGTGTGAGCCCCGCTGATACGCTAAACAAGCGTATAAGTATAGCGATGACGCAATCGCGCTAGCAGCCGGGCTACGTAAACAAACAAGCCGCGACGTGTTTAATTACTTTCGGTCGCCTGAACCTTTTGTGTTCATTGTTATTATGCGGTCGAACATTCTAGAGCTCTCTGGAAGTTAATGCCAGCTGTATTAAAGCGACGCAGCTACGCTCGGGAGTTAGTTAGTTACATACAAAATCATAGAGACATTCACCTGGAGTGTTAGAGAGTAAAGTGTTAGTGAGAAGCACAACAGTATCGTAGTGAGCGTATGCAGTTGGTGTCGAGTAGGTACTCGGGAAGTTACTGGTATATTGGGATAGCTGTGGATGAGAATACTCGGTAGTGTTGACGAGTATTGGGAAGTTATAGTGTAGAAGGACAGTAACGGCGAGTCGGGAAGTTACTGGTGTATCGGAATAACCATGGAAGTGAATACTCTGTAGTATTGAAGAGTATTGGGGAGCTGGATATACGGGGACAGTAACGGCGAGTAAAAGTGGATATTCGGCAGTGGTGTTGAAGAGTTGTGGCATACGGACAGTCGGTGATACCGAGTCTGTGGAAGAGAAAAAGAGTTGTATAAATAGACAGATTGAACCAGTTTTTCAATCTCTGGTTAAAATTTTAACCAACAGTTAAGTAAACAATATTACATCGTTTTGTTGACAGCAATGATAGCTCTGTCATTTGACAGTTCGTTTCGTGTCAATATTGTTTATTTAACTGGCCCATAGTGAGGTGAAAAGCGTGACATCTGTCCGAGCAGTTGAATAAATAGACACTGTTGAGTCAGTTGAGTATATAGACGCTGTGGAGGTCGGTAGGCGGACATTTGAACGTGATATAAATTAACAGTGGTATAAATAGTCGAAATAAATAATTAGTAATATCGTATAAATAAATAGTCGTGTTAATTGTTAAATAAATAAATAGTGTTAGTGTTATCTAGATAATTATAGTTTTAGTCTTAATTAGTTTTTTAATAATTGTTTAATATAAGTAATAGTCATTTTCATTATAGTTTAATAAACCTTTATTTTAATTAATAATAATTGTCTAATATTTACACTTCATCCAAATAATTTTTTAAAAAACGTTACAATACATACTTTGATGCATATGAAAGTATTCTAATACACACATTACTTTTAAATTCAGTACTATAAACTCACGATATTATAGAATAATTAGTTCAACATAATTCCCCTCCTTATATACTGCCGTGCCTGAAATCCTAGCAAATATATACTTTTTTGGTCATACGACACTTAGGCTTAATCCTATACCAAAAAATTTAGTTTTTGGTAATGTGAATCCCCGCTTCTTATCTATGGCCAAATTTATTTGAGAACTTCAGGTTCAATCTTGACCTGACTTCTGACCAACTTGTGGTACTTCTAAATAAATGATACAGTTCTGAAATTCGTCATTTATTTCTATCATTAGTAGTAGAGTTGGCTCTTTTTAACCTGATTTTATTTGTATATAAAGAACTCCACACGCAATCTACTTTTATCAGTTTTAAGAAATAAATAAAAAAAAAACTGTTTAGAAAGAGAGAATATACGAGTTGGATCTAATAATCCAGCAAATCTGCTAAGTGAGATGGGTCAGTTCAGGATCAGTTCTGGGATACTTAAAATGTGCCAACTAAACACAACTGATCTACCAAGTTACTCTAAAAGTTCCAAATAAATACGGCTATCTAATCTTAACATAAAATGGGCTGTTGGGACATCTGTAATTGTTGATATATGGAGTAATTATAGTTTGCTTTGCTTTCTTAATACACTTTCAAGCAAAATTTTATTACTAAAGATGAAAACAATGTTCTTGAAATAGGTATATAGATTTTATTTTCACTTCATTTTAAGATTAGGGTTAATTGTCTATTTAGCCATCAATTAATGAAAATGATAAAGACGAACACTAACAGTCATATATCTGAACATAATTCGAATCCGGGACCTTTGCAATGCAAAGACATTATGTAAATAAAACACTCTCAAAGAGAATATAATGTTGCTAAAAATGGAGGTAAAACATACGTACGTATTCAAATCTGTAATTATGTCAGTTAAAAGTCAAGTAAAGCTCATCAAAATAAGCATAATTCGTGTCCCTTTCTGCATGCAAGAGCTATGAATAAAACATTAAAGTATAAAAATATTTTTAAAAACAACAAAGTGTATTAATTTCTGTTTTGCACCAGAAAAAATTAATAATGTTTATGCTAAATTAATATTATCCATGAGCTCAACAAACAACAATTTTAATAATAAAATGTAATTCATTTTTGAAGAATAATTAAAATTTTAATAATGTTTTTACATATGTAAGTACCACTTCTGAAATATTAATAGCTTCACTGCAAATTATATTTTAAATATGAACGTGTTATAAAGTCAAATTGAGAGGAGAACCCTAAATTTGCATAAACTGTAAGCATAAACATAATTTTAAATAATTTTCTTTCGAATTTGCATAACAAAAATTATATGCCTACTTGACAAAGTCAAAAGCGAAATGAAAATATATTTGCGGTCTTGTTTTGTAAACAACTTTTGTAAATTTCATATACTATGCAGATGCTGTATAATTCACACTTACTTTTATTCTGGGTAAAGTAAGATTTTTTTGTTTATGTAACGATAATGTTCGTTTAAGAATTAATCAATAAATAATGAGTCAATATAAGAAGAACAATTATGAAGCCATAATTTCGTATCTTTCTCTTCTGATTTAAAATATATTTAAACATTATATATACTTCAATTATAATTATATTTTTTACTAACTTTAATATTTTCTAAATCCACTCTTTTTTATGCCATGCCATGAATTCCTTTTAGCATACTCACAAATAACTTTCAATATTCTTGTTCCAAGGTTGTTGTAGAGTTTTTTTCTAAAGTTTCTTTTCTTTTGAAGTGATATTTTGTTGCCGTAACTTTCGCCTCAAAAATTCTAAAAATGTTCATTTGGATTTAGTTTAGAAAATGCTGACCAGTCTCATAAAGCTAAATTTTGTCTTTATTAATATGGTCAATAAAAGACAAATATTTTAAAGTTATATTCATTAGAACATGCTATATTTTACATTTACATGATAGTGTTTAAAGCTTTTTTTTTGTTAAATTTTAAGACATAATTTAATGAGTGATTTTGAAAACCCGGGTGCCAATCCATAAAGCGTCAAACTTAAAAATTAATTCAAAATTTCAAATTACACAAAAGTAAAGCCGATCAAATACGAACCATCTTCTTAATAAATCAAAATCTAAAAATCAGGTTGTTCTAAAAAAAATATTTGTTGGTTGTCATAAATGACGTTGAATTTGCAATAAGTGACGTAGTACTTAGATATTTAGAATTATCTGTTTCCTTAACTAATTAAGTATACACCGACATGCATTTGGTTTACTGAGAAGTGCTCCAAAACAGTCGCCATTAATAAAAATTGTCTTATCCATGTACCGTCACTGACTTCAAACCTTCAAAAATGACAAGTGCTGTTGTTGTGTTGTTTTCACTCAAACTACTCTGATCTTTAAATAACTCTGGATTCAAATCAATAATTGTTATTGGTCCATCTTGAAGTGCTTTTACCACTGCAACAAGCACATTAGAAAAGAAATTATTGTAGATTATAATACGTTGCAACTTTGTTTATTAAATGGTAACGTAAGGCACATTATTTACATAACATCCTGTATATATAATTAATCTTTCTACTATGTTCCTTCAACATCTACATACTTATTTCAACGTTTCTGCAATTTCTTCAAAAAATTCATTCTGTAAATCCCCAAAATAATCAATAATAAAAGTTTTCAGGTCATCAGAAGGAAATATCCTCCTTCGTAATTGTTTTTCAATTTAGGGAAAAGATGTAATCGCTGGGTACTAAATCCAGACTACAGAGTGGATGTTTAAAATCCTGGAAACTAACAGTCTTCGATAACGTCAAATTTTTTGAGCCTTATGCAATGCACCCTGCAATTGTCGCGGAGAAATATGGTTTTTTAAGAAAATTTTGAGGTCTTTTCGCCTTGACGGCAGATTTTTAATGGTCTTTTATTAACATCACCGGTAATTCTAGCGCCTTTTTCACAAACTCAACCAAAAAAATCTCCTCACCGTCCTAAAAAACCGTTGCTATTAATTTTCCAGACTAACATTACATTTTCACCTTTTTCTTTCAACAAGAGTAAATCCGAATTACAAAGTGGGTTCACATATACAAACATTCATGCCTTAGCAGGATTTGAACCCGAGATCTCGAGCGTACTATAGACTAAGAGCCATTGCTCTAACCATTGAGCAACCGGAACCGACATCATTGGATTATCTTGAATGGATTTCCGAACCCAAGAATATTGTTCCGACCAGAATTTTACTAGATAACTATGATGTTGCCGCTACCAAAACTACAAAAATTATCACCATATTACAATCATTTGTTAATAATTTTTAGGTCATTTTTTACGCTTTTGTGTACAAGTTACAAATAATTCATTTTTCGCTATTCAAATCGCTACCAAAATTTCAAAAATCTTTCAATTTTAACACCTCTTGGTCACAATAATTATGAAAATTTACACTATTTGACGTTTAAAAGTCGTTACGATTCGCCGTTGTTATCATGGCTAGATAGATCATATAAAAATCTCATCTCCAAAAAGGAGATTGACACCCCAGAAATGAGTCATAAGCCGTAATAATATAAATAATAATAATAATAATAAATAATAACAAATAATAATAAATAATAATAATAAATAATAATAATAAATAATAGTTAATAATAAATAATAATTAATAATAAATAATAATTAATAATAAATAATAATAATAATATATATATATATATATATATATATATATATATATATATATATATATATATATATATATGTTATAAATGACGATTAAATGTTAGCGCTGAAAATTAGAATATTAAAACACATTTATCACCCAAACCGGTATATACAGTATTAATACAAAAATAATAACAAATCTAGATGACCGCCGCCTGGCCGAACCCGGTCACGCGGAATCCTCTTTCACGCCGTGATTATTTCTGTAAAAGAATTAACACATGAAAAATACTCAGTGAGGAGGCAATCATTTACAAAAGGTTCAGGCATTCACACACCGTACACACATGTTGGCAACTACGGGCAGTACCGCTAGTTACTACGGAACCTCTGCCGCTTCGGTGGTGATCCGGAGACAATCCTCTTAACCAACTGGATCAGATCACTACAGCCCTAACTGCTGCTGCCGTTGGCGACACCAGAATGTGGGTCACTACAGCCTTCCCTGCTGCTACGCTGGCGACCCTCGGGTTCACACGAGCGGCCACTACGGAACCACTGCCGCTTCGGTGGTGATCCGGAGACATTCCTCTTAACCAACTGGATCAGATCACTACAGCCCTAACTGCTGCTGCCGTTGGCGACACCAGATGCGGGTCACTACAGCCTTCCCTGCTGCTACGCTGGCGACCCTCGGGTTCACACGAGCGGCCACTACGGAACCACTGCCGCTTCGGTGGTGATCCGGAGACATTCCTCTTAACCAACTGGATCAGATCACTACAGCCCTAACTGCTGCTACCGTTGGCGACACCAGATGCGGGTCACTACAGCCTTCCCTGCTGCTACCGTTGGCGACCCTCGGGTTCACACGATGCGGCCACTACAGTACCCAGTACTGCTCACACGCACACACACAATCATACACACGCTAGATTAACTCTCTCACCTGAATCACTATAATGTCGATGTTCTCACACTGAAATCTAGAAATAAACGGAAATAAAATACGTGAATACCAGTATCATTAAATGTAGCTCTTATCCAACAGCATCGGTTACGTACCTAAATAGCTAATTAGAGACAAAACATAATAAATTTAATAAAAATAATCTTACGCAAAATAATATCTGTGACATATATATATATATATATATATATATATATATATATATATATATATATATATATATATATATATATATATATATATATATTCACATTTTATTTATTTAAATTCATCTCTGTATCCTATTATATAAATTTTATTAAGAGTGAAAAGTTAAAAAGTGTATTTTTGAAAAACTCTGTGATTCAAAAATGTGAAAAATTAAACCAATTGTCAATAAGCATGACCTTGCTCAAGTTTTAAAAAAAATATTTATATATTATTAAAATATATACTTTTCAGTTAATATAACACTGAAAATTTAATTAATAAATATTTAATAGTTCCACTGTCTTTCTTTGTATTTATGTTAGCATTGTTGACGTCACTCAAGTTTCAATATCATTTTTGTCTATTTTATACGTCAGTTTTTGAACTAAACTGGTTTATTCTTTATTTAGAATTGTCCTCGATAATAACTTTCAGAATTACTTAGACTTGTAAAAAGCACTTTGATAATAACAGAAAAAGCATGATTACATTACATTATTAAAATTTTCTTTAATGTGTTTTTTGAACGGTATCACTTTCATTATTAAGTTTCAATTTTTTTTATATTGAACGAAAGAGTTCATGTTTCCAATTTGCTACAGAATAATAATTATCATGCAAAAAATAATTTGAACATGTAATATAGAACTTTATTAATATTGTAACAAATATCTTTCTTCTAGGTTGACCTTTGAGGAAAAATATTCAAAATATTTAGTATTTTCTGAGTAATACAATATTAATTTTTTATATACCATTTCAAATTTTGTATTATCTTGTAAATTAATAAATAATTGATGTTTTTCTGTCAATTTTAAGTGTTCGAAAATGAAAATTTGACATTTCTTGTTTAGAAAATTATTTATTAAGCGTATAATGAAACGTTTTAACAGTATTATCTGATCTTCTGTATGTTCTCATGTAATTTATAAGCGTAATTACTCTTAATTAGAAAGATTGCAAACGGTCATTTTTCACAAATCGCAACAAGCAATCATATGGTAATGTATGGAGTATGATTAATGTAAAATAAGGTTAATTAATTTTTTAAAGTATGTCACCAAGTGGCTGGATTTATGTATTTAATTTTGGATTAAACATTTTAAATGAAAAATTTCTATTAGCGACACAGTATGTATGCGACATTAAAAGCAAAATCATATTAAAAAGAAATATTTTTTTGAAGTAATTCATTTCGGAATTGATTTTTGATTTATATCCAACATGATTATGTAATCACAAAAGTGTAAATAAATTAGTATATTGCTGACGTAGTCGCTTTGCAATTCAAAGGTACCGGGTTTGAATTCCGCTCTGGCATGGATGTTAGTGTTTGTCTTTATGATTATCACAAATTCATATTCATCTGTATCCAATAGTTATATATAACCATTAGCAGTTGCTCGGCCGTAAAACAGTAATAAAAAGAAGTTATAAATATTTTCAATTACTCTCAAGTAAGAAGGGAAATTTTAGAAATAAATTACAGGAATAATATTCTCTTGAAACAAGTTTATTTTACGTTAAAATACCATATATTGAATTTATAAAATTTATTTAATTTGTACAACTTTGATTTTTGTCGACATAAAGCTAGCAACCATTTGCATTTACTTGTTTATTTCTTGAATTTCCACGTATCATGTAAATATTTTAAAAATATGAATTTGTATTAATAAATTATGGGTCATAATAACAGTAAGATTCGAAAATTCATAATCCAATCTTATGAAAATGATAATTCATAAAATGAAATTTCAAAAACATTTATTCTACATAAGTCTAAAGTATCGCGTATAATACGCCGTTTTCGAAGTAAAGGTACTATTATTGCGCCTTCTACAATACCTCAAAGTAAACAGACAAAATTATGAAAAATAATTCGTTTAAAGATCTTTTTATTTTATTTTTTTATTGCTCGAAAATTTTTAGCACTTTTACCAAATAATAACAGCGATAAAATGTCTTCAAGTACAGTACGAAGACGATTATTTATTGAAACACTTTATATTCGTCGACCAGTAAAAAAATCACTTCTTTGAAATGAGAACGTGAAGGCCCAATTAGATTTTGCAAAAAAAAACATGTAAACTGGACAATTGACTTGTGGAAAAAAGCGATGATATTTAGTAATAAATCGATTATTAAGTGTTGGAGTATGCCACTTGCGAAGACCTGAAGGTAAACGATTACATCCTAAATACACTATACCTACTGTAAAGTATGGTGGAGGATCTGTGATCTGGGGATGCATTGCATGGTATAGTATGAATCCTTTTTTACCACACAGAAGGAAAAAAATGGATAGATTCAAGAAGGATATACAGGGAATGTAATAGAGCCTTATATATACTTCGACATTTATAAAGAAATTGATATAGAGACAATAAAATATAATAACTAGAATCTATCTAATTTTATATATTCAATAAAAGTTATTTTAACGAGTTTCAAGGGAACATTAATCCTGTAATTTATTTCAAAAATTCCCCTTTTTACTTAAGAGTATTTGAAAATTTTACAAAGTTGCTACTATTATGGCCAATATTGTATCTACAGTGTTTTGCTTTACATGAAGACACTTCAATAAATTGCTTATTAATAACGCAATTAGTATACAACTTTTACCAATGATAGAGGCCATTAGGATTATGTATGCAGGACTGAACCTTTTTTGGAGTTTTAAGTAAAGTCATAGTAGCGATTAAGTTAAAACAAAAAAGTATTTATGAAGTCGTTGCTAATCGCTAAGATACTCCAAATATGAAGTTTCGCTGAAATCTTATAATAATTTTGTAATGTTTCTACATTTTTGTGTACTCATGGAAAAAATTCTTATCTCAGTATGTGCTTCCGGGCGACTTAGTTTTAGTTTAATGTATTTTCCATTGTTTTATTGTGTGCTGCACACTTGATATTTGAAATAATAATTTTTCTGTGACTACACAAAAATATAGACAAATTACAAAAATTAAAATTTTTCAGCAAAACTTCGTATTTGGAGTAGATACTTTAGTGATGAGTAACAACTTTTTAAATTACTTTTTTGCTGTATCTTCAACGATAGTATGATTTTACTTGAAATACTAGTTTTTATTTTAATTATGTTGGCCGGAAGTAAACTAAAAAAAATCATTCCTACAAAAATATTAATCGTAATGGCCTCTATCACTTGCAAATGTTTTATACTAATTGCGTTATTAATAAACAATTTATTTAAGTGTCTTCATGTAAAGTGCAACCACACTGTATACAGTCGAGTGCGCTTAGGCGTTGCCTCACAAGCTCTCAAAGCTGTCAGAGAAAGCACTACAAGGATCAGTTTTATATTTGTGAAAATTGAAAATAATTCTCAAATTTGATGTCGGTCGAATTTAAACCTGTGCCGTTTGAACTAATATCGATCAAATAACGAACGCAGTCACGCGACCACATTAAATTTAAAAAACAATATAAAAAGGTAAATTAAATAAATAACTAAATAAATAGAGATCTTCTCGACTTTCTACATATTATTAAATGTAACAAATTTAGCACAGATTTCGAGAATTATGTTTGTTTTTGCCAAAAAACTACTTAACATGTATCATCAGACCAGCACTCATTGGTGATGCAGACAATGCACCACACTCCACACAGTTAATCATTGTGCAATAATTTCTAAATAATTCACTTCAGTCTGATTCAAATTCCAGTTGTTTATAAAGGTTACAGAATAAACATTTTCATAATACTAAAAAAAAAATCATTATCATTGAGTTATACAGAATTTTCATATGTTAAATTTATATTTAATAGAAAATAGTATTTTCTTCCAATACAAAACTAAAGTTTATGCGATATTTATACTACAATATAGGTTAATTACGAGTCTTTCAGAGTTTTAATAAAAAAGGGCTTATGTATGTTTATCTCTTTTATGTACCTTTTATGTTTCTTTAATATTAAAATACATACTTTATTTGATTTTTAATTATGTATAATTGCGTTTTGTTATGGTTTCTCCTGTTGTTATTCATTATAACAATATTCTGGATAATTTTATACTATATCATAAAAGTTTATCCTTATTAAAAGCAAATAGCATATCTCATACATACAAATAACAAATATACGAAATAATTTTTCTTTATTTCATATTTTATATTAAACTAACATATTTTTTAAAAAAGCTTCAGTTAATATTTCTGCAGTATCGTTTTTAATTAATAATCTTTTTGTAAAACATTTTAAATCGTTTGGCAAAGGAACATATTGGATCATGATAAAAAAACTGTTTTATTGTAAAACTACAGTTAATAAAACTGCACTTGTTCGCTGCATAATAAAATTAATATGGACGCAGGTTAATTACTTTTACACACATCGGGTTTTTGTTAACAAATCAGGTACGAAATTAATTTAAAAATCAATTTACATTGATTAATAGGTTTCATCAGTCTTTGATGCTCTCTATTTTCAAATAACACGGAAATTTTTTCCTCAATTTCAATATATAAATGTCATTACTCGCGTATCTAAAATAATTTATAGGTATTAATTAATTAAAATTGCTTAATTATAATTTCCCTGTTTAGATTAATAGAATTTTAATTTGCTTTATTTATATAAATTTTATAGAAACCACAATTTTATAATAAAAAATGGAAACTACTCTGGTAAAAATGCTAAAAAGATATATCGAATAGAAAAATTGGCTGCATATATTTATATTTTTTATATTTTAAGAATCATCAGTAGCTACAGTGCTACAAAAATGTCTCCATACGACAATCGTTTGTTTATATTATTCTCCTTTTAATTATATAGTAGGTTTTCCAATTCTTTTTTTATTAAATTTTCTTATTTTGCTAGAAAATCTATTAAAGAATTAAAAGTAATTTTTTAAAAAATATATTTAATAGTAACAAATAAATAAAGTGATGACAACATCATGTTGTGGGGGTATATTTAGTGAAGGACAGTAGGAAAATTAGCTATTATTGCAACAATCATGAATTACCAAGATTACCTCGGCATTTTAAAAGCAAGTTTAAAACAATAAGGCTAAACAGACAATTATAATTTCATACATGTTAACGATCCGACATAATTCGCGTCTTCTAAGAGAATGGCTATTAGGCTATTGTATAAGTACGAGTATAATATTATAAATAAGTTCAGTCTTCCTCCACAGTCACCGGATTTAAATTCGATTGAGCAGGTGCGGGAAATTCTTTAAATAAACTATATTTATAATTAAAACTGGCGAGATGAGCTTAATTATTTGCTCTCGCCTAACCTTTTGTATTCCATGTCATTATCGTCATCCAAGTAACTAGAAGCTTCTTGAAGGTATATAGAGCAGATGTATAAGGCGGTAAACTGCTATGAGTTGAGTCGGTGGATTCAGTCAGTGAGTACAGTTCAGTTCAATAAATTGAAGTCAGACGATTGAGTAGTGTGAAATAAATAGTAAATAAAGAGTTAGTGATATAAATATCGTGTACACAGTCTGCAACAGTCCGCAAGCGATCAGAAGTCTGACATTGGAACACGTGTAGTGATATAAATATAAGTAAATAAATAAATATATCATCACGGCATATTACCCATTGCTGGGTGTGCCAATCTGCTTTGTTCGGTAATGATGATGACATATTTGTACCGTGCGGGCGTTTACCAGGCGTCACCTCACGGGCACTCATTGCTGGCGTGGAGAGTGCACCACAGGGGTCAATTTTGTGCCATTTAAAATTCGAAATATTTGGCGTTGGTCGGGATATAAATATAGGAAATAAATATCGTGTAAATAAATATCTTAATACTCGTAGTCTTTAATTAGTGATTATATTTGTTTATTTATACTGTTCGTTATTTTTATTATAATTTTCTTAATTATTTATCTTTTAATAAACTTTTATTTTAAATGTTAATATTTCTGATTTTTACACTTCACCCAATTAAATAAACGTTACAGTAGTAAAAATAACTAAATATAATTTCTCTTCCCCGTCTACTGTACAACTTACAGATATAATTTCTCCATCGTTTTTGAGTATTGAATCAAATGATTTGGCAATCTTTTCTTACATAAGAACTACTTTATGTTCACAAAATGTTATCCAAATCGATTCAATCCAAACTCGACCTTTATTTGAAAATGAAAAAAACATCTATTATCCGTTTAAATGTAAATTTTTAAACTGTCTCCAACTAATAGCAGCAAATCGATGTTAGGCAGATATATAATAGATCCCAGTCCTGGGAAAAGAAGAGAATTTATTTATTTTAGTTTTGTAAAGAATTGCTATGTTATTTATAATGTATACCTGTATTCCCTTCGGCCAAAGCACTCGGGACTTTTGTGTCGGGAGTAAAATATACGTTCAGATTTTTTTTTACAAAAACGAATAAGAACGGTTTAAATAAAGTAGTTTACCGAAATTTTATTACTTCCTTTCCACGTATAAATAATTATTAAATTAAGAGTAATTAATGCGATGGCGTAGTTGTGTGCGTTACGTAACCCTTTGTAAATCTTACGGTTCGGGTTCGTTTCCGACCAAAATCTAGAATCTAAAGCTAAATAAATTGACAATAAAATTATCAATTATCCATAACCTCAAAATTAAGTTACAATAAAAACTTTAGAGGTGTTCCAAATTAAGTGAGATACCATTGGATCTGCAAGAGCTGCGAAGTCTGTTAGATAAGCAATGTTGTATAGTTTTAAATACTGATTTAGATTTCGTTGAGAAAAATTTTAAATTCCGACAGTTAGAAAGTTATTTAAAAAATCGCTATTTAAAAAAATGATAAATAAATAAATAAATAAATAAATATATCATCACGGCATATTACCCATTGCTGGGTAAAAAAATGATAAATAACTCCGTAATTATTAAAGATATAAAAAAATGTTTCCTAAGTTACATGATTTGATGAAACAAATTTAAAAGTGATGCCAGACTAAAATTTAAGATGGCGGTATTGTGTTTTAAATTTGTTTTGTCCCAAAATTCTTAGATTTTTTCTTATTTTTCATAAAATTTCTTATTTTTTTTTTAAATATCTGTCATATTTACATATCCTATTAGTTATTTTACTAAATATAATATTTTAATATATGTGAGTAAAAATATTTCACTCAATAATCGTTTGTTGCAACAAAAATTATTTGTATGTCTGATACTAATTTAAGATTAGTCATCATGTTAGCTATGTTTTTAATTGATTAAATAAAAAGAAATTGTTTTATTTAAAATAGAAGTTGTTCTGTTTGTAAATGGTTGTTGTGGTTCATTAATGAATGAATTAAAATTCTAAATGATATCGGAAATTCTATATGGATTCATCTTAGTCGTTTTGTCTTAGTTAATAGGTAGAATATAGCCCGGGAACATCTGCTTATGCAGCATTTTAACCTGATTATACTAAAAACTTGACAAGATACCGTGAAATAGATTGCAAAAGATAAATGCAGGCCATAGATACAAGAGATAGCAATAAGGCAACGGTGGTTTTTCTCCTATGAATTTTTTAGGGCCCGGAAGTACATTTGCCGTTGCCATTTGTGTGGAGACGTTGCCAAACTTCTTCAGATAAATGAGCACTACCTTTATTTCTTGTTTCAGGAAGAGAACAAATTAGATAAATGCATTTTAAAATAACCTCAAAAACACCAACTCATTACAGTAGTTGTTTATTTTCTCTGCAATGCTATCCCCGCAATTATACGCAGGGATGGTTGCAGTTAACCATGCGTCTTCCCTCAAACTGAAATAGGAGAAAACCGGAAATGGGACACTATTTTACTAAAAGTATTATTCGCGCTTCAATATTTTCTACACAATATTTCACGTAGCATCATAGAATATTATAGTGTGTTTCACTTTACACAAAGACACCTAAATAAATTGTTTATTAATAATGCAATTAGTATAAAACTTTTAAAAGAGATAGAGGCCATTACGATTAAAACTTTAAAGGAAATATTTTTTTTTGGAGTCTAAATCCGGGCAACTATGATTAAAATAAAAACTAATCTTTCAAGTACGAAGTTTCACTGAAAAATTTTAATTTTGTAATTTTTCTATATTTTTATGGAAAATACATTAAACATTCACTTACAATTTTGTAACACTTATTAAATAAGAGATTTTTCAACTAAGTCGCCCTGAAGCACACTTCATATTGAGTTTACACAAAACTGTAAAAAAATTACAAAATTAATTTTTTTTAGGGAAACTTTGTATTTGGAGTATTTTAGTAATTAGCAACAACTTATATATCTACTTTTTTGCTCTATTTTCATCGCTACTATAACTTTACTTGGAAACACTAGTTTTTATTTTAATCATAAGTGGCCGGATATAGACTCCAAAAAAATTCATTTATACAAAATTTTTAATCGTAATGGCCTCTATCACTGGTAAATTTTTTACACTAATTGCGTTATTAATTTATTTATGTGTCTTCATGTAAAGTGAAACACACTGTATACATTTTCCTCTATTTTATCAAATAATATCTGTGGTTTAATTCGAGAACAAATGACATTTAGTGATTTTAAGAATGTGTGATATAAAATCAGCCAGAAACATTCAAAATAATTTTAATTAGAAATATTACTAAATCTGTGATTTAAACTGTAATTTAAAGTGTCTACGGCCATAACAATAATGAATTTGCATCAATATGGGCTCCACCATATTTTTAAAATAACATAATCGATCACTAGCTGCTGCAATATGTTTCGATATAGTGTATTAAGAACGATGACAGTTTACTGATCGAAGACAATTGTTTGGGGGCAGGGGCGTAGGGACGACTCCAATGAAAATAAGATATCATCTTCTGTTATTCAAAATAATTAAAATAATAATTCTGGAATATGTGGAATACTGCAGGTACCTATTATATATATATATATATATATATATATATATATATATATATATATATATATATATATATATATATATATATATATATATTGAATCATAAAAGATAAATTTGGTCTTCTCAAAATGATTTATGATTTATTTCTCTAATTTGAATATTATTATGGTTAAAACCTATAATAATACTTATTATTGATTAATATTTATTATTACTCGCTTTCTGATAGACTGAAATAGCATTGATTTGTGAGGATAAAATTGTTCATTCCTTGTAATTTTATGCATTTAATTTTTCTCGGAGATGATAAAGATGAATTTATGAAAGACATACACACAACACCATGCTTGTTTACATTTTAAAGAAATTCATTGTTCTTTTGTTCTTCACTTTTGTATTTTTTCTGGTAAAATTAAATTATTTTCCACAAAAAATTAAATGCAGTTTCATTAAATTTAGTTTTATTTTTTAAAATATTGTAACGTTTTTATTTATTTGGATGAAGTATAAAAATTAAAAAATTGTTATTAATTAAAATAAAATTTATTAAATGATAAAGAAATATAAAAAAGATAATTAAAATAAGTATTACTATGGTTAAACAAATATTAAATACTAATTTAAGACTAAGAATATAATTATTACTTAAACACTAAGATTATTTATTTTAGCAACGTTTATCTCACTTATTTATTTATATAACTACATTTATTATGTTCACTACACGTCGACTGCTTTTTTATATCACCAACTATTCACCTCACGACGCTTGTTTATATCAGATCCGGCTGTCTTTCCTGTTAAATTTATATTGGTCTGGGCTTCGTTTTCTAGAATATTCTTTGTGCTAAAAACAACGAATACAATAGATCACGTCACCCCAGTAATTAAACGAGTCTGAACAAGTCTGTTTACGTCGCACGACCGTCCGCGGCTATTGTGTCATCGCTAAAAATAGACACTCGCTCATCGCTGCAGCGACGACGGCGATAGCGGGCGCTCTACGTTACAATATAATAATTTAAAAAAGTATTTTGTAATTCTTTTTAAATTTTTATTACTAAATTTTAAACTCTTTTCTCACTTTGTTTACTAAATTACATTTATTAGCCCAAATTTTTATTTTGTAATCTACTTAAATTTTAATATATTAAATTTCTTAAAATCTTGTAAATAATATTATTGTCCAATATTTAATTTTTACTTTATTTTATACACTATCCAACAAACGTAGCCTAATAAAACAGTAGAAATAGAAATAATAATGATACATGTTCTTCCTCTTTTCCTTATACCCAAGATGAGTGTCGGATTTTGAAATTTGTTTAGATTCCTTCGAAATCCTTCCATTTCCTCTTATCTTTTGTCACCTTTTTCATTTCTTCGAGGTCTCTACCTCTCTAGATCCGCAACTCCTTTATTATTGCTTCCCAAGTTTTCCCTGGTCTTCCTCATTCCTTTTTTTCTATTTGTATCTCCTGTTTCCACGACTTTTCGTAATAGACTGTTTTGGTCCATTCGCATTATGCGCCCGTACCAGCCAAGTTGCTTCTGTTCTATCTTTTTAAGTAAGTATATTTCTAGGATTACCATCTATCGTATATCTTTGTTTCTGACTCTATATCATTTTCTTTTGCCTACAATCTTCCTTATGTATTTCAATTCTATCGCTATTATCTTTCCATCGTGCTTTTTCTGTACATTCCACAATTTACTTCCATATATGGCTGTCGTAACTGCTATTGTATTGTGTACTTTTACTTTTGTTTCCATTATCTAATTCATCTTTCCGTAGAATCGCCTTATTTATTGTGTAGTATATATTGCTTGCTTTCTTAGTCCTGTTCGATATTTGTAGGTCTATATTTCCATCCTGTGTTATCATACTGCCAAGATAATTATATGCCGTTACTCTTTTAAACATTTTTCATGGATTTCTATTCTATTCTCTGCATGATTCCTTCCTTTGTGGTTAACTATCATTATTTTACTTTTATTTGTATTGATATCCATTTCCATTTTTTCTATCTCCTCTGTCCATATCTTAACCAATTCCTTAATTTTTGAATATGCATCTAATATTAGGACTATATCATCCATGTACAAAAGACTATCTGTTTTTACAGGGTGTAGTCTGTTAAACCTTTCTTGCATCTATAGATTTTTTGTCTTTGCTTTGGTGTTTTTTAAGATCCTATCCTTTATTATAATGAAGAGTAAAAGGCTGAGGCTGTCTCCTTGTTTTACTCCTAATTCCATTACTAATTCTTCAGATCTAATTCCATGCATCTGTACTACTCTCACTTCTTTATACATATACACTTTTGATGGTTTTTATTATTTTATATAAGGCTTTTAGTCGCTTTAGGCACCTCCAGATACTATTTCTGTTCGCCGTGTCAAAGGCGGCTCTTAAGTCTATGAAAGTGAAATACAGTTCTTTATTGCTCTCTATTCTATTAAATCTCTTATGATATGGATGTTGTCACTTGTTTGTTTGCCTATTTTGCATGCTAACTGTTCCTTTTCTATTTTACTACTTATTTTTGTCCTTAAGCTAGTTCCTATTATACTTGTATATAGTTTGTAGCATGTTGTGGACAGGCATATTGTTCTATAAAGCATGCTCCCCTTCTTGTATATAGGTACTATTCCTCTGATTGCTTTGGTATTCTTTCTTCTTCCCATATTGATCTAGAAATTTCTACTAGCCACTCTTTGTCTTTGTTTCCTAGATATTTTATCATTTACGGGTCTTTGTTGTCAACTCCTCATGATTTGCCTGTTTTAATTTTTCCCTCTTCCAGCTCTCCCATAACGATTTCGTCTCTTTGAATCTCATTTCCTTCATCTTCGTAATCTATTTCCGACTCCATGTTATTAACGTATCTATGTATCTTGAATTTATTTGTGTAGTAATTATTCCATTCTTTTAATATATCTTCTGTCTTTGATAGTAATATGTTTCTGCTGTCTTTTATTGCCCTAATTTTACTTAGCTTTATTCCTTTTATCCCTTTAACAATGCTCCATAATTTTTGTAATTGTTTTCGTAGCTATCTTTCATTTCCTTACCGAATTTCTTACATGATTTCTTTTTAGCTTTTCTTACCGCTATTTTTGCTTCTCTTCTTCTTCTTCATCTTCTTCTTTTTCTTAGGTATTCTTTTCTATCTTCCTCATTTTTTGTTTTCATATATCTCTTCCATGCTAACTTATTTACCTTGACTTCCTCGTTCTATCATCTTATTCTTCTTTCATTTATAATGTGTTTGTTTGTTCCGCATATTTTCGCTGCTATTGTAATTAAAGTCTTTAAAGGATTCCGACTTTTTTTCCGTTGTCATTACTTCATAATTGTTCTCTAGTCTTTGAAGTTCTGCATCTATACCTTCTTGGTACTTATTTCTGGTTTCTTTAAGTTGTATGTGTTAATTTTTCTGTATGTTGCTGCCTTAGTCTGTGATACTTCTATTTTATTGAGAGTCGCCGTTACCAATCTATTTGTGTCGCTAATTCCGCTTCCTACACTGTTTTTATTTGTCCTATTCTATCTCACATATTTTGTGTATATACTATATAATCGATTTCCATTGTCATAATTCTTGAGTTTATTCCTTCGTATGTGCTCACTTTCCTATCCATTTCGTCGCCAATTAATATTTCTACCCCTTCTTTTGCTCTTTCTTCAGGTTTAGCTCCCGGGTAGTACAGATAATGTCTATGTCCTATTTATTATATTTTTGCTTGGTCCCCGACATTTAGGTATTTTATCCGCTTTCTCTTTGCTCATTAACCCTATTACATTGTCAGTCGTCTTCTGGTTTTTCATCCTCTGTTTTCCTTTGTTTTCTTTGTTATTACACTTTCATATCTCTTCATTTATTTCTATTTTTTGGTATCTTACTTTAACAGTAGCTCTCTTTTTATTTTCTTCGCTTGCTATTTCTTTTACATTGTTCTGTATTTTTCTTTCGTTAAAAGTTAATTCTGAGTCTATAAATATATTTGTTTCTTTTAGTTTCCTTTTTTCCTTTAGGATCTGGATTTCATCGTCCCACTTTCTCAGTTCTTTTATACATCTATCTTCTCCTATTTTGTATGCCTTATTAATTTTATTATGCATCTTTATTTCTAGTTTGTTTTCAAGGGTAGCTATTATTTTTCAAGTTCTCTTCTCTTGAGTTTGTTTCTATACCCGTTATGAGTAGATTATTTCCAATTCTATCTTTCTCTATTTTTGCAAGTCTCTCCTTGGCTTCCTGCTTTTCCTCCGCGAGTTCTTTTTTCTCATTTTGCCTTTATTACATTTATTTCTTCTTACATATTAATTATTATCTCATTACTGCTGCGTATTTCTTTTGATAAATCTTCCCTGATTTTAATATTTTCAGCTCTGATTTGTTCTAGTACTTCTTCTTTGTTTCTATAATTTTCAGCTTTTATTTCTTTCACCATTTCCTTCTTGTTTTTATTAATTTCAGTTCTTATTTCTTCTGATACATGTACAAATATATATAAATAGATACCTATAGTATTCTACATATTCCAGAATTATTATTTTAATTGTTTTAAATAACAGAAGATAATATCTTATTTTCATGTATCATTATTTACTTAGGATATTCGATTGCAATCCATTGAATAACCACTATAAAACAAATTGAATAAAAAATATAAATCACCAATATTCGCTGACGGAAAAACCGATAGAATATTTACTGTCAGAATTCAGAGTGCTGTCAAAATTAAAACTGGGGCATCAAAAAAAGCTTTATCCGTTCGAAAAATCAACAATTGATATTTATTGGTTGGTATTTACGGCTTTACAAGTGTAAATTACAAGGTAAAAAATAAAAACACAGATAAATACTTGTCATTCGCAGGAGTTTAATTTTCCTGTTTCCTTTCAAAGTAATGGTTTGAAATAAATTTTCGTGTAGATTACCATTAAAATTTAAAATACATTGAAGAAAATAGCTGTCAGCGAATAGAAATTGTAGAGAAACAATGACAAGTTAAAAAGTTTCCTTTATATAAGACGTCTAAAAGCAACCTGCAATTGTTTGAGATCAATGTCAATAAAATGACGAACTTCATTTTTCAATTGAAATAACCAGCAATGGATAAAAATCCGAGTGATGTATTGATTTTATTTATTAACCCTCTATAGTCTAACGTTACTATATTACATTTCTGGGTAGTTGAGCCCACAACATCCTTAGTAGTTATTTACAACTGTCAGGTAACAATATGAAAATACATTTTTAGATTCCGTGGATTAGTCTATTACAATTTGTTGAAATAATTACATTATTTGTTCATATGCGCAAACTAAGAAGTTAAAAATAATGTACGATACTTTTTTTGTTTATTGCAATAATAATAATAATAATAATAATAATAATAATAATAAACTTTATTATTCGGCCGAACTGCTGTTCCAATGAATGCAATAAATAACATAAAATGAGAACATTGTATTAAATAATAATAATATCTAATAATAATAATAATAATAATAATAATAATAATAATAAAACTTCAAAATATGTACAAAATTTTATTATCATTTTTCTCTTGTAATCTCTTTTCGCAATAGGCTTTGGTTCTGATGATAACTTTCACAAAGCCGAAACCGGTCGACATTAAAAATTTATATTAATAATAAAACGTGAAGACAAGGACTACTTCAAGATTTTTTCTTCTTTCCCTTTTACCTTTATCATTTTTTCATCAATTCATGATTCAATATGAGAAAGTCTCAATAATTCAAAATTTAGCTACATTTATTTAGTTACTAACAGTTAAGTTAGTCAACGTATTTTCCTTTATTATGTACAATATTAATAATTATATTTATTAATATACCAAAGAAATTATTTCTTAAGAGTTGTAAAATAGATGAAGAAAATGTGATGATTAACATAAACAGTTTTGACTAGAATCATATTAAATTATAAATACTTCATCCTACCTAATAAGTATATAACTCAGGTAACTCAATTTATATAGAATGTTCATTTTATTTTGTTCACCATTGCTATCTCGAGAAGTTTAGGAGCTACCAGGTCGGTTAAAATAGCAAACAATTTCTAATTTACGAGACCATTTTATTAAGCACAATTTTTTTTGAAGAGTGATTCACAGACTGTGAAGACCAGCTTTCAATTTTAGATGGAACTATAAGTATTTTCTTTGCGTATACGATATTATATATATTTAATAGTGCTAAGACAAATTGTGTAAAAAGTAAAGCCAGTGAGAGAAGTTTTAGTGGTTCAAGAAAGAAGTCAAAGTTTATAGAAAATCACGGAGAAGCGTGGAAATGGTGACATTGACAGCTCAGCTGAGTGTCGAGCGAGCGCAGTGCAAACGCGCAAGCTTAACGTATGAACGCGCGACACCAGTGGCGTAGCAACTAGGCAAATGAGCACGGACTCTAGAAACCGTAGTGACTCAATTGAAAAAAGGAAAAGAGTGGAAGCGGATACAGGACCAGCAGACATATTTAAAAAAAGTAAGGTAACACAAAGATCTCCAGTCAGAATATTAAAGTAGCAGACATATTTGAAAAAAGTAAGATAACACAAAGATCTCCAGTCAAGAATATTAAAGCAGAGGAAGAAAATATAGAGGACATGGAGTAGCTAAAGAAAATGATGGAAGGGTTGATAAAAACAGTATCTGGAGTGGTAAATACGCTAGATACGAATCATAAGGATGTAATGACCGAAATAAAGAAAAATTCGGAGTCAATTGAAGAGTTAAGAAATGAATACACAGAAAAGGAGAAAATCTGGCATAAGAACATAACAATAAGAGGAGTGGAAACGGAAGGAATGAATACGAAAGAGGTAGTTCAAAACTTCCTGCAAAAAGAACTAGGAGTTACGTGTGCAATCAAAGCGACCACCGAAATTAAGAAACAAAACTCTCCACCCCTCATTATAGTGGAACTAGATGACATCGAAGATAAAGCCGAAGTGATGAAAAATAAAAACAAGCTGAAAGGAAGGAACATTTATATAGGCAATGATATGACTACAGAAGAAAGAAAGATGCAGATTGCGATTAGAAAAAGAGCAAGGGAAGAAAGGAGTAAGGGAAAAATAGTTAGAGTAATGTATAACAAATTAAGTATAAACAGAGAAATACATATTTATAACAGAATATCGGAAAGCCTAGAGCAAGAGAAAACAGCAACACAAAGAGAGCCCAATCCAAAAATCTAAAGAAAGAGCAGGCGGAAAATTTTAGAACGACCCGAAGGCAAAATACTGGAAAAAAGAACAAGGAAAGCGAACTTAACTTAGCAACTTGGAATGTCAGAGGCACAAGGTACACAGGAGCGTATAAAAATCTGGAAGCAACTTTCAAAAAATATAACATAGATATTGCAATAATACAAGAAACAAAACAAAAAGAAAATAAAATTTTTGAATTAGACGAATATATAGTTTTTAACAGTGGTTTTGAGACTGAATACTTTGGGATAGGCTTCATGGTTAAGAAAGTAATAAAAGAGTCTGTGGTAGAATTTGAGCCAATATCGGAGAACATGTGCAAGCTAAGAATAAGAGGAAAACACAGGAAGATAAGCATAATCAATATTCATGCACCAACAAATGATAAAGAAGAGGATGGGAAAAACAAATTCTACGAAAAACTGGCCAGAATATTAGACAATATTCCGAGATATGATATTAAACTGATCATAGGGGATTTTAACGCAAAATTAGGGAGAGAAGAAGAATTCAAACAGGTAGTGGGTAGTCATAGTAAACATGCCGAAACAAATGAAAATGGAATCAAACTGGTGGAGTTCGCATTAGAATACGATTTGGTAGTAAGAAGCACACACATGGAGAGGAAAGATATATATAAAGGTACATGGGTCTCACCAAACGGAGCAGTATGCAACCAGATTGACCATGTAGTAGTGGAGAGGAAACATACGAATGCAATAAGAGACGTTTAGTCCAAAAGAGGGGCAGTAGCTGAAACGGACCACTTCATGGTTAAAATCATATTAAAGGAAAAAGTACCAAAGAACCGAAAGAAAAACAAAAACCAAATGGATAGTTTTAATGCGCAAGCACTCCAAAATGAAGTGGTATGTAAAGAATTCAGAAAAAATTTGGTAAGTAATCTAAAAGAGGTAGAACAAGGAGCAACAATAGAGAATAGATGGAAGGAAATGGAAGATACAATAATAAGAGTATCGAGAAAAATATTGAAGAAAACAAAGGGTAGTGAAAATAAAAATTGGTTCGACAACGAATGTAAAATAGCAATGAACAAGAAAAATACAGCAAGAGTAAACCAGCTACATGAAAAAAATGAACAAAGCAAAGAAGAGTACCAAAAAGAAAAGAAAAATTTTAAGAAGATTTGTAGAGAGAAGAAAAGGAAAAGGATGGAGGAGGAATTGGAAAAATTAGAAAAGAACTATAAAAGCAAAGAGATCCGAAACTTTTACCAGGAGGTTAAGAAACAGAAAAATAGAGGCCAGCAAAGAACAATCTACTGCAAAGATAAAAAAGGGACAGCTGGTTACTGGAACCGAAAAGACAGAAAGATGGAAAGAATATTTTAGTGAATTATTAAATGGGGAATATGAAACAGAAGAACTTGACATTAGACCAAATAACGAAACAGAAGGAGAAAGAAGCGAGTTTAGTGAGCCACCAAGTGAAGAAGAAATAACAAGAGTATTGGGAAATTGTAAAAACAACAAGAGTCCCGAAAGAAATGGAATAGCTGCAGAGATATATAAAAAAGGAGGAGAGAAGTTACAAAAACAGCTAGGAGAGCTGATACAAGAAATATGGAGAAAAGAAGAAATGCCGGATAGATGGACTGAAGCATTATATGCCCTATTCATAAGAAAGGAGAAAGAACGAATTGTGAAAACTACAGAGGAATAGCCCTAGTAGATATCGCGTACAAAATCCTAGCAAACTGCATTAGAGATAGGTTAGCACAGAAAACAAAGAATGTCATAGGTGAGTACCAAGCGGGATTTAGACTGAACAGGTCAACTATGGACCAGATCTACACAATAAAACAACTAGTAGCAAATAGTTATGAACATAGCCTGCCAGTTCATGCACTTTTTATAGATTTCAAACAAGCCTATGATTCAGTTAAGAGGAATAAAATGTACGAAGCTATGAAAGGTTTTGATATTCCGGAAAAATTAATAAACCTAGTAAAAATGACACAAAAAAGGGCAAACAGTAAAGTGTTGGTTGATGGAAATGTATCGAAGAGCTTCGAAACAGCGAAAGGGAACTTTGTACGGGCAAAACACCAGATATTAGCGTATGCAGATGATATTGCTATATTAACAAGATCCAAACAGGAACTACTAACAGTTTTCAAGAGGATAGAAGCAGCGGCAGAAGAAGTAGGCCTACGTATCAACGAAGCAAAAACGAAGTACATGAAAGTAATTGAGAAACAACAAGAAGAGATTTCTAAGCTTAAAGTGAATTCAGTAAAAGGGAAAATATACCAATTTGAGGAAGTAACAAGTTTTACGTACTTAGGGGTGAATTTGACAAATAATAACGTGGAGGAAGACGAAATAAAAATAAGGTTAATAAAAGGCAGTAGATGCATAGGTCTATTAACAAAAATTTTTAAAGAGAAGAAAGTGTCGTGGTCAGCTAAAATTATAGCATATAAGACGGTTATCAGGCCTACGGTGCTGTACGGGTGTGAGGTGTGGACCTTAAATAAAACTTCACAAAAGAAACTAGAGGTGTGGGAAAGAAGAGTGTTGAGAAAAATTTTTGGTGGGAAAAAAGTGGGAGAAATAACATGGAGAAGGACAAACGCAGAGGTAATGGAACTTTTCGGGAGTGCGGGAATAACAGGGGTAATTCGGGCACAAAGGTTAAGATGGCTGGGACATATAGTTCGTATGGAGGAGACTAGAACAGTTAAAGTGATTCTCAAAAGTGGAGCGGGTGCCAAAAGGAGAAGGGGTCGCCCCAGAAGAAGATGGATAGATGCAGTAAAGGAGGATCTACAAGAAATAGGGGTTCAAAGATGGGAAGAGAAGGCAGCGAACAGGGACCAGTGGAAGGAAGTGGTCCAAAAAGCCATGGGTCTACAAGGCCTGGAGAGCTGAAATTTTATTTATACGATATTCTGAAGTCAGTATGCACTACTGACACATTGCACATATTTGCATAGCCTTAGATAACAATATTTTAATATGGCTAAATTAAGAGTGCCACGGACGTTACAAAAGATAACAAACATATAAATTTACAAATTCTACTCATATTAGCCTTCATTTTAATAGTATCTGAATCTGTATTTACTTGTTTCGTCTATGGCCCTTTTATTTTAGCGATAAAGAAATAAAACTAATATAAATCTAAACATGCATAAAAAAAATTGTTATCTAAGACTATGCAAATATTATATCTCTGAATTCAGAATAAAATTCTTTAAATAAGTAAATAACAAATATATTGTCCCATTTAGAATAACAAAGTTAATCTTAACAGTTTGAATACCACTAGTTTAAAAAAAATATTTTACGCGCGTTAAAACAATCTTGCAAAATAGAAGTTGGTTGGTAATTTAACCCACTTCGTAGCTCTTAAAGCTTTCGAGATAGCAGTAGTAGACAAAATAAAATGAACAGCCTGTATACTGATTCTCATGTAATTATTAAACATTATTTTTAAGAAGGTTAATATAATTTTGTTTTTATTTTGTTGTTATTTTAACCTTAGGTTCTTAAATGAAACAAAGTCGCGACCTCGCAATCACCGATTTGAATAAATTTTTATTTTCTATCATATGAAAGGTACATGGACAAACTTTTCGATAATACTCAAAAATTGATGTAGAAATGGGATAAAATTATACGAGTTTGTAAATAATAATAACAATTCTAAAGTGTGCATAGCCGAGTAACTTAGGTGTTGCACTTGTGTTGTGAATAGCACTACCCTTCCTTATTATTTTAGTTTGGTTTTTGGATAGTAAAGCAAAATTTCTTTGATTGTCTCCTGGACAATCTTTATCTGGTGAATTTGTCAAATTTTTTTATTAATAGAACATGAGGCAGTTATATTATCCTTTTCAGGGACATTTTCTGCGTGAAAGTGCAAATTGTCAATATACAACGCCTGCAAAAAATCTGCAGTTTATAGTCGATTTTAATTAATAGTTTTCTAATGTAGGAATCAAACCCCGACTTCTTGATCAAAATGTAAGTGCGTTGACTGTTGATCCACTTCTGTCTGTCAAAAAGAAGTGCAAGAGGGTAATTTTGTTACCAGAAAATTTCTCTTGTCAAACTATGTACATACGTATAGTAATTTTTAATAAAATATTATAATGCATACATATTTTATTAAGAGTTGTGTATATGCTGCATAATTTATTTGGTGGAAATGAGACTATTAAAAATTCAGCCACTTAATTATTAATAAGTAAATAAAAAATGCACTTAAACTATTAATATTGAGACTATAGATTAATATATATATATATATATATATATATATATATATATATATATATATATATATATATATATATATATATATATATATATATATATATATATATTAAATTCCTAACGTTAATTATTTTCTAATAGTTTTATTCTTTCGTTTTTCTGTATTTTTTGTCACGATATTCAATTGAAATAAAATTGAGTATTTGAGGAAGCCGTGGTAATATAGTGACCTTATTTTCTTTGTTAAATATTCTTACAATTCTGGTGGTACACTACCTTCCAAAAATATGGATACATCTGCTTATATGTAAAAATCAATATTTGCTAAATTGTTTCTCTTATACCGGGTGTAACACGAAAACCTGGCCATAAGCGATTTACATGAAAAAAACTGTTTTCCTGCAAAAGTGACCTATTAATTTTGGACACCAATGTTTCAAATAAAAGTTGCAGAGAACTAAATTCTGCATCTAATCAATAATCTTAATTTATTTTGTTTGTTAAGTATCTGAGCAAAATGAATTAAAATTTTATGCGAGTTACTGCTTTGTAGTGTTAAGCCGACATTATATTAATCAAATTTGGTTGATGGCAACCGACAACTTTAGTTGTGTCATCCAAAGTTGATTAAAGTAATTTAGTAGTTGCCAGTTGATAGGAAACTGGAAACCGTATCAACCAAAGTTAAATAATAGTCAACTTTAGTTGCAAGTTGCTCTCAACTAGGGGTTGCAGTTGCGTAGTTGAGAAATGTAATATAGAAGATTCCCGGTTTTTGCAACCATTCGTATTGCAGCTGCAGTATTTACGGACTTTTTCTGATGTCTCTTGTTTATTGCTTATGAAACAATAATTATTTGTTAAACAAGAAACAAATATGGGTGGTATTCTGATGTACTTGTATACTAACTAGTACTTACATATTAAACAATACTTGTTTAATAAACAAGAATTTGTATTGCACTTGCTTATTGCTTTTCTTAACAAGATGACCTGTGGTGTTGTTGTGATAAACAAGAGGGACAATTTGAGCAATATTTTTATAATAATAATGATAATAATAATAATAATAATAATAATAATAACCCTTTATTAATAAACAATATACATAAAATACTTTAAGTTTTTCAATGTTACAATTAAATATTACAATTATACTTTGTTAATTTAAATCCAGTTTTGGACAAAGGCCTCCTCCAAATTTATTTTGGAGGATGTAGTCATACCCTTCCACGGAGACCACCCGTGTTGAAAGGTATTTTTGTAATAAATGCAATTATTATCGATGAAAATAAGTAAATATATGTTTAAAACTTTTTATATTTAAATATAGTTTATGAAATATATTTTTATATACAAATTGTTATTATATATGAGGTACTTACGGGACCAAAGTGACACTCCAACACTCCCAGAAAATATTTTTTTAAGGAGCATATCCTTTGACGCTAGTATTAGTTCACAATTTATTATTATAAGTTGCACCAAGATTACGTAAGAGGATGAGAGGTGATTATGGAATTCTCAAAAAATGCAGGAATGTTACTTTTTATTTTAATGTTCTTTAAAATAAAATTTACTTCTTTATTTATAAGAATAAAATTTGATTCCAGACTTCCACTATTTTGTTCACGGTAACTTTGCTAGTTTTTAACATGGGTTCTTGTTCCAAATATCTTAGGTATATTTGAAATTGTCTTTTTATTGTTCTTTTCTTGAAGCATATGCTTGCATAAATAATCCAATCTTTCATATAAACAATATTATAGTGCCAGCTGACTACTAGGTTAGAGTAAATCTGTGCATGTGCACGGAATTCTTGCGTAAGGAATTGCTTATTACTTGTTAAGTTGTTTATCAAGTTAATCATCAGAATACCAAAATTAAGCAATATTGTAAAGTCACTTGTTTAGACACTTGCTTACGTTTCAATATTTTTTATTAAACAAGTTACATCAAAATCAGCCCGTTAGTCCGGGTTTTTAAATAGAGTTATTTACTTCTTTGGACGGTTTAGCTTTTAAAATTAAATAAGGCAAAGTGGAAGGCGGACGATGTAAGTAAATTTCTGAATATTTATGAAAAATATGATATTCTGTGGATTAAAATAGCACTGACTACATACATAGCAATCAAAAGAATTATGTTCATTTATTTCAGACAGTGCAACTACATAAATATAGCATTCTTGGGCAAATTTCTGAATTTGGTTCTAAATATACCCAAGCTGACAAGTGTAATTAATTTTTGCAACTTTGATTAAAGAAACTTAAGTTGCTTCAACCAGAATTGTCAATTTCCATCAACCAATGTTGACTAATGCTTTAGTCATGGTAGTGAAATAAAATCGCAACCAAATGTAATGACATTTCAAGTCTGTTGGTTTCGCTGCCACCGAGTCCATATACTTTGTATACAAAGTAGTGAAACGAGCAAACCTTTCATATATCAGATATATACGTAACTTTCTTCCTGCAAATAACACTCACTTTCAATAATGATGATACAAACAGAGCGTTTCTGACAGGTAAAATATGTGACAATGTGACAGATAAATATTTGATAGGTAAAATACGTTTTAATGTCACAGATACGTTTTTGACAGATTAAATGTCATTACATTTGATTATGATTTTATTTCAACACTATACCCTGCAACTAACCCTATAAATAGATAAGTTATGTAAAAAATTTAATTCATTACTAACTGCGAATTATATTCAATTTAATTCCCTACAACATTTATTTAAAGCATGATTGTCTAAAATTAATAGGCCACTTTTGCGCAATGAAAAATTGGTTTCTTATATTAAACCCCCATAGCCCGCTTTTTGTTTTACTCTCGGTATAATTCTGAATGAAAGTTACAAAACACAATAAAATTGAATTTTTTATTTTATTTTTGTCACTGTTCACAATGATAAATCGTACAAGAGAAATTTTGAATTTACTCCACTTAGTTTAAAACTTAGAATAGCGGTTTAAAATAATATAATAAAAGTAATATCTCCTGGGTATTATAAACGAATGCATTTAGTATAATGGCGTAGAAAGATAGTGTGTAAAGGGAAATCAAAGTTGCAGCGCACACATAATTATTATTTCTATGTGATCACACGTAATCTTGAATTCTAAAGGAGAACTAAATCCATATAAGATCTCCGGGATTTGCGATATAAAATTAAAATTCTAATATGCACTTTACGCTTCGTGCTCTGAGCAGAGCTGATTCCTATCGGGCTTATTTATTCAGTGTACGGCGAGCATTATCTACACAATTCTCCAACACTCTTAAATATTTACGTGGATTTAAATAGTGTAATATATTCCATGTGAATATGTCGTCTAACTCTAGCCCAATAAATTTTCAATGAGGATTTGTTGCTCTTCTTATTTTTATTGTAACACTCTTGCAAAAATTGAGCTTTCTTTGTAGACGTGGACGGAGATACTTATCTTACTCTTTCTCATCCCAAATATAAACATTTATATATTTTACAAGACTGATTGCGTTTTGTGACTGGTTGTGATTCTGACGGTCCGACGTCATACTTCAATAATAATTTCCAATGATGAGATAAAAGCCAGGGATATCAAAAATAATAATTGTTTCATATTCGTCTTGTTTAATTTTAAAATTATTATAACAGTTATTAAATTATTTGTATGAAAATTAAAAAAGGGCAATATGGCCGCCAATAAAATGTACAACAAACCTAAGCTACCTATATATATATATATATATATATATATATATATATATATATATATATATATATATATATATATATATATATATATATATATATAGTAAGTTACAAATAATAAAAATATTATCATAATGTGAGAATAAAATCATTATCGACGGATTCACAGTTTTGTTTTGGTTTTTGACAGATAATATAATTTCATTCGTGTGAATCATACTTTCAATTAAAATAAAGTATTAATGAAAGATAATAAATCATATTTTTCACATGTGAAAATTACTGGATATGACAAAAAAATTGTAAAAAATAGAATTATACTGATTCCGATAAAGAAGCGTTTATAAATATAGTTAAAATATAAAAGTATATTACAAAATAAAAAAACCAATTTGGTTTTAAACAAAAATATAGAAGAATTACGAAACAAACCAGAAATATCAAAATTAGGTATAAAATAAGCGATCAACGTTTGATTCATGGAATATATGACAAATAAGTTAATAAATGATTTCAATTACTAGAATAATTTAATTTTAATGGTAAATTGGATCAATTCATTATCGTTTCTCTGTGGATCAATTTTTGATTAAAAATTGGTGAAGTCGGCCGTTAAAACTTTATTTTATAAATCGTTGTTGTGTTTTTAATAAATTTATACCATTCTTTTTTCCTATTGGTTAAAGTCTTAGCTTTTATTTCAGCAGGATTAGTTTTTCTTTCTTTTAATATTTGTTGAATATTTTTATCCTATTTTTAAAATTTATAATAATTCGTAAAAATTATAAAATCTATTTACTTATGCATAATTCTAAGAAAATTTTGCTTTACTGCTATTCATATTATTATCGTTTGTAATAAAATGAGTATATACTTATTCTATTTATTATCCATTTATTATATAAAGTACAAAATATGATAAACATCATGTATGAAGAATTTTTGATGAATGTATGTTTAATGTTAGTATTGTTGTCATAAACGACTTTCACATAATTCAGAGAGAGTACTTAAAATAATTTTAGGGATGAATAATAATAGCTGGTAATTATGGTGTGCAAAATTTGGAGCGCAAATTGCACATGTCTGCATACTACATGTACTAGATAATAAGGTAATTCTCATTTGATAACTTCTAATTCAAAATAATAGCGATAATGATGATGATGACAGTGTTGTATACAACTACTGTTCCGTATTGTAACTTGTTTGTTGGGCATTCGTGATCATGAAGGTTCTTCTTCATAGAATATTCCGTGACGTGAATAGTTTCATTACCATTATTATCTTAATTTCTCGGTACTGTATTGATTTCATACAAGACGATGGTAAACATGGGCTAGGTTTTAAGAATATACTCAATGGATTAGCTTAGTACAAAACACATACTACCTACTGCATATTTTCAAGATGTAAATGATCAATGATAATAAATATATTATTTTTTATTCCATATATGTTGTACACAGCATAAATATTGTGCCATTATCAAAATTTCCGTTACGAAAATAGCTACAGAAAAGTCAGCTGTATTGCTCATTTCATAAAGATCAGCTTTATAACAAATAAAGCTAATGGAAGAATTTATACCGACTGTCCCAAGACGAACTTACGCTGTCGTTATTTTAAAAACTACTCAATATTATTTTTCCAAATTTGGTGTCTAGGGATTTTCCGATATGCCCCTTTCAACTAAAATATTCTCGAAGTATTATCACTTCAGGTTTCACCGGAAGAAGACTTTAAATTTCGTATTTTAAATGGAATGCTATATTTTTTATTTTACCATTGAATTCAGCAGAAAAGTTTACATACGAGACAAAAATATTTTACTCAAAATCAACAACTTTTGGCGTAATTCAACTGTTTTGAGTTTTCTGTATGAAAGGTCACTTCTTTATCACTGGATATTTCGAGAATGGAATCGAAATTCTATTATCTGTAAAAACAGTTTTATAGAGAAAGCTTTTGTTTACACTAATATAAATTAATAATCAGCAAATTTTGAAAAATTTAATTTCTACATCAACGTGAATTTGAAGCTCAAAAATTCAGATTTTTTAAAAGGAACACCCCATTCTTAATTATTTAAATGAATTTTTCGTTAAAAAAATAGGGGTAGTTTGTGTAGCATGTCTTATTTTGAAAGTTAACAGATTTTTTGTAAAATGGAAAATATGTAAATATCATTTATTTTAATTAGTTATTAAATTAAATTTAAGTGGGCCATGGTGGAAGAAGAAGAAAATTATGTTTAGTGCCTATTTATTATTTTTTATTTTAATTAAGGTTTGAAAATTACTATCGTATTATATGCAAAATACGAAGTGAACAGAAATAGAAAATATAACATAAATCTAAAATAAAATGTTTATAACCAACTAAACTAGACTTATAAACAAATACTAACACATGCAATTTATATCTATATATTTTCCATTCTACTAAGAATCAGTCAACTTTCAACATGAGACATGCTACACAAACTTCCCCTATTTTCTAACGAAGAATTCATTTAAATAATAAAAATGGGGTGTTCCATTTAAGAAAACCTGAGTTTTTAAACTTTTTCAACTTCAAATTCACGTTAAAGTAGAAATTACATTTTTCAAAAATTGTGGATTATTAATCTATACTAGTGTAAACAGAAACTTTCTTTATAAAACTGTTTTTACAGATTATAGAAATTTGATTCCATACTCGAGATATCGAGTGATATAGAAGTAGCCGTTTTTATAGAAAAAATCAAAAAAGTTGAATCACGCCCGAAGTAGTTGATCATGAGTAAAATATTTTTATTATTTTGTATGTAAAATTTTCTGCTGAATTCATTAGCTGAAACGGGCATGTCGGAAAATCCCTAGATCCAAATTTCGTAAAATAATATTAAGTAGTTTTTAACACAACGAGAGCGTAAACTCGTCTTTGCTCATCCTGTATACATACTTGATCGATTCATCATAAAACTTCCAAATTAACAATGTAATCAAAATTACCATTATAAACAAATGCAAAGTTAATCCACAAGGTGGAGAAACAAAAGACTAAATGAATTTTGTAATACACAATAGGGACCTTTTTGTATGAAGCAATACGATCAATATTTCTATATTATTATTTTAGTAGAGAATTACCAATACTATTATGTTGTACTCGTATCTTCTTCTAAAACTACGACGTACTACTCGTAACTATTGTTCAGATTTTAAGGACCATATATCAATGGGATATGTGACCAAAATTATTTTTTAATCGCTCTAATTATAGAGTTTAAAATAATATACCCGTATTTTTTAAATTTGAATCCGAACAAAATACGAAAAGTACGAACATATAATATTTGTAATTTTAGTGTTCACTGTTTTTTTTTTTTTTTGACAATAACGAAACAGTTCTAAATTAGTTTTTTAAACACCACTTTTTTCTTTGTTTTCATAATTTTATTTCAACGGATTAATACTAAATTTCTACAAAAATACAATATTTTTTAATTCATAATGGATCCACAAAATAAGAATTTAAATTGAACGCCTTTTTATGTTTATAATAACTACGAAGAAAAATTACCATAATTATAAATACAATGCTGACTACAATGAGATTTTTGTTTGAGAATAAAATCTATCGGTTGTAAAATAACATGTAATGTAAATAATTAAGTGAAATGTGTTGCAAATATCTATAAAGTGCATTACGTAGATTCTAAGCGGAAGAAATGAATAAATATATACATACTCTGATTCAATTTTCCTAGTGTATATTTGCAGATGCATAAGAATAAATTCAGCATTTGTTTATTTAGTTTAATGAAATAGTCTTCCTTAATATAATTATTCATTTAAGCTGGCAAATTTTCCTCAAGAAAACTAAAAAAATATCCAACTGTTTTGCGGTTAAATACAACTTAAACAATTAGAACATTTGCAAGTGTTTAATGTTGTGTAATTTAAAGTTATTAAAATGTTTCTTCCCCATCTAGCAAAATAAACTCCCGCCGTTGTTGAGTTTCCTGGGGCAGCACTACTTCCTCAACTACGCGTGTTTATGCTTCCGGTATTAAATCTCGCAGCGATGTACGTGTAACTGTTTCTATGTTTGTATGTTTAATATATTGAACGAATGTCGCGTAAGTTTGCTCTCTTGAAAAGGAAAGTAAATTGTGACTCGCGTTACAATTATTCTACAAAAACGGAAGAGAATATGATATATTTCACTGCTTTTCACAACGAAAACGGTTCTAAAGATGAATAAATATGGCTAACGTATACGAGTATGTAGATACATACAAAGTTGAGCACTAGTTACATGTTATTTATATATAATATATTTTAACATTATTTGTAGTTACATTTAAAAATCGTTTATACTGTACACTATATACAGGAAGATCGCGCGAGAATTAACTAGCCCTCCTCTCCGTTATTAAGGGAGAAAGCAATTATCTTCAAATGATCATATTTACTAGAGAAAATATGGGCAATAAGATGTCGGATCAATTCTGTTACTTCCTGTTATGGAGTAAGTAATACCCACTTTGAAATTTCATTAGAATTATATTTTTTAAAAGTACACACAATTTGTTTTACAACGTAGTAAACAAGTAGTAAAAACAAAAATGACGGACGTTTGATATATCTTATAAAATAAACCAAGATATTATTATTTAAATGAATTTTGATTTATCTAAATATTTTTTATGTAAGTATTTTACAACATAACAATGGTTTAATGGTTGCCGAATCCTTTACAGTTACATGCACAATCATTTTCATTTTGGTGATAAAATTTTTCTAGTTTTTGAATTGATCTAAAAAAAACTTTTTGGGTTGTAGTTACAAAAATATTTTATTATATTTTTGTATACAGAAATTAATCTAAAACGTTTTGTTTCATTTCTCAATTATGAGGTTTTCAAAGTATTAAATAAATTGTCGATTTATCTTGAACGAGTTTTATTGAATGAAGTACTACGATGCGAATAGAACTAGATATTTCTAGAAAAAGAATAAAAATCATGATCGGCGAAAAGGTCAAGCCCGGGAGGAGATAAAGCAGCTCTCGTTAAAAAACAATCATTTACTTCTCAGTGCATGTGAGGTTTGGGGTATCCCTATAGAAAATGCGAGTTAAATCGAAATATAATGCACGTATCGAAACCATTGTCTTACTTTCATTAAATCCACTTACACGGAAGAGCCAAAATTTATTTAAAAATCTAAAGTCAGTAGTATGAATAAATCATTTAAAAAAACAACAATAATGTTGCAATAATAACAGTAATAGTAAATCATTTACATTTAATAGTAAC
This sequence comes from Harpalus rubripes, assembly GCA_963082715.1. Lineage (NCBI taxonomy): Eukaryota > Metazoa > Arthropoda > Insecta > Coleoptera > Carabidae > Harpalus > Harpalus rubripes. Next base: position 19,130,043 of record OY720458.1, on the reverse strand, counting down.
TTCAATATTTACATTTTTTTTATTTTATAAAACTTATATAAAAGATTATTTTTTCAAACCCATTGGAACATTGCACCTTTTTCAAAGCCAAAAAGTTGCCCAAAAAAGTTAAATAAAATATAAAAAATGATTTCATTTTTATACAATCATATTGCATACGAATTTTAAATACACACATACATAATTATTTAATTTATTATTAAGCATTATTTTGAAAAATTTAAAAACTAATGATTTATGTCACTTATGTATATGTTGTTATTTCGGTCAAGTTTGAAACCTCAATTTTCAAAGCTACACCTGATGGGAAATATACAGGGTGTCCCATAACTTCAGGTACATATTAGAAGGACATATAGTTCTTAATGTCCTGATTACGGAACAAAAAGAATTTTTTCAAAATTCAAAGATTAGTTTTTGAGGTTTTTGAAGGAAACAGTTTTGGGACACTGGTTGAATAGGTTGTGTGTTTTTTTCATTACATACTCATCTCCCAAACTTAATTGGTGTGACAAAGCTTTACGTAATTGCATAAATTAATTTCATTGTTAAATTATTTTATGTAATAGTTATAACAAATTTCACTATTCCAAATATTATAGTATCCAGGGGTACAAAAAATGTACTTCTTAAGTGAACTACCCTTAATTATAGGAATTTTGAAAAAATTCTTTTTGTTCCGTAATCAGGACATTAAGAACTATATACCTTTCTAATATGTACCTGAAGTTATGGGACACACTGTATAATTTTATACACTTGTTGTGTAATATACTTTTATAACACAAATATTTGTAAATTAGTACATAAACATTTCTTTTATGTAAGATGTTTTTGCAAAATATGTATTTATTGATTATTACTAAATAACAGATGCACTAATCTGTTTTTAAACTAAAAATTAAATAATTTGTAACAATTTAAAGAAATATTTTCAACTTTTCGTATTCCTGCTAATATTTTTTCTTATATTCAAACACCTCAACAATTTTCGTTAAGTACTGTATTTAAAAAAATGTATTTTTGGTGCTTAAAAATATTTGAGCTCCAGCAAAAAAAAAACTGAAATGTATGTGTGTAATATGAAACTAAAAATAAATGTTGTGTAAGTTAAAATAAAAAGTTGGCTCCAGTTGAAAATAAAAAACATGTGAAAAGTTTTTGCAATAACTCAAACGGCGAAGTTCAGTATATTTTATATTCTTGGAAGTTTCCAGTGAAAAATTGAAATTTTGACTTATCTTTTCTTTGGAAGAATTAAATACATTGTTTAGGAGTTCAAAGGAGCGTCTCTCAGATTAGAATCAATCAATACAGAGTTCGCATTCGTATTAGTAATTTGGAGGATTCCTAAATTAATTATTCTAATACAGTATTTAGAACCGTTTAGGTGCTTTGTGATATTTAATTCTGACAGACTTTGAACAGTAATTAATTAATTAAATTATGCTAACATGTAGATTGCTTTGATATATTTTCCCAGAACTGATAATGAATTACTTTTACGAATTCAAGAACAAGATGAAATCACTGATAATTAACTGTTCTCGAATAGCATTTTTTAATTTTTTTACATATACAAGAGATTTAACTCTAATTGTTCACCGTGCTCATCCTTGCTTAACTTTATAAATCATATTGTATACAGCCAAGACCACACGAGAATACAGGCCTGAATTCTCAATTTGTGACATCACAGCTAGCCTCTTGCTGACACGCCACGCCTCGAACGACAGCAGTGTAATCATAGGAAACATACGGAATTTTAAACAAATAAGATTGTAAAATGTGATTTACAAAAATATACTACTCGTAAATAATTATTTAAATATTATATAACAACTATTTTATATACATAACTAAACAAATTAAATAAAAAACAAATTATAAATGGCCTAAATTTACGAACAAACTCATGTTTTACTTTAAATTTCTTTCGACGAAAAACAATCGAAATTTAAAGTTCCGTGCTGCGCTGTGCCGTGCGTTCACTCGCGCTGACTGCTATAGTTTGACTGTTTTTAGAGGGCTAAACAAGCGTGCTGGCCTCATAGTTTGACGAAAGCATTCAGGCCTGTATTTCCGTATGGCCTCGATACACTATGTTTCAATTTACATGAAGACACCTAAATAAATTGTTTATTAATTACGTAATTAGTATAAAACTTTTACCAGTGGTAGAGGCCATTACGGTTAATATTTTTGTAGGAATTTTTTTTTTGAGTCTAAATCCGGCCAACTATTATTAAAATAAAAACTTGGGTTTCAGGTAAAGTCATAGTAGCGATAAAGATAGAGCAAAAAAGTATATAAAAAGTTGTTGCTAAGCACTAAGATACTCCAAATACGAAGTTTTTTAATTTTGTAATTGATTTACATTTTTCCGTGTAAACTCGTTGAAAAAATTCTTTTCTCAAATATAAAGTGTGTTTCAGGGCGACTTAGTTGAAAAATGTCCTATATTTAATAAGTGTTACACAACTATAATTTATTGTTTAATGTATTTTCCTTTGTTTTAATTGTGTGTTGCACACTTGATATTTAAAATAAAAATGTGTTTTAATGAGTTTGCAAAAAAAAATTAGAAAAATTACAAAATTAAAATTTTGCAGCGAAACTTTGTATTTGGAGTATGTCAGTGATTAGCAACAACTTTTTAAATACTTATTTGCTCTATCTTCATCGCTACTATGACTAACTGACTACTTGAAACTTTAGTTTTTATTTCAACCATAATTGGCCGGATTTAGCCTCAAAAAAAAAAAATTATTCCTAGAAATATATTTATTGTAATGTCCTCTATCACTGGTAAAAGTTTCATACTAATTGCGTTATTAATAAACAATTTATTTAGGTGTCTTCATGTAGAAACACACTGTATATGAATCAATATACAGTACCTTCGGTAAATATACGTACAACTGATATTGTACTGACACCGTTCAATGAAACAACAACTTTTCTAGCTATTTGTATCAAGCTTACCTCCTTCTTTTCTTATTTTTTCAATAGATTAACTACTTACAATAATTAAATAATTTTAACTTTCATAAATATCTTTTAATCATGTATGTCAAACATTTGTTGACTTAGCAATGTTTTACAATTTAGCTAGTTGCCTAGTCGCTTTATAAAACGACAAACAGCTTGCATGGCTTGTAAATTTCTCTTAATTGTATAACAACAATAACCAAACTTAACGCACAAAACTCCAAGCATGAGTTTTGTGAATAGGGGATTCCACCATTTTTGTTTTAAAATTTCATCTGAACATAAGTATAAATAAAACTAAGACTGTCAGTGAAAATCCGGAGTCCCAAAATTAAAAAATATAGATGTGACGTCACGTATATAAGTTTTTATATCAAACTACTTTCTTCGTGGACCTAAATGTTCTTGAAATATATGCTATTTCTAAATTATATTTATAAAAAATAAATGAATATTACTATACTGTACAAGTCGACATGATTTATAATTGGAAATGTATTTAAATTATTAAGTTTAACGCAAAATATTTATATTCAAATAAAAATTGTTTGAGAATTGCACTACTGGACTGATAGCCACGTCTCCGCTATTTGAATTTCTCTACTTCTATTGGTAGTAGGCTCCGCCCCTAACTCGATATTTGTTATATATTTATAGATGGTCTTTGAGTCGCCAATCAAAATAATAATAATAATAATAATAATAAATATATATATATATATATATATATATATATATATATATATATATATATATATATATATATATATATATATATATATGGATTTCATATGAGTGACGAGCTGCTAAAACAAAAACCCACTTATTTCCGAAGTATTTCATTTAATTTCTTTATTAATATTCATTATTAAGCATATACTTTCACTATTTTTTTACTAATTTCTCTTAATTCGATTGAGCTGTAATCTCTTATTATGTTAGATTATGTTGAGGTGTACTTAGAGAAATTGCAAGCAAAAATTTCAAAATATTCATATTACAATGTAGACGTAAGCTGTTCATCGTTTTATAAATCGTATAGCCAGATGGCAAAATATTGATAAGTCAAGGAAGGTTTTACAATGTATGTACGACTTATAAAAGCAACTTATATGAAAGTTGCAATTATTTTTCAAGTTTTGAAACCATTATTTTTGAATATAATTCAACATAAATGAGCCGTTGAAAAACAAAGTAGTGTAAATCAAATTTAAAAAAAAAACGATATCAATTTTTTTACCAGAATAGTTATTTACAATCCAACTAAATTGTTTTCAAGACAAACAACATTGTCATCTACTGGTTTACAATACAACGATAATACTGACTTCAATGTTTCGATAAAAAAAGTTGACGGATGCTACTAACTAATTTTCACAAAAACAACCTATATCAGTCTAATACCAAATGAAGGAGCGTTTTCATTTACATATAACATGTATATGGCGCTGTTAGTAGCTCCAAATGTCATTAGAGATAATGTACATTACATCTGCCAAATTAGCAATTTGTAGTAAGCTTAACAAATTATACGTTGTCTCGTTTAAATAAAAATTAAATAGACACAAATAATTTAAATTAAGTAGAAAATCTTGTTTGAAAATGGACTTTTTCCGGCCTTTTTGGGAAGGGATTTATGTTTATAAAACTTGTTGTTTTAATATTTTATTGAATTTGGACGTTTCGAAGGTCCAATGGCCTTCATCTTCAGCATTTTCTTTCTATCTACCGTTACATTTTTGTTATTCCATTTTAATAAAATTTTAAATTCTATGTAGGGTATGTTTGACCACAAGGCCCCAACATGAAAAACAAGAGTACGGCGGACACCTCGCCTTCACCTCCATACTTGGTTTTTGAGGGATTAAAACTTATTTAGTTGTCATTATTTTATTTTATGCAGAATTACTTTTATACAAAAATTATTAAGAATTTTGACGGTTATATATGGCCGAAAGATGGTGGAAAAAAAGTAGAAAATCCATATGTCAAAATTTATTAATGATATGTGGAAAATATTTTTTGCATTAAATATGAAAATTAATTCATTCAGATACGCATCTCATTAAACTACTAATTACATGTATTAAAAATAAAAAATAATCCGCAAGTATTAGCTCCGAATAAATTTTTTAAAGGATTATTCGTAATTTTCACATATCAAACACTGCGATATGCGAAAATCATATTTAAATGAAATTAATATGTAATGGGCACATACAACGTTGAATTTAATTAATAATTAAAAATATATCGTTGATATTACAATGAAGCTAATAAATTATTAATATCATCAAAGTGGTTTAAAATACACGCTTATCCATATTTACTTTCATGTGAATATATGGTAAACAGTGTTTGGATTGTAAAATCACGAAATCGCGTCAAGTTATCATTTTTACAGGCAATTTGCATAAATTTGAGTCCGTACATTTGAAACAGCAAGCACCCTTAATCACAAATAGCATGAATACTACCGAATTAAATTGTATGCCTTGCACAAACACAATTACTATGATAAGCAAGTAAATACGAATTTATGGTTTCCCTACAATAAATTTAATAACTTCATTCTGGTAAATAAAACTGACCAACAAGATATACATAAAATCACGCATGTGCCATTTAGCGGGTTAGCACAAACCCGAAAACATTAATAACAACAACCACAAAAATAATCACTAATTCTTTCAATAACATACTTACTTACTGGACATAATGCATTAAATATTACACCTTAAAATAGATGAAATTATATAGAAGACGCAAAGATATTGTCTCACACTCTATGGTCAGTGTGGAGTCTTATGGAATACCGGGTTGCCATATTTACCTGTCATAAGTCTACAAGATAGAAAAAGCAATATAGATGCCCAGAAAGCTATGAAATATTCTGGGTACTTTATTGAATGTATTTACGACTGGTGTAATTTCTGTGTATTTAAACAGATGGATGAAAAGAAATACAATAACCCCTTGTGTAAATAAGAGACCCCCATAAAACTTTAATTATACAGTGTTAACTAATTTTGGTATAGCCATGAAAATTTATGAAAGTTTCAATACTACATTACATTGCAAAATTGCCAACATGGTACAGAAAACGTCCATAAAAATAGCATTGGCTATTTCCGCCACATTGAACATAGAGTGTGAGACACTGTATAGGAGCGTGGAAGCTAGTATGGTATGACTAGAGAATGAAAGTTGACGTTTAAATTATTTTATAGATGTGGTTTCTTTTGAAACCCTACAGAAGAATAGAACTGTATGAAATATTCAGATATGAAATTTTTGCATGAACCCATTTAAATACTCGACTAGGAAAATACAGAAATGCATTACTATGTCTGACTGAAAATAGATGGCTGACTACAATGAGTACAATGTTTTCAAAAGAAACCACATCTATAAAATAACCTAAACGTCTACTTTCATTAGCTAATCACACCATAATAGAGGGCAAGTACAGCCCTGCAGGCGTACTGGCTTGTACTTAACAATAATCTCGATAGGTATTCCAGCTAAGTTTTTTTACGCCCAAGTTTTTTTACCTGTACTTTGCTTGTTTATCCCTTTGGAAATTAGTTTGTTAAATTCCCGGTTTTGGCTCACAGCATGACACGCAGCATAAGGTAGCTACAATATCTTTGCGTCCTCTATACAATCAAATATTTATGATACAATGAAGAAATCTATGAATATGTAAGTATTTAAATATTGAATTCAACGAGATCTATTTATGTCATTTTTATGTTTTCTATTTATTCTACAAAAAATGTTTTGTAGGAAATAATAACAATAGATTTTCGTTTTATTAAGACGTTTATGCATTTTGTTCAAATATGTATTAAATACTTATGTTACTTTATTTTAATACCGGCACTTATTTATCTAAACAGTACTTTGTTATTAGTTCCATCTTTGACTTTTGATGTCAACCACATCTAAAATTTTCTGACACATACCATTTTTAAAACATTAGGTTTAGTTTTATAACATGTTTGTATACATTAACTTTATGTATAATATTTTGGGACTTAGATCCCTTTGAATTTAAATGCTTTAAATATTTATTCAATATAAATTTATATTATCACTATATATAACAAATTTAATATTTTTAAATCATATTAATATTGCAAATAACCTTAAAAGATTACCTGACTTTCCACAATACACAAAAATAAAAAAAGAGTTTTATAGTTATTTTCCACTAAAAGTACGTTATGTCTTAAAAATCAATATAAATTACACAACATTAATAAAATCACTATTAAAAAATAATAGTATATTACAAATCTGAAGATATGAAGATCAAGCTCAAACGTCAAATAGTACAAGCAAGTAACAACAGCAGCACCGATATGGTAATTTATATTATTTAACAACGATGTACCTATAAAATATACACGTATGTATAAAATTGGTGAATATAATTTTTAGAATATATTCTGCAATTTTGAAGACGTATGTTATTATAATAAAACTATATCTGTAGCTCAATGCAAGAACAGAGATATCTATATTGTTATTATTGCAATATTTTTTTGTTCTATGCTATTATTTTGATTCAATGGATTTTGATTGCTATACATTCCTTTACTGGTAGACTTTGGTTGTTCTGGCATATACACTTTTTTTACTAACCATACAGCAAACCTTATGTTGGTCAAAAGTTGACAATGGTGGTTTTTGTATTAAGCCATAGACACATAAACATAGATTAAGCGCAGGATATAGTATGTTCTGACGAAGCATTCCGCGCGGTTGAATTCCACGCGGTCAAAATCCCACACGGTCGAAATTCCACCCGATAGAAATCCTACGCTCCCGTACCGCTCTCTTTATCGATTATATTGCATTCTAACAATCTATGCTTCGTGGTAGTTCCGCGTCAAAGATTATATATATATATATATATATATATATATATATATATATATATATATATATATATATATATATATATATATAAACATTATATTATTATATAACAAACTATTTAATGAATAAAGCAGTAAAATTATGTATTACTGTGTTGCTTTTATTTCCAAATATATTTTTTTCCACTCGGCATATTTTGACAATAACGGTAACTTAATGTATCTACACATACTTGTCTACTTGAAAATAAATTTAATTATTTTATAATATTAAATAACTAGTAACTTATCATCATGTTTACTTAAAATGTATACATAAATTCTTTTCCTACTTCATTCATTAAATAGTTCGTTGTATAATAATATAATATGTTTTAAAATTTCTTTTTAATATATTATCTTTAATGCGGAACTACCGCGAAGCATAGATTGTTAGATTGCAATACGATCGATAAAGAGAGCGGTACGGGAGCGAGGGATTTGTATCGTGTAACATTTCGACCGACGGGATTCGACGGCGTGGAAATATTTGAATTTCTGTAGAACGGACAAAGTGGTGCGCGTACATTTCGATCGGCTGGGATTTCGACCGCGTGGGATTTCGACCGCGTGGAATTCGACCGGCGGAACGTACTGTTCTGATAAGAAAAGTTGTGCCCAAACTTTATTTAGGCCTGATCCTACTTCCTCTATTTAAAATTACAGTTTATTAACTACTAGTTATGAATTAAACTGAAAGTTAGAAGCGATGCGAACAACAGTGTTAACTTCCGGGTTGCTTAAACCAAAGTTGGTAAGAAAATTTTTCCAACATAACCGTTGGTTAGCATTAACTAACTAGAGATGGTAGGAGCGGACCTGGTGTAATATATTGTTTGGATTTGGATTTGCATTTCTTCCGTTCTTTATACTTTTCAGTTTACTAAAATAAGCCATTTTTTTTATAAATTGTTATTCAAAAATTTGTTTAAAATTTACTTTTTATTATTATTCGATTCGTTAAATTAAACATAAATCAAATTTTTGTAAAATATTCCAACGAATCCAATTTTAGTTAGAGATTGATCTCACAATTAGCAAAAATTGCATTATTAAACTGAACAATTTGAAATTTTTGAAAACTATTTTATAAACATTATTAATGAACGTAATATTTGTGAATGTTTCAAATGATTTTAATTATCGTGATAAAACCACAGCCTCCGAAATAAAATTTAATCTTAATGAAATAAGTTTTAATACTTCAAATTGGTAGACATTATTTTAATTCCAAAGCAAAATTAAATGCAATTCCTCTAAAGTTATTAAACTATGGCTAAAAGTTCTTAAGATATATGTTGAAATTCCACTATTCTTCATTTTAATTTACTGAAATTTATTCTACTTCTAACATTTCTGGAATATTTCTAAAAGACAAGTGACAATTAGTTTCCGAATTGCTGGCATAATTTACGGATATTTTTAGGAATGTATATAGTTGTTGCAGCAATGAATCAAGAATGAAATAATTATCTCGAGGAGTAATTATAATAATTTAATGCAACGCCATCTAGAAATTGCGCAATTATAGTGGTCTAATATATAAAACGCGACGGAATGAAGTGTTTTACATACGAATATAAATTTAAAGACTCGTTGAAATTTTAATCTAGTTAAGTAGGGCTGGTTTTAGCAGAAATGTAAAGTGATCCAGACGAGTTCTTCTTATTGTGTTTATCTGTCGTGTGACCATCTCGCTGTTCTCAGTAATGTCAAAGTAAAAAAAACAATTATTTTCTAGTCACTATATTTGCCTTAGATCTACACAATCAAATATTGCTCTATTTGAACAAGATAGTTGACAAAATAGGTACAAAATTCGTAAGTTAGGGGCAATCTTAAATTAGCTTTAGAATACTAAATACTTATTTATTTCTAAAAAAAAAAGAATCAAGTTATATTTTTTTCTAAATGTTTACCTATTACATATTGTATAATTTTTTGTTCTTGATTATTTTGAATTGCCAAAGAAAAGAAAAACATATTTGCATTTATTTTATGTAATTTTACTCTTTAGCGAACAGTTCGAATTGTTCAAAATAATCAAAACCTAATGAAATATATATATATATATATATATATATATATATATATATATATATATATATATATATATATATATATATATATAATATTTCCTCAAACAAATTATCATGGCAAAGTGATAATGAATTAAAGTTTCATCATTTAAAATATTAATAACTAGGTTATTTTTTGCTGAAATTGCATAAATGTTTAACCTAATTTAAATTATTTTTATAAAATGTGTGTAATAATAAAGCAAATAGTCATTTATCCCAGTGGCGGTTCGTGCATCAAAACTTTGGTAAGGCATGCCATCTAGAGAAAAAATGCGCAGCAGGCGAAATTTTTTTTCATTCAAAGTCAAATGCCTTATAATTGAAAGTTATATTTTTTAAGGGATGTGCAACTGCATGTTTTTCCCCTTTCATGTACAAAAATAAATTGCCAGACCATAAAACATTTCTTCCACCTTCGATTCAATTTTTCTTGCACTATCAATTGCAGTGGAAATATTTTGCTTCCTTAAAAGTACTAATTTACAAGTTCAAGCAATGTGATCTTTACGTATGTTAGTAGTACTAGTAAAAAGTATGCACGGCCAACAAAATAATTTATTAAGTACTTTACTGCCGACAATCCAGTTATATTTATCATAGCAGGTGTTAGTTGCATCTTGCCTCTTCTCCAATATTTATTAATGATGAACAAAGCAGAGATGGTCTGTTTGTTTTGATTCTTTGACAAACAGTTTATCTTCATAAGACAGTCGATGAAATGAATTTTTGTTAATTAAAAAAAACAATATCTTCAGAATTATTCCTTATATTATTATCACTTAATTCGAAATTCTTATCTTTTAAAGTCCCAGTCGAAGCCATTACACTTGTTTTGTTTTCAACCAAAATTCAAAATACAAAAACCCTACGTAGGTAAACTAAAAAACTACGAGAAAAATAAAAGAATTAAATACTTAGTGCCATACGTATCAAAGTCGCAAACCAGGGTCTATTATAATAAAAATGCTAAACAGGTTATGTTATGTTTATGTCATTAATATTATTTAATCTGGCTTGCAACATGTACAGTAGATGTCGTGAACTTATTTACAAAATTTGTCAGCATGCCGCGTTTGAGTGCATTCTCGTACGGTCTCGGTCTCTATAGGGCCGTGTGGAAAGTAAAGTAACTATCTTTTATCCTGTCATTGCATTTTGTATTTGAAGCACTGCCTCGAACAGCGCTGTCTAGTGCACGTATGAATGAAAGCCGTATCAAAAACATTAGGCAATATTAAGCATTAAACTACTCATTGCATTTTGTATTTGAAGCACTGCCTCGAACAGCGCTGTCTAGCGCACGTATGAATGAAAGCCGTATCAAAAACGTTAGGCAATATTAAGCATTACTCATTTCGACAAGCACTTCAAAGGGTGTAAATTAGGTGAACTGCATTACAGATTAATTATGGTGATGGCTTAAATTATTCTTTTGATATTTATAAAGATAAGCATTAATGGAATAAGGTGAAATTTAATTTACATACTTCTTTACATTATTTACAGTTTTATTTCTTTTCTGGTGCGGCACTGCCTCACCCGCCTACCCTCACAAGTCGCCACTGATTTGTCCCCATTTCTTCAATCCCCTGTATAATAAAACATGATTAATTTGGATTGGAATTATTTCTACCCAACTTCATATATAGCTTGAATCATAAAAAGTAGTAAAATATGATTTGAATTTTATCAGTATCACCAATTTCATTTTTATTTGATTTAATTAATAGTATTTCTTCAATTATAACTACATATATAAATTTTGATTAATTATTCATATGTAATCTGTCATTACAATTAACAAAAAAATTAAAAATAAAACAACATACCGATACTTATTTTATAAAAATTTTATACCGATAATATCAAGTTCATCGTCTTTTTTGTGTGAGTTGTAGCGCTGTTATATTTTGGTTGATGGGGTGATTTTATATTTGGCCTTGATGATCTTGATTTGAGCAATATTTATGTAGCGCGTCTCTTGGCAAGTGTAGCCGCAAACACATCATTATTATACCTCGCCTAGCATCTCTGGATACATTCACATTTCGTCGGATTGTACCCTAGGCGGCAATAACTCCAACCTAGCCTGCTCGTCTTTCAATCTCCCAATCAATCCTGCACTAGGATCACTTATTCACCTACGCACAACAGACAACAGGACATTGAACTACAAACCGCAACTGCAAGAAGGAAAATAGCAGCAAACGTGGATGACATTGAAATCCAAAAAACGAAAAATACTATAAAAGTGTCTCAAATAAAATGCCCTGCATTGGGATTTCGAGAATTGTAAGAGGTACGGAGTCGGTATAAATTAGAATTTAGTATTACATTTTTAACCCAAAGAAAATTCAAAGAATTCTATAATCTGTTTTTAAACTACAGACAGTGAATGGTGATAAATTTATTCGGCACTAAAGAAAATACATAATCAATATGCATATCATAAATAATATTGAGGATTTGGCAATGTATTAACATCATGATCTATCATATTATATTGAATTACGGCATTTCTTACGTCTGTAATACCTATATTTAAATTACTCATTTCATTTTGACTAAATGTTATGTTTCGTTATCTATGGTGGAGATTATATATATATATATATATATATATATATATATATATATATATATATATATATATATATATATATATATATATGTATTATTTTCTTTTCCTATTTATTTAGACAGCAGAAGGTTGAAATTGAAATTTTGTTGAGTGTAAAACCGTCAAAATTACAAAACACTGTATATAGTTTAAAAACAGACTCTAGACAGACTAAAATAAATTTTTAACCATTTATTTTTGCAAAAAAATAACTTTCAAGTATTAAATAATATAGGATTTTAATTTGCATTTCTTGGCATTTTTATCCTATTTTGCATGGCGATGCTCAATATTTTTTTAATATGGTTTTTGAGTGTTAATATCATAGTTATAAATTTTATATAGGCGTAGAAAGTTACACAATTGGGAGGAGATTTAGTTGCTTACGAACGATATATGTATACCCAATTTATCCATATTCAGTTGTTAAAACTTCAAAAATACTACAATTATTAAATTCATAAACAATGACATTAAAACAAATGAAAAACAAAATTATAAATCATATTTTGTGTATTTTAATTGCTAATTTAGGATAATAGTTCTCAATATTTCAATCATTCCAATAAACTTAATGGAGTGGCTGTATGACCATAATTCAATTTCAATATACAAATCATAAAATATGTAAATGAACCACAACAGTTTCCCATTAAAATAATAAAAATTAAATATTTGGGCCTATTATGTAACTCAGTGGTTCATTTTTAACAACTGAGTTACAGAATAGGCCCGATTATTTTGTAATCATATTGTTACTGTTTTCAATTAAATATTTTGGAGAAGGGATATGGTGACATCAGCACGTTCAGAGATTATATTTCTACTATGATGACATATTTTCTCTTTTTGTTTATCACGCTCAGCCTTTATTGACGATACAATACCCCTTTTACAAATTTTAATAATTTTTTTTCCGAAACAAAGAATACTTAATCGATTAAAAAATACGTGTATTTTATTTATTGTCTATTGATTGTAATGTAACATTGAAAACTTAATCACACACCTCATTATGAATTACATTTAAAACGATATTTGAAATATATTTATATATCAGCACTGATAATTTGTAAATTAAGATTAAAGTATAGATGAAAATGAATAAAATAAATTTAAAAAAAAAACATTTAATAATACTTAACTGCTGATTTAATTTATCTCATTGCTAACTTTTAAGAAATACCTACATAAAAAAATTATAAATCTTTACAAAAAAATTCGTTGATTATTGTTACGAGTCATATTGAATTACTATGCTGTTGTGGTTTATTTGATCTCTAGACTAGTTATTGTCCCGTATTACGAGCGCACTTTTATAGGTTTTATATAGAGTACACTCCTCATAAGAATATAATATAAAAGCGCTTCACAAATGCGCTTTATTATAAGAATGCACTCATAATACGGGCCATTGTGTTTGCTGAATTTTGAGTAGATACACAAACGTAACGCTTTTACGAAATAGTGACATGTGAAATGAATGTTCAATTCCTATGAACGAGCTAACATGTATATCTACAATTACATTTTCATGAAACGTTTCCATAATGCAAGATCGTAGCATGAAGCTCTATAATTAATTTTACAGGTATGCACTTCAAAACTGTCCAAGCGTAATTCACCATTCACTAAAACTCGTATGTCCAAAATAGTATACCATTTAAATATTTTGCTTATACAGTACCGTCCAGAAATAGGCGTACACCTGCTGATTTGTAAATATCAATCAAATTCTTATATTGTTTTTTCCGGAAAACTGGAACCATATTTGATTTTTTTTATTTGAAAAATTATTGAAAAGAAAAAAATGAGTTCGGTATTGTTAAAGTTTATATAATGTTTACCTACAAGATGTTCACAAATTTAGCTTGAATATCACAAGAATAAAATACTATCAATATTAGAAGTAGGCAGAAGTTTTATAAAAAAAGTGATCAAAATTAAATTTTAAATATGTAAGTATAGTAGGTATGTAGGTATAAGTATATAGTTTTTTATATTACATTTCAAAAAATTATAAAACCAAGAGACACAAATGTTATTGGTATATACAGTCGAACTTCGATAACTCGTATTTTCGATAACTCGAATCAAACTGGTTGGCAATAGCGCCAAGAGTGAGAATTATGGGTAATTTTTAATTGATAACTCGAACTTCGATTACTCGAATATCTTTATAATTCGAACAGAATATTTGGCGCCAGCTTCAATAAGTCGAATTCTGGGGGAAATCCCCTAATTACGTGACTTTGTAACAGATGTTTTTATAACATGATGATGGAGGCAGTTCGGTTTCTGCACTACTGAAGTTCAAACATATGCTTTATTAATTAAAGACATCCAACAAAAATTAAAATTTATCAAACTTGCTTTTTTCCCCCTTAATATGACATCTAAGTTGCAACCACTTGATCAAGGTGTCATACAAAATGTAAAATGTCATTATCGCCGCAGAATTTTGAAAAAAGCTATCAAATGTTTTGAAGAAAACAAACAAACATTACATTAATGAACTGTGTTGATGATATAACCAATACATGGAATATCGACATTAAGCCTAAGACAATTTCTAATTGTTTTAAAAAAGCCGGCTTTGGTCAGTATTCTGAGTACACGTAGATGAGCGAAACTGCTGACAGGTGTAAAGTGTAAACAACTGTAGTTCTTGTGTTACTCACTACGAAGGGCACATATTGAAGGTCTGACGTCACATAAATTCGAAATTCAGTGAAATGTTTAAAAAAATACATTTGAATAACCATACACATTTAAAAACTGCAACAAGCTAAAATTCATCATTTTATTCGTACTTTAAGAAAAAAATAAATATAGAAATGAGTACCAGAATCTATTATAACAGAGCAAATTTAAGTTTGTTGAAACAGTAACAATAAATGCGAGATTGCCGTGAATACTGTAACATGAGAATTTAATTTTGAATAACTTGTTTTTTTCATAAAATGCCTTATTTTTAAAATTTATAGTACTTTACTCTTGTGATATTCAATCTAATTTTATGAACATCCTGTAAATATTACATAAACTTTGTCAATGCAAAAGTAATTTTTTCATAAAGCAAAAATTTTCTTCTTTTTTGAAATTTTTATCTAATATTGACAATAAAACAGTCACATAGTTCCAATTTGCCGAGAGAGAATGTAGGTATATGCTACGGTCCAAGCAATTATTTGGTTTATATTAATAATTACCGGGAATTATTAATACAAACGTTCGGTTTGGTTTAGTTAGTATTGATAATTTTCTAGGTTAGCATTAATAATTCCTGGGTGACTATTAATACAAACTGGATTTATAAAACACCAATTTTTACAACAGTGCAAATAAAGCGACCTAAGCTATGATCAATAGTTTTTATTTCTAGATTGACGTAAATAAAATTAAGCAAGTCTGCATAAGGTGAAAACCTGGCTGGCTGATCGGTTAAACCAGCACAACCAGAAAATTTCGTTATTGATATTGCTGTCTTTGGAATTCACCATGCGTTGCAGTTCCTTTGTAAAATCTACCACTGACAACATTTCATGTAGGTAATAATTGTCAAAGGTAGAAATTTCAGCTTCATACGTTTTGCAGAAAAAGTTTATGATTTTTTCTGATGTACCGTTTTTTTTTAAAAAAAACGGCTATTGTGTGATTGAACGTTCAGAGATGTTAAACAAAGTATTGTTTGAAAACAATTTTTGTAACAGGAAATATTTGGATTCCGTGTTCTCCATAAAATTTTAATAAGCCAGAGATGTTTCCCTCGCGAGAATACAGATTTTCTTTCGGAAAATGATCAAAATTTTAGGTAGATTACTTCAGGAAATGGGTTTAATTGAAGAGCCCAGGGAATATCTGAAGGGTACAGAAATAAAATAGGAAATCTTCATTTTCATAAAACCTGCAAGTTTCGCAATTTATTTCTAAAACCTTAGCAACTCGCAAGTTGGAAAAAAAAACTTCATTATCTATTTTGTTCTTAAATTATTATTTTTGATAGTAACAAGTAGCTATTTTCACACACAGTTTCTGCATATATATCTCGATATAGTCTAATCTAATA
The DNA here is from genome assembly GCA_963082715.1 of Harpalus rubripes. Classification (NCBI taxonomy): domain Eukaryota; kingdom Metazoa; phylum Arthropoda; class Insecta; order Coleoptera; family Carabidae; genus Harpalus; species Harpalus rubripes. The sequence goes on along the minus strand of OY720458.1, from coordinate 19,113,357 downwards.
ACCTATAAAACACAATTTGACAAAATAAGAAGCGTCAAAATTCTCTGGGTTATAGTTGTTGTACGTAAATGACCATTTCAAAATCCATAAATAAGTGTATATTTAGTAACACTAAAACCATTCATCTGAAATGAAAATATAATTACGGTGCAGCAATGCCAACTTAAAAACAAACGTTTTGTTTTTCAAAAGTATCGTGTTAAATAAAATTTACAAATTAACTGTCATTTATCAAATTTTGAGATTTTGTATTTTGGTAACTAAAAGGTGTACATATGTCTTATGTTTAAATGACATTTTTCACCAGAAATGACCTACATCAAACTGCCAAATTTTATTACACGGTATAAATCAACTACCTATATATTATATATAATTAATTATTGTCAATATTTTGGCTGCCATTAAAGCACTAGTAACTATTTAAAAAAAAAGAAACAAGAATCTGTGCAACTCTGACTAAATTAAAGGAACATATGCCTATTGAAAAGAGAACTTTGAAAGTCTTTTTTTACTTTTTTGTTTCATTGATAATTAAACCAGAAACCAATTTTTACTGCGTATAGAAAAAATAACATAAAAGTTTCAAAAATAATTTATTAAACAAAGAAATTTTTTTCGCAAAAATAGTCAAATAGTCAAATAGTCAAAAATATAAAAATCAAGAATTTAATTAAAAATAATTATTTTTTTTCAAATTTTTTAAGAAATGTCAAAATAAATATAACATATATTTGTATTAACAGATTATGAAAATTTAATTTTCACTATGCACCAGCTCCCTTTAATTTACGGTCGGAGTTGCATAGATCACTTTTTATAAACAATTACTACCGCTTTATGGGGAGGCAGCAAATTTATTTTACCATGCTTATGTATATTGATATTTTTTGCACGCACTTACCATCACCATTAGTGATGCCGTGAGACTAAAACAGGCGATAAACAATCCATTCTTGTTTCGTCTTTAATTTTCGAGAGGAGATTTCTCTGCATCTCGTCTCGTTATATTTTTTCTTACCTTATCTCGATCTCGACTCGAGAGTCTCGTATTTGTCGAATTTATAATTAACAATAGTAAATAAATTAATATTATAAGCAACGGATAATAAACGAGTACTACTGATTAAAACATTATTTTACTAGTCTGGTGTATAAATAAAAAAATATACTCAATAATATCATGACCCGTTGCTCGGTATGTCAATCTGCTTTGTAAGCAAATATAGATAATGATGATTATACATATATTCATGTGCGGGCACTTGTAGAGTGTAAAGAGTATAGCATAGGTGTCACTTTTGTGCATTTTCTTTTTACTAAAACCCAATAAATATAAAATGATTAATAAAATAATGAATGTAAATGAAGAAAATAAAATTATTTATTTATATCGATCTGGGGAACCGGTTTCCATCACGACCGACGCCACGTCAGCAATGAGTGCCCGTAAGGTGACGCCTGGTAAACGCCCGCACGGTACAAATATGTCATCATCATTACCGAAATCTGTGTATAAAGTAGATTGGAACACTCAGCAATGGGTAATATGCCATGATGATATATTTATTTATTTATATCATATTTTATATAATTTTATTAGATATATTAATGTAATACAAAAAATCGTACAATCGATATCTCGAATTTCTGCTCTCGTCTCGAGAAAATCTCGAGGGCATTACTCTCGTCTCGTCTCAAAATATCGAAAACTTGGAAATATTCGAAACGAGATCTTGAAAATGCGAGATATTGCAGCATCAGTAATCACCATGCAAAACTGCTTGAAGTAAAAATCAATAATATCAAAATAATTCAAGAAAGTACAAATTTTTTATTTTTCCATTGGCATATAAAACGACTCATAATTTTAGGAACGATTATGAACGGTAATAAAATGTTAAATTCGTTTAAAACGTTTTTTTCATGAATATATTAGTTTGCACAAATAGGTGATTATTAGTTCCTACTTTGTTGTAAATCTTCTTTATATTAATATCTTCTTTTGAAACCTGTTCTTTTGTAACGATTCTTATTTTATTTCTCCTGCTTTCATTTGACCTTTCCGCGGGATTTTCCATGATGATTATCACCTGCAATCTTTCTTGCAGTTCTTTTTGCAATTTCTTTAACGACTGGGTTGGTTCTCCATAAATCTGAATGGAATATTTTAGTATCTCTCACATGTTTTGAAAGAAACCTCCAAAAAATAAATGACCAGCAGCCGCCACTGAATTGTAAGGTCTTCGTCGTCTGTCAATCGTGAAAATAAATCTGCAGGAGCGAGCCTCACGCTCCACGGTCTGCTAACGCCTCATGCGTCTCGACGCAGCGTGGACGCCGTGCTATGCGTCCTTACGCACAACCAGGCCCGTCGTAGGGTGAAATTTCCAGGGAGAGAAAATTGCCTTCGATTGTTTTCTAATTTCGTTAGCAGCGAATCGTGTTTTTTAACACTCCCTATTTCAGAAGACGGAAAAATATTAGAAATATAGTCGTGCGACCTTTTCTTATCTCAATAATACACTGGTCGAGAAACATTGAAACAAATATAATGAATTAAGCTATATTAGGGTATAGTTCTGTTATTAATTAAACGACGTTTCTACATCGAAATTCTGCTTTCATCAGCTGTGGTATAACATACGGATCGACAGTATTTAAAAGACACAAATGAGAAAATTATAAGAAATTATGATCGGAAAACTCAAAGCTTGTATTTAAATTAAAATTATTTTAAGATTTTTTATTTCCATTGTTTCTCTAATTATTCTTCTCATCCAGTGATTGTATTGTTATTATATTTTACCTGATGAAAGCAGCACTTCAATGTCGAAACAGCGTTTAATAAATATATATCGAACTAACAAATATTGCTTAATTGATTTAATATGAGTTCTGAAAGCATATTTCAATATTTAAATATAAATTCAAAAACATCAATGTTCTAGGTTTATGTTTTAAACTCAATCACCGTATGTAATAAAATTTTATGGCAAGACAACCATCGATTCACGTAAGAATGGCATTGCACAATAATATTTCGTTTATAGGCGGGTAGTTCAAATCGCTCTATAATCTGTAATAGGTTTCTTATTGATAAATAACGTAAATCAACACGAAACACAAAAATGCTAAAGTGCACGTCAATGTATACGAACTATGTTGACAGTTCCAAATTATTCTCTGAACAGAGTTACGACATACGTCGCCTTATGAACAGATTCTACAAACTGTGTAACGAAAGGAAAATACCTAGTCAGTAAATAGACTAGAGAAAAAACAAAAAAAAATTATATGAAACATTTTTCTCAATTTCTAATAGTCTCAAATTTATTGAAAATAACATTTAACTTAGTACAAATTTGATTTTTTTAAAAAAAGAAAAGCACGTCTAAGATCAACTCTGAAAGGTAAACAAAACACGTCTCATTTAATCGAAGTCGTAACTCTTGTAGTTTTCGAGATACTATAGGTAAACCCTGTAAAAACTCATTTTTCACAGCCTTCTATCTTGGAAACTATTAAAGATCGGATCCATGTTGATTAAGCTTTTTTTACTCATTTTGATCACTACTACATATATATCCTTAAAATTTGTGACAAGTTTAAAAACACCCTGTATATGTTATAACAATATTATGGAACTATAAAGGATTCTGAAGAAGGTATTGCATGTCTTAAATATCTGAAGTGGTCGGCCTCGGGTTTTGACTCCTGGAAATACCCTTAAAATGGTAGTAGCAGTATGGCTTCGAAAAACAACACAAATCTTTTACGATATTAGGTCGCATATTCCAGCGAGAAGTAACTTAAATTACCAAAAAGTAGAAAAATGCTCAAAATATACAGCTGCGCAACGAAAAAGAATATCAAGGTGCTATACGAGTATAGCTCTTAGACATCGACATTTTTCAAACTATGACTACGTTTACACGTTTGAGAAAAATTTACTTTGACTTGACTTTCAAAAGGCGACTTATGAAAAGTCAATTTAATGGTGCGTTTACACATAAGGTCAAATATACTTCACTTTACGTTTGTTACTAGTCCTTCACTCAACTTTGACTTTGACAGCAAAGTAAAGTTTGGTTATAACACGTGTGATGTAAGTTACCTATTTAACTATTATATAATCATAATTAAGAATAAATTATTTATAGAAAAAATGAATAGTAAACTACAGTTACTAAATTTAAGCGCGATATTTTTAAATAATATAACTATGTAGCAACAATATTCAATGCGAAGTAGATTAAAAAATAATCGCATAAAATATTTTAAAATTCGAGAATATTCAGATATAAAACACAAAATTGTGTAATTAAATATCCAATTATTAGGAATTTGTAGATGAAACTCGATGTCACTGTTAGTAAAGTAAAGTATGTTTCGTTCGTTGGTTCACACAACTTTCTAAAAGTTACTTATATGAGTCAAGTCTATTTTATTTTGGACTTGACTTTACGAGGAAAAGTAATAGGCGAAAATGTTTACACAACGGCAAAAGTCGCTTTTTGAAAGTCAAAGTCAAGTCAAAGTACTTTTTTGCTATACGTGTAAACATAGTCAATAGTCATTATAATGAATGATGAAACATAATTCACTCTTTCTATTTCAGAAAATACAAAATTTTGGGAAATAAAATGAAAAGCAGTTGCAAAAAGAATTTTCGAAATTGTTGAACCTATTTTTACCATCCGGCACCTTATACAAAATGTGTGCACTAAATTGGATGCTATAGAAAGAAATAGTCCTTTATCCGCGATGTGAATATTAATTTGTGTTACTAGTAGCGTTTTCCATTTGTATATTTAGTGCGCACTTTTGTGCACTGAGTGTATGACACGTTTTCAATTATATTCTCAGTGCGCACTAACTGAGTTTTACATGTTCCATATATACTTTTCGAGTGAACTGAACCTTACTCAGTGCGCATTTTCTTGCACTTACTGCGGTCACGGGCGTCAGTTCTTGCCAGTGCAATCTGTCAAATTCATATATGCTGAGTTGTAAAAAGTGTTCTGCTAAGGACAATGGATGTAAGTTTAGTATAATAAAAGAATTATTGGAAACGTCCTCTTCTGACGACGATGATTATGTTATATCTAGTATATGGAGAACAATAAGACCAAAACAATCATATTTTATCAACTTTTTTCAACATATGTTATCAACTTATAATAAAGAATATTATACCAAAAAGAAAGACGTACCAGAATATTTCACTTCTTCACAGACCGATTCTTTTGTATTGATATCCATAGCTAGGCAACCTCTAAATTCTCTATTGAAAGTGACAGCTAAAAAACTTGCACTGGGATTTTGAAACATGTTCCATTTAAAATGCACTACGCATATGCAGTACCAACAACTAGTGCCGAGAATGACGTCATTGCCTGCACTAAGTGCAAAACTAATAGTTTTCAGCTTACCCAGTGCAAGTGCACACTGAGTGCAACATATCACGTGACCACACTAAACGAGTTCTGCCCTCATCTGGTGGAAACGCAATTTAAACTGAAAACTTTTTCTTAATAGCGTTTTCAGCTTGTCATTGAGTGAAAAATTTAGTCAGCTGATACGTTTTCAGCTTAAGATAAAGTTGCACCGTGCACTGGTTTAGTGCGCCTTTCGCACTGACTCCCTAGCCAAGTGCAATAGTGTCCGTGCAAATATGGCAGCTAAACAAAATCGTTTTCAGCTTAAACTGCACTGCCACCGGATGAAGGCAGAACTCGTTCAGTGTGGTCACGTGATATGTTGCACTCAGTGCGCACTTGCACTGTCTAAGCTGAAAACGCTATCAAGCTAAAAACGCATCAGCTGACTAAATTTTGCACTCAATGACAAGCTGAAAACACCCAGTGCAAAAAAGTGTGCACTCGACTTGTAAGCTGAAAACGCTATCAATATGTAAATGGAAAACACTATAATATAAGTACTAATTACACTTTAATTAAAGTTTCATGCGCCAAAACTTTTGTTTCACACGTTGATACGTTGCCGTTTGAGTTTTTGTATTCTTATTTCGTTTGACTTAACATTTCAACCACGTCTGAATATTTCATCACAGGGTCAAACGCACAAATATAAGAAACTTATATATTTATATTATGTATGTACTAGCTGATACACGCGGTCTTCGTAATCGCGACTAAATTTATATTTTAACCCCGCACATCACGATTTTAGTGTTAATTTTAAAATATTTCAAACAATTCAGAAGTTATGAGCAATTAAAAATGGTTCAATATTACTATTTCGGTTAATGAGTTGTTATTTTTGACGAAAATAAACTTTAAGGGGTTGATTTGTATATCTCCGTTATAAAAGTGGTTAAATTTCTAGTTAATAACTCCTCAAACCGGGGTTCAAAAATTGTATATTTTTGGTTAGAAATGTGAAGTTAAAAATCGCTCTATATCTTGATTTCGGTTAAACATAGAGTTCTAATTCTTGCAAAAACGAACTCTGGAGGGTCGATTTGATGAATGAATATTTGAAAGGTGTCAGAAAGACCTTAGGGATTACGGAGAATAAAATCGAAATTTTGGAAAAAATTAAGAAAAAATTGCCCCAAAAGATGTATTTTATTTCACTCACTACTCCGCAACGGTTTAAATTATCTTCAAATTAACACGAAATTCGTGTTCTATAGGATTTGAAATATAAAATAACTCATTCCCGAATCTTAAAACTGGTCGGATAACAGTCCCACGTTACTGAACCATGCTTCATCGTGATTTAATTGGTCCGCCAGGCCTCTTCGGGATATTAATTTTTTGAACACGGTCCCGATATTTACAGAAAACACATAAAGTTAACTGCAAATCATCTATTTATACTTTAAATTAGTTGAAAATGTTAATTTTTTTAAAGAAATTTTTTATTTACAGCGGAAAAGTGTGGTTTTGACATTTTAACGCTGTATGTGAGGCCGCTCTCGAAAAGTGCCAATGCTATTCTTATGTAAACTTTAACTAACTACGACACGTCCTGAAGCTGAAAGAACATGTCTACAAAATTTGGTGTCGATATGTAAAAACAGTGTAGATTTGCCTAGCGGTTATTCTTTCACTTTTTTTATATAAGATATATCGTAAAAAGCATGAGCATTTACAAAACTAGAAAATGTAGAAAAGCAAGCTTGAGTTTTCAAGCCCATTTCAAGCCAAGCTTAAAATATTAACAAGTTTTCAATTTAAGGTAAACACAAGTCAGACTATTTGGCTTGTGAATCATGAATTTTATCGAAAAAATCATAGGTATTAATCACGAAGTATAATAACTAAAGAGTGGACAAATCGTATCTAGTCGCTATTGAAAAATGTCCCCCAAAATGTAACATGAAAGACAGAGAGAATAGAGAGAGAGAGATAGCTTCAGGCAGGCCAATATGGCCGGCGATGAGAGACAATTTACACGTTTTGTTCCAAACTGCAAGAACGGATATAAGAGTTGTGGTGATAAAGTTTCTTTATTTTCAGTCCCTAAAGATGGGGAAATGCTAAATAAATGTCGTCGTGTTATATCACGAAAGACCTACTTTTAAACGTGAAAAATTATGTTTGTGAGAGACATTTTAATGAAGAGGGCATTATAAAAGAAAGGAAATCTGGAGATGATAAGGTAAATAAAACATATTTAATTTCATTTATTTACAGTATGTATGAATCACGAAATTACACTACGTCGTTAGAACCGCTCCATGCGAATGGGCGGATTGTGCCCCGCACAAAGGCGCCTGACCATGAGGGGCGCCATTTTAAGACGATGTATAAAAAATAATAGTAATTTTTTGAAAACTGGGTTTATTTGTAAAGGTTTATTATCCTAACAAACCAATATTTTTCTGTTATATTGAAATAATAATAGTGTTAGGTGTTGATTACAACAAAGAATATTTTAATTATAGATCAAGAATATTGTTAGAATCAATGTATTTTTGAAATTTCCCGCCACAACTAGGAATTGTATTAACAGCCAGATGGCATTAGTAGCAAAGTTGTGTGAGAGTCAGTCAGTTTCTCTGTAGGCGTGAATGGTGACGGATGTGAAAATAAAACGTATTGAACAAATTCTCAACAAACAAGTTATTTCGTTATCAAACACCAAAACAAAGTAAATCAAAATCAAACAAATATAGATTACAAAAATGAATCCAATAATGAATTTAGTAGAAAAAAGTAAAATAAATATCCTTCTAAACGCATAATTTTCTGGCACTGTTATGTTGCAAGCTTTAACTGTAAAATTGTTGAATACAACAGACGACATGATGTTCTAAAACATTAAATTCATATATGAATCAATAATACTAATTTAATTAATTTTAAAAATGGATGTGTGTATCTAAATATTACTTATAATACAATAACTCTTTAATATAATGTAAAATAATTTGTGATTTCCTATATAATTGTATATGTCGTGTTGTTAAACGCGGCCTACCTATAGCTATCTCATCACTCGCCTGTTACATTAATATACCTATAAAACTACTGTTGGTGGGAATGAGATTTGTGAGACTAACATTGGACGAGTGCAGACATATATATCTGCATATATAGCTGCACTTGTCTGTAAGAATAGCTCTGCGCAAGCGCCGAATTGCTTTGATTTTATTTGTGTAGAACGAGAGAGGGGAACTAGCGGGAGGCAAATTCTTACACCAACTGACAAGGATAGCCAGTAATGTTTGTAGCAGACTCCTCTTAAGTGAGAGATAGGGCATCAGCAATCAGCAGTATATTTGAGTTTTATAGGTATATTGTTACATTATGGGAGACGTTTTTTGTGACCTCTTCTCCACTCCTTACATAGTCTACTTCGAGGTATTAATATTATTTCTATTTAATATTACAACATTAAACTGAATAAATATTTCACGAGTAATCACGTATGGAATGTAAACAGTACCTACTTCAAATTGGAATTTAATCCCAAACTTTAATCAATGTCAAATAACAAATCATTGAACATATATTTAATAATAATAGATTGCCAAATATTACTACGACAGGTAAGAACCATATTGTTTTGTACTCAAATACGAAAAACGTATGTATCTGGGAGTCCAGATAATTTTCTTTTATTTAATTCTTAAAATATCATTTGAAACTGTTATTTTATTTATTTAATTTTAATATTCAATATTCATTGTTTAACGCAAAAATCTTCTCAATTATCTCGATACCAAATTCTAAATATATGTAGTTATATACCGGGTGGCGTAAAGCCTTTCCGCTGTACAGGGTGAACAAATTCGAGTTCCTTATATAAATTTTTTTCCTATTATGCACGCTACAGAAAATTGATGTAGGTCTTTTATGAGCTAACTTTTTGAGACAATTTTAATAGGCGTCATAGGAATTTTCGACCGTCTTTTGTTTTTTGAGCTACATGCTAAAACTTGGTTTTCGCTTATTTTGAAAATTCCTCATACCTCGCTTATTATGAGAGAATATTGTGCTTTAATTAGAATTTTTCAAAACTTATTAATTCTCGAGACACAAACATAATATTTTTTAAATGGGAACATGCGAATATATTGAAAATAGTCTCATCTCTTTTTTATTTCATAAGCTTTTCCATCAAGTATACATTCTTTTGTTTTAAACATGAATAAAAGATGAATTATTAATTTATTAAATAAATAAAATAAATAAGTATATCATCACGGCCAATTAATTTATTGGGGTGAAAAAATTGAAAATTATTAGGAACGAAAAATTAATTATACATAAACATTTGTTTATTTCCATTCTCTCTCTATTAATTAAGTTCTCAAAATTATTTTCACTCAATTATTTTCGGATGTTTTTTTTTATATTAGTTGGCTTTGGCACAATTCAAAAATGTAGTTTAATGTGTTTTCTGAAGATATGAATTTGAAAAATTAGTATAAATAAAGAAAAAAAAAATTAGAAATAAACAATTAATGATATGTTGTTGATTTCTTCATTTATTTCTTAATAATTTTCAACTTTTTCATCCTAATAAATTAATGTCACATTTTATTCATATTTAAAGCAAACGAATATAGACTTGTTGTACATCGTAAAAGCTTATAAAATTAGGAAAAGGATAAGATTATTTTCAACATATATTCCCGTTTATAATATTAAATATTATGTTTGTATTATATCCCCAAAATGATTGAGTTTTGAAGATATCTAATTGCTCCACGATATTCTACATAAAAAACTATATACAAAGTTTTTAAACATGTTTTTATTATCTCTCATAATAAGCGAGGTATAGAGCAGACAGTGTTCTAGACCGCTCAGGACTTTAACGGAGGTAGTTTATCACTCTTATTCGTCTAACCCCAGCGCAATATAGTCCACTGTTATTGTGATAGCTCTGAGACATACTGACATTTCTCTGAGAGCTTGTATATTTCTCTGAAATAACAACAATAACCTAACCTAACATGGGCGTCATTTCAGCTTTCTAACTGGGGTGGCAAGATGTACCGGAGGTTTGGGGGATACCTTCCAGGCCCCAGGTGAAAGTGGGGTCCGGCATCCTCCCCCGGAAATTTTTTAAAAACTGGCTTTAAATTTGTTAGTTTCTGAAGCATTTTCAGACTATTTTTACAACAATTTAATTGCTAACAATTTACCCCAAAACAATATTTTTTAATGAGTTATTAAGTAACCCACATGTAATGTAATTATCGTTCATACACAACTCAAAAGGATGCCTATTTTTAATTTATGCATGCTCAGCCCATTTGTTTATGATAAAAAGAAAAAATCGAGTAAACATGATGAAAAAAAACTTTTACTTTTACTCAATGGCATCATGTTGTAGACTTGTATTTTTCAATTAAGTATTCGTAAATTATTAAGATTTTTACTTCAAAATTCTGGGGTGGCAAAATACTGGGCTCGACAATTCTGGAGTGGCAACTGCCACCTCTTGCCACCCCCGAATTACGCCTATGTCCTACCACACTTGGCCCGACTTTTCCAAGCGTGACTTTTATGCGCTAGGTTAGGTTATTGTTGTTATTTTTAGAGAAATATATAACGTCTGAGATAAGTACCAGTGTGTCTCAGAGCTACCACAATAACAGTGAACTCTGTATTGCGCTGGGTTTTGTCTAGGAGAGTAAGGAATCATCGCCGTTAAAGTCCTGAGCGCTTCAGAACATAGATCCGTGAAGTTAACAACCAACAAAAAGCACAAACGATCAAATTGGTGTGAAACGTTTGTGCTTCGTTAGTGCGTAATTGTGCTTTTACAAAATATACAGCAACCCCAAGCGTTCATTAGTTATTAACAATATAAAAGTGGTTGCCAACTTCACGCTTAGCAACCACCTTAGAAGCACAAACGACCAAATTAGTGTCAAGCATTCGTACTTCGTAAGTGCTTCAAGAATACACATAAATAAAGTCAGCGACCCCAAGCGTTCATTAGTTATTAGCAAATTAAAAGTGGTTGCCAACTTCACGGTCAGCAACCACCTTAGAAGCACAAACGACCAAATTAGTTTCAAACGTTTGTGCTTCGTTAGTGCCTCAAGGATACACATAAATAAAAACAGCAACTCCAAGCGTTCATTAGTTATTAACAAATTAAAAGTGGTTGCCAACTTCACGATCAGCAACCACCTTAGAAGTACAAACGACCAAATTAGTTTCAAACGTTTGTGCTTCGTTAGTGTCTCAAGGATACACATAAATAAAAACATCAACCCCAAGCGTTCATTAGTTATTGACAAATTGAAAGTGGTTGCCAACTTCACGGTCAGCGACCAACTTAGAAGCACAAATGACAAAATTAGTCCCAAACGTTTGTGCTTCGTTAGTGCTTCAAGGATACACATAAATAAATTCAGCAACCTCAAGCGTTCATTAGTTATTAACAAATTAAAAATAGTTGCCAACTTCACGGCCAACAACCACCTTAGAAGCACAAACGACCAAGTTAGTGCTAAACGTTTGTGCTTCGATAGTGCTTCAAGGACATACATAAATAAAGTCAGCAATCCCAAATGTTCATTAGTTATAAACAATATAACAATGCTTTTCACCTTCATATTCAGCAACTATCTATTCAGCGCAACTGATAAAATATTTTTATTAGACTTCTGTAAAATACAATATAATTGGTCCCATGTTTTCTGCCGGCTACAACAGATTTTTACCATCCGCTACCCTTAGAAAGGGGTATATATTAGGATAGTGCTAAAAATCCCACATTGAGATTTGTTTGTTCGTTAAAAAATCCTTCCTCGGAGTTGGCTATAAACATAAACAGAGAAACGTGTATGTCTGATCATTATTCAATTGAAAAGTCAAGTTATCAAAATTGTTCTTGAAATGTAATTTTATTAAAAAAAGATAATATAGAAGGACGCAAAATATTGCCATTCGCCGTTTTCTAATTTATTTCCATTTCTAAACTAAGATTGAAGAAGAAAAGCTTTGATTTCTTTAGGTAAAATTTTTGACAATATCTCGTGTGAAATTTACATTTAATTTAAATTATTTTAAATTAAGACATACGTTGCGTTGTTTATACCTTACCCTGAGTTTCTTTTTTTGAACAATGTGTGTGGCTGTGTCCTGTGTCGCACTTTACTTGAATGTATATGGGCTGTCCGGAGTTCGAAGGCCACCATTGGGGTCAGAAACTATAAGAGATACGACTTTAGTTAAACGAGTTATGTGGTAGGCCTTAGAGGTGCTATCTTAGTTATGCGTTTGTTTTGCCAAAAATTCTCATAGGTTACTAAGTAATGGCGGAAAACTGAATTAAGGCCTATATTTTTCATATGAAAATTAATTCTAAACTATCAGTAATAAAGAACAATCTTTCAAATAAAAGATACGATAACGAAAATTTTAATTCAGCATTGAATTCTTCTTCATGTCATGTATTACAAGATTTTTGCCGTTGAGCGGTTTACGAGTTACTAACAACTTAAACTTACATAAAATTTCTCTAAAATTTTAAACATCTGCAAATCGGTTTATATCTAATTGTTTCATCGTATTAAACATGTTATATTGTTTATCTTTAATCCAGTCGAAATTCTAAAACGAGATTTAAGACGATTTGCAGAGGTTTTAAATTTTTGAAATGTTCATCTAAGTCAATATTCAAAAATCATCAATAGTTTACTTTTTTCGATGCCACGACGAATGTAAACTGTTATAAATAGTAAAACCTATAATACTAAGTATTAAATATCTAATATTGTTTATTTTCTGAGTAATTTAAATTTCTATTATAAATTATTATTCTGGTTAACTATTTTTTAACATAAATCCTTCAGAGTTCTTCCTAGTTAAAAAATGTAAGAACCCTTTTATTTACAATAAAATATGGGCTTTAATTTTGTATTCTTATAAAATTTTAAAACGGGCTAGAGGGTGCAAATTAGTATGTCTCTTTGGAGGTCCCAAGTCCCAATAAAGAGAATAAAATTTATTTCAACTTGCCAGCATTATTTCCACAATAGCCTCTTAAATTCCCTGCCGACTGGCCTATTAAGATTATATATATATGGTGTTTCTTGGACACGGGACACCCCGATTATTTACTTTATTATTATTATTTCCACAATAGCCTCTTAAATTCCCTGCCGACTGGCCTATTAAGATTATATATATATATATATATATATATATATATATATATATATATATATATATACAGGGTGGGGCAGAAAAACCTATCCGATTTCAAATCCCTTTTTCCCAGAAAAGGGAGCAGGTAGAGTAGTGGGGTAAAAACCGTTAGAAAGCCGGTTTTATGCCATTTGTCAGTAGTCAACATGCCTTGGTCTGGTGAACATCGTGCTTTTGTTATTGAGCGGTTTATCGAATGCGGCGGTTCGATAATTGCTACACAACGTGCTTTTCGAATTCATTTCGGACTCGGGCGTCATGATCCTGTTCCACATCACGCTACGATTAAAGTGTGGGTGTCAAATTTTAGACAGACGAGTTCAGCATTGAAAAAGAAGTCGCCTGGACGTCCCAGGACAGCAACAGGACCTGAAAACGTGGCCAATGTGAGAGCCGCGATTGAACGTTCCCCGCGTCGTTCGGCGCGAAAACATTCGCTCGCTTTGGCGATTTCCAACTGCAGTATTCGGCGCATTTTGCACCGGGACCTCAAAATGCATCCCTACAAAATGGTTGTTGCACAGGAATTAAGTGAAAGGGATTTTGAAACCCGTACGAACCTGTGTCGCGATCTCCGAGAACTCCCAAACGACGATGTTGTGCTCTTCACGGACGAAGCCCATTTTCACCTTTGTGGTGCCGTTAACAGGCAGAATTTTCGATATTGGAGTGACGAAAATCCTCGAGAAATCCATCAGGAACCCCTCCATAGCCCAAAAGTGACTGTGTGGTGTGCTCTTTCCCGCCTAGGCGTCTGGGGGCCTTACTTTTTTGAAGAAAATGGGCAAACCGTAACGGTCAACAGCGAGCGCTATTGTTTCATGCTGGAAAATTTTCTTAGACCCAAAATGGAAGAAAATGGCGTGGAAAATGTGTGGTTTCAACAGGATGGTGCAACCGCCCACACATCGCGACGATCAATGGACATTCTCAGGGAACTGTTTCCCGGTCGCCTCATTTCCCTGAGAGGTGATCTTGGCTGGCCGCCGCGCTCACCGGATCTCACTCCATGTGACTTCTTCCTTTGGGGTTACCTCAAATCGAAGGTTTACCAGCATCGACCAAGGACCCTTCTTGCTTTACGAAGGGAAATTGCTCGGGCAATTGAAGAAATTCCTGTGGAAATGACGGTGAAAGTCATGGAAAGCTACCGCGAGCGCCTAAATCAGTGTATCCGCTCCCAAGGACGACATTTGAGTGATGTGCTTTTCAAAACTTAAATTTAAAAATGGCATAAAATTTGCGATATGTTAATAAAAATTTTTTTTACAAGTTGAGTGGTTTTAATTTTATAACGTTTTGAAATCGGATAGGTTTTTCTGCCCCACCCTGTATATATATATATATATATATATATATATATATATATATATATATATATATATATATATATATATGGTGTTTCTTGGACACGGGACACCCCGATTATTTACTTTATTATTGGAAATATAAGATAATCATTCAAATAAAAGTTGTAGTAGATGAAGGCGGAAATTCACTTATTGAAGAACTTAAACTGTAACATAAAGTTATAATGGAATGGTATATATTTTTAGTCCCATTCGATAAAGTATTTTTCTGAATTCAACCATGTACATTTTATGTCCTTACATTATATATATATATATATATATATATATATATATATATATATATATATGTACAGTGGACCCCCGGTAATCCGGCCCCTGGCTAATCCGGCACCCCCTGTAATCCGACATGACCCCACCACTAATGTGCTCGACGCGTAGGTATTGTTTTGATGATGATTGATTCATAGTATGATTTTTATTCATAATTTTTGATTATTTTAGTACATTTGTTTGTACACAGTTACATATTTCCTAATGTAAAGTTATTATTGTTTGTAAGTTCTATAGCATTAATGACGTTAATTTCATAATAAAACGTAAGCTCTCTATTGTGTTGTTTAATTTACTAAATTTGACATACATAATGAAGTATGATTTGTACTTCAGAGTATAACATATAGAATCTTATCACTGGATCTGTAATTTGTCGGATTACAAGGTACTCGTTTGTAAAAAATTCCGGACTATAGGGTGTCTTAGGCAATACTCTATAATCCGACAAATTCGATAGTCCGACACTGCCCTGCAAAACGTTTGTCGGATTACCGGGGGTCCACTGTATATAAATATATATATATATATATATATATATATATATATATATATATATATATATATATATATGTCGCGGGGTAGTATCACTGGCAAACTTTATGTCGACCAACATTATTTCAGAACCACAGCGATAATATAAACGTGATGATCTCAACGAGGCAGACATGCACTCACTCCTGAGCACCGCTGCACACTGATTCCATCCAAGCATTGTAGCCAAGAATGCTTGACGTTTCGATTACGACAAAACAATTAAAAGATTATAAGTGATTCATGTAATACTTGATTCATTAAATGATCGTTACGACATGCTTTGATATTACAATCTCCAACACGGCCATTCTGACGTTTCACACGTCCTCGTGTGAACTATCTGAAAAGAAAGAATTGATCCACAGTATTTTCGCTTGGCTTCCTCTGACCAATGAGTGCTCAAATAGTTACAACTTTGTTCACATTTATATAAAGCTCAAAAATTTAGCTATAGTACACTAAATTATTTAATGGACGCCTTTTTTACAAGATGTCAAACAAAACATAATTCTGTGACAATACATTTCACCAGTAAATACATGACTACTAATATCAGTATTCAAGCATTGTTATAGCTTGTCCAGCAGCGACAGACCATCATTGCTTAACCAGCAATCGATTGCTATTCCATCTTCGCTTAACCAGCGCAAGAAAACCATACCGTCATTGCTTACCCAGCATTGGAACACCCTTCCGTCATCGCTTAATCAGCTCAGGAAAACCACACCGTCATTGCTTACCCAGCAATGGAACACTATTCCGTCATCGCTTATCCAGCTCAGGAAAACCACACGACAGAGGCACCTAGTTAGCATGTAACCTTCGGCAGAGGTATCACAGTAGCATACCGAAACACCATGACAGAGGCATCCAGTAGCATGTCATCTTCCATCACGGTTGATAATTCTAAAGAATTTAACGAAAATGACCTATCTCCAGACCAACGCCTCAATTCCTCCTTAGCCACTTTTGTTATAAAAGTTTGTCGGCTCTTCAAAGTTTTAGTCACCCCTGTTGATTTTCAACGATCCACTCGATTAGCTTAACTAAATTGTGGTCTCAACCTCCAGAAGGTTCATTATTGTACGCATGAACTGCTCTACTTAAAAATTAGAACATGGATTCAAGTTTTATGTAAATAATACGTAATACCAAATCGAAATAATCCGGCATGCTTAAACTTAAAGCAATTTGTTCCAGCGTCCATCACGCTGCACTTAGGGGTCCCAAACATTAAGGCAAACATTTGAAAAGCAAGTCCCGTCTTTTCAGACTACTCTGCTTCCAATGGCTGACAAATTTCCGTTGCTCAATTGTTTTTCAGGTAAAACAGTCGGCTTCGTAGCCGTGGCAGGCTCCAGTTCGGGCACCAGCTGTCCCGTGCAACTCTTCTGCGGATGATCTAGCTTGCCACAATTTAAACATACAACAAATTCACAATTTCACAAAACTGGAATGGTTGCCCCGAAAACGGTCAAGAGGAGCCTGATCGGCCATAGCTCCATCAAAATCAAAACACCAAGTTTTATTGAGGTTTTGGAACATGGACGTGCAGGAACTTGAATAACTTCATACAAATTATACCATGAACAATTGATAAAAGTTCACTCAGATTTGAACTGTCTGCACAGCGCTATATTATTCACGCTAACACGGTACATCCAATACAATCTCTCACTATCAGTTCTACACATCGCCACATTCGTAGATCTTGGGCAGGACGCTCGCCCATTCTGGCTTATTATTTCGAGACAGACTGGTACAGACTTCGTTCATAATTACAGCTCTCCCGCCACTGTCATCAATATTTTTCCCAAATAGCATCATTTTACGGTAATTGATCGAATGCATCGATCTCTCACTTCAATCACATTACCCTTAATGTCAACGCAGATGCCTGAAACCTGAATACTCAAAAGCCCACTTAGAACGTATTAACAAAATCATTAAAATAAATCCTGCAACAGACTCGAACATATGCCGCCGTCCTCTTAGAGAAACTGGGAATCGTTAGATGGTGGCCAGAAATTAACAAAACACGGCACAAGTGTCGTTGCGGAAGCACAACGATAGCCCGTCTTAGTATCACAGACCAGAGGCGCCATGAATACCTGTCCAAGTGCTGTAATGGAATTGTTAAAATACCCTTTAACAGATGGTCAAACTGAACCACGTTACAATATAGTGAGTACCGTAGTATAAATGAGTCTCAGACACTTCTTGTGGACACCTGAAAAGCCATAACGTCATAGCCTGGGAAAACACTCTGGGCCTCAGTCAAACGAAGATATTCATTTCACCCTCGACGATAAACGTTAAAGAGTTATCAGCTTTTAACAAAAGGGACTTTGAATTATGACAAGTATCTTTACTAGTCATTGTTCTATAAAATACCAAATTTCAGTTCATCAAAACTTTGGAGTGGCTTCCACACATTCAGTCAAAAGCACGCTACAGCAGATCTTACCGGTCGCGGTGACAAAAGTCACCAGCGCTTAAAGCCCTCAACGTAATACTGATAATAACAATATCACCTATCTACAATTTGTAGCTCAGTAAACTTTGTCTGCAGTTAATAAAATATTAATCTTTAGCATAGTTTTCTAACATATTTCCACCTTTAACTATCTTCCCTGAAGATCTCCAGTGAAATTTTAATGTTATAATTTCTATTTCGGTACACCATGGTTCTGCACCCGCATCGGTCACATCTGGATAAAAAGTAAGTAACGATATATCAGGTGCCTCAAGGTTGCAGTGTACCTACTCAACGTGTCCGTTAGTTTGCGAAACTTGTACAATGCAAACATTTTACAATCTTTCTTGACATACCGAAACGCTTTAAGGAATTTGTATTAGTTCGTTTGTTATTTCACAAATAACTAACTAAATCGCAAACTGGTTGATACTCTCGATCTGTGACTACTTGACCTACATTCAGTTTAATAATATTGTCACGTCGCAGGCGATGTAAAAGAGTAGAATCAAGCTACCAAAAATAAAATACTTATTACGTCATACAAGTTCAATGACAAAACATCAATCAAAATATAACAACTGCCATGAACACCTACTGTAATAAATAATATCTTAAATAACATATATGGAGATCGGTAATCCGGATCATCGGCCATCACAATATCATAAACAACAAACTCGACTTCGTCTCTCGTTTCTCAACAAGAAACTGACCGAATTGCGTTTAATACAACAGTAACCTAATTGCCACCAACATAGCTCACAACGATATCTTGAGCTTTGTAATAAAATCTCTTACTAGTATTGGAAGACCGCTTAACATAAATTCAGTACTCATTACTCACGGTTCTACTTAACCAGCTCTTGTAATTACGTCACCACTCTCCGGGTGGGACACAGACGAAATCCTTGTTACTAGTCAATGCCCTGGGATGAAAACCTGCAAAAATTGCTAGACGGCCTTTCCATCTTAATCTGCATGGCCCTTCACTTCACTTTATAATTCACCAACAGAACACAAACCCACAAACAATATTGTGGATCGCAGGCGAATCCCACTTCTGATGTCGCGGGGTAGTATCACTGGCAAACTCTATGTCGACCAACACTATTTCAGAACCACAGCGATAATATAAACGTGATGATCTCAACGAGGCAGACATGCACTCACTCCTGAGCACCGCTGCACACTGATTCCATCCAAGCATTGTAGCCAAGAATGCTTGACGTTTCGATTACGACAAAACAATTAAAAGATTATAAGTGATTCATGTAATACTTGATTCATTAAATGATCGTTACGTTATATATATATATATATATATATATATATATATATATATATATATATATATACAGGGTGTTAATACTAAGTTGTAACACCCGAAGACGGCAGTTAGATCTCATTGAAACAAACAATTTTTCTTAGTTCATTTTTTTGATTTCGAGCCCCAGTTCATAGTTATTGGCGTTCTTTTGTTTTTCGAAAAATCGTCATTACTCCCTTATTTTAAGGAATATTTAAAAAATACAAAAACTTCCTGCATTTGCTTTTGGTTCTCTAAAACATTTGTATTTACAATTATTTTCTATTTTATCAAATAACAAAATGGCGACTGATCAAAAATTTCAAAACAAGATATTTTGAAAACCAGTCGATTGATTTTTGAAAATAAATCATTTGTAAAATCCTTAAACTATCTACTATAACACTTGTCTGAAACATTTTTTTCTAT
Organism: Harpalus rubripes; assembly: GCA_963082715.1. Classification (NCBI taxonomy): domain Eukaryota; kingdom Metazoa; phylum Arthropoda; class Insecta; order Coleoptera; family Carabidae; genus Harpalus; species Harpalus rubripes. The sequence continues at coordinate 19,093,311 of OY720458.1, read as the reverse complement.
CTGTCCAAAAAAGGTTTTTATTCAAATTGAATTACAAGATAAATCTTAACAAACTGCAACAATCATTTAAAACAAAGTAGGCTTGCTGCCATTAAACAATGAAACAACAAGGGAGGGACTAAATTTTATTTTCAAAATGCCACCATTCGCAGCAACGCAAATCCGGCAATTTGAATAAAAACTTTTTTTGGACAGATCGAAAAAAATGTTTTAGACAAATATTGTAGTAGATCGTTTAAAGATTTTATAAATGTTTTATTTTCAAAAAACGATCGTGTGATTTTCAAAATATCCTGTTTTTAAATTTTTGATCGGTCGCCATTTTGTTATTTGATAAAATAGAAAATAATTGTAAATACAAATGTTTTAGAGAACCAAAAGCAAATTCAGAAAGTTTTTGTATTTTTTAAATATTCCTTACGATTTTTTTAAAAACAAAAGAACGCGAATAACTATGAACTGGGACTCCAAATCAAAAAATTGAACTAAGAAAAGTTGTTTGTTTCAATTATTAACACCCTGATTTAAAGTTTAAAAGTATTTAAATTAAATATAAATTTGACACCAGGTATTGTCAAAAATACTATCTAAAGAAATCAAAGCATTTTTTCTTGAATCTTAGTTTAAAAATGGAAATAAATAAGAAAACGGTGAACGACTACATTCTGCGTCCTTCTGTATTATCTTTTTTTAATAAAATTACATTTCAAGACCAATTTTGATAACTTGACTTTTGAATTGAATATTGATCAGACATATACGCTTCTCTGTTCATAGCCTACTCCGAGGTAGGATTTTTTTAACGAACAAACAAATCTCAATGTGGTATTTTAGCACTATCCTAATATATACCCCTTACCAAGGGTAGCGGATTGTAAAAACCTGTTTATCCGGCAGAAAACATCTGGCCAATTATATTGTTTTTTCAGAAGTCTAATGATAAATATTTTATTAGTTGCGCTGAATAGATAGTTGCTAGACATGAAGGTGAAAAACACTGTTATATTGTTTATAACTAATGAACGTTTGGGATTGCTGACTTTATTTATGTATGTCCTTGAAGCACTATCGAAGCACAAACGTTTAGCACTAACTTTTGTGCTTCTAAAGTGGTTGCTTCTAAGGTGAAGTTGGCAACAACTTTTAAGTTGTTAGTAAATAATAAACGCTGCCTTTATTTATTTATATTCTTGAAGCATTAATGAAGCACAAACATTTGACACTAATTTGGTCGATTGTGCTTCTAAGGTGGTTGCTGAGCGTGAAGTTGGCAACTACTTTTAATTTGTTAATAACTAATGAACGCTTGGGGTTGCTGAATTTATTTATGTGTATCCTTGAAGCACTAACGATGCACAAACTTTTGAGACTAATTTTGTTATTTGTGCTTCTAAGGTGATTGCTGACCGTGAAGTTGGCAACCACTTTTATATTGTTAATAACTAATGAACGCTTGGGATTGCTGACTTTATTTATGTGTATTCTTGAACCACTAACGAAGCACAAACGTTTGACACTAATTTGGTCGTTTGTGCTTCTAAGGTGGTTGCTAAGCGTGAAGTTAGCAACCACTTTTACTTTGTTAATAACTAATGAACACTTGGGGTTGCTGACTTTATTTATGTGTATTCTTGAAGCACTAACAAAGCACAAACGTTTGACACTAATTTGGTCGTTTGTGCTTCTAAAGTGGTTGCTAAGCGTGAAGTTGGCAACCACTTTTATATTGTTAATAACTAATGAACGCTTGGGGTTGCTGTATATTTTGTAAAAGCACAATTAAGCACTAACGAAGCACAAACGTTTCACACTAATTTGGTCGTTTGTGTTTTTTGGTGGTTGCTAACTTCACGGACCTTCAGAAGATCGCCCGCTCTGTATTGTATAGCGAAATGGCTTTGTGCTATAGGGTGTCGACTTGAAATCTGTTATATAGTGATGTATTTTTTTTATTTTGCTCTAATTAATTACCTATTTTTAGAATTTAGTTTAGTAACCTTGTTAAATTGAATTTTAAATTTAATAAACATTGTTCTTTTGTAGTGATAGCCTTGAAAGTGACACAAAATTACAAATAAAAACATAATATTTAAACTGTCAGAAAAATTACTTTATTGGGTTAGATACCAATCGATAACTGTTATAAAAAGGAATTTCATAAAAATTAAATTACTATTTATTGTGTTTTGGGTTATAAATTGAACGTTTCAAGAAGAAAAGCTGCAAATAATTCAACGGTATTATTCTGACAATCCAAACATTATGCATTTATTTGTAATTTTATGGTAATTCAATAGCTGTCGCTACAAATGAGCAATATTTATAAAATTTCAAATTCGGTATAACAGGTTACTAAACGTGAAAAAATCTGATTAATGATTTAGGTGTAGAATTTCATTAACTGCAAATTTTATTTGATACATTTTTGTCTAAAATTAATAGGTAACTAACTATACTATATCAATATAAAAAAGTAACATTGTATTCCCTACATAACAGATTTCATGTAGACATCCGGTATAATAGCTACATGTGTGTCCTTAAATATTTATTACTTTAAACCTATTATTGCAATCGTATGGAATTAAGATAGCTAGCAACAGATACATATTGAATTTACGAAAATTGTTTAATTCTCGTTCACTTTAACTAACAATTTTTTTTTTTTCGTACGACCATTGGTTATGAGCGCTATTCAAATCGACCACCATTATTTCCAGTACTCTGGATATTCATCACAATTTGAACTTGGTATTAGATATTATTATTCCGGGTTTCTACTTTCTTATAGCCCATAGGAAATAAAATGGTAAAAAATTTATATGGCCGTAATATCTGCCCTATTAATTTTAGAACAAAAGTATAAAAAAATGTTTAGTATTCAAAACTGCATCTAATAAGCCCAAAATTATTGCTTCGTTCGCGGAACAGGGGTGAAATAAAAGGTGTAACTTTTAGCTATTTACAAGCTGCCATGAAAAATGGAACAAAGACGTTAAACAGTTGTTATATTTGAGTTTGACAAATGACATCTGAAATAAAGTTTTAATAATTATTGATTTCATTGAATTATTTATCAGTAATCATGGAAACATTTACTATCTCAGAAAAATATAATTAGTTAATTAATTAAAAACTAACATTTTTGTTCTTTTTTACATGGCATTCTGAAAATAGATAAAAATTTCGCGAATTAATTACACGTAAACAATAATCTTTATCTTATTAGATGTAGTTTTTAAATATAAATATAAATATTTTTTTGTATTTACACTTTTATTTTAAAAGTAATAGGGCAAAAATTACTGTCATATGAAAATTTTACAAATGAACTTCCTATGGTCCATAAAAATCTAGACATTCGATATATACAATTTTAATACGAATAGCCGAACAAATGCCTTAATGCAAGGAAAACTAGTCAACATTTCGTAATATTGAGATTGAGTGATTTAAAATCAACAAGAAACTGTGACTACCTTTCCGTAAAAGTTATATTTTACACGAGTACGTTCCGCTCGGTCAAATTCCACGCGGTCGAAATCCCACACGGTCGAAATTCTACGTGGTCGAAATCCCATTCGGTCGAAATTCCACTTGGTCGAAATCTCACGAGTCGAAATCTCACGAGTCGAAATCTCACCGGTCGAAATATACCTCCACAACTTTGTCCGTTCTACAGAAATTCAAATATTTCCACGTCGTCGAATCCCATCCGGTCGAAATGTTACACGATACAAATCCCTCGCTCCCGTACCGTTCTTTTTATCGTATTACATTCTAACAATCTATGCTTCGTGGTAGTTCCGCGTCGAAGATAATATATTAAAAAGAAATTTTAAAACATATTATATTATTATACAACGAACTATTTAATGAATGAAAGAGAAAAAGAATTTACCAATACATTTTAAGTAAACATGATAGTTTACTAGTTATTTAATATTATAAAATAATTAAATTTATTTTCAAGTAGACAAGTATGTGTAGATACATTAAGTCACCGTAATTGTCAAAATATGCCAAGTAGATGAAAAAATATTTGGAAATAAAAGCAACATAAAATTTATAATAGACACAGTAATACATAATTTTACAACTGAAATAAAGAATGAAGTACTTAATCACATAATATGACATCTAATTTAAAATGGCGCACCAGAAATATCAATAATTTTACTTAAAATGTATAGGTAAATTCTTTTCCTGCTTCATTCATTAAATAGTTTGTTGTATAATAATATAATATGTTTTATTTTTTTTAATATATTATCTTTGTCGCGGAACTACCACGAAGCATAGATTGTTAGAATGCAATACGATCGATAAAGGGAGCGGTACAAGAGCGAAGGATTTGTATCGTGTAACTTTTCGACCGGGTGGGATTCGACTGCGTGGAAATATTTGAATTTTTGTAGAACGGACAAAGTTGTGGGGATACATTTCGACCACGTGGATTTTGACCGCGTGTGATTTCGACCGCGCAGGATGCTTCGTTCTACACACTATTAAGGTATATTCGAGAAGGGAAGTACGTTAACCACACGTTTAAATTTTTCAGTACCCTCTAACATATTCGAATACGGTTCCTGAAAATTTTGGTTACTTTTGCATGACCAGAGGAACCGCGCGAGGTTGGCGATTAGGCGGTTAGATATTAGAAATTAGGTTAGAATTTTGTTGTTGTATGTAATTTGTGTGACAATTATGGAGATAAGAAAAGTAGCAATAGTGGTATTCGAAATAAATTTATCTTGGGCATAACCTCCGAATAAACAAGAAGTATGAGTTAATCTGAGAAAAGGCATTTTCGTTGTCGCTTTACTAAAAGAAGAAAAGTTATTAGAAGAACTAGTATCAGTTAAAAAAAACTCATTAAAGAATATCCACACTTCCATAATTTCAATTTATCTTTCAACAAAAATTTATCTTAAACTGACAGTTCATGTGACAGATGATCAATGTCAAAGCATTCATTTATTCATGCCCGGTTATAAAACCACTCAAACCAGCACCGAACCGTGGTTTATTTTTCCAATATCTTTAATATATTGGTCAAACGGGTAGAAGTTTCCTCATTAGGTTTAATGAACATATGAAATATTGGAAACATAAAAAATCTGATTCTAATCTAGCCACACATCTTATTGAAAGTAATCATAATTGTGCAATTAAAAATTTGAAAATTTGACACATAGAAAAGAAAGGTACGAAATTAAATTTCCTGGAAGCATTTGAAATAGACAAAGCCATTAAACGTAATGATAAACTGATAATTGACCAAACAGATGTTCTCCACTCGGAAATTTTGAAAATATTATCGAAAGCTAATTTTTGTTGATCCCTTAGGACAGTATTTCCGAGATCAACAATAATAGTTTATAATCTTATACCTCTGTCTTTATATATAGTAGTCATGTAATTCTCTTGTACATTTCTCAGTCTTCTGAAGTTAGCGTAAAAGCCGAAATCGCGATAAAGATAATAAATCCTGGTTTGTGAAACTTAGCCAAGTGTTAATTATTTTACCTTTAATGTTGATTACTAATTCTGTGATTTACCTAATCTGTCTATAGCATTAAAACCCTTCAAGATTTTACTGAGATATCTACATTGGTTATTATTACAATAAGACGCCTGGTAAACATTCACAACAGTACATTAGCAAAATCTGTGAATAAAAATGCAGATTAGGATACCCAAAAATAGGTAATAAACCGTAATGATGATTATAATGACAAGTAGTTTTTCATTTTATGACATGACATTCAGTTAATGGATACTGTTTCTTATAGGTTTTATGCATTAGACTTAAGGGCGTGATAAAATGATGCTTTTGCATAATTTCTTAATTATTTTGATATATAAGAATAATTTGTTACAAAATTATATATTAATTTAAAGGTAAACATATGGAGATTGTCATAAAAGTTTCAGTTTTTTATATAATTAATAAATTATTAGTAAATTAAAGAAAATTATAGAACTGTTCAAAACCAGATTTTTCAAAACCACTTTATCTTATTTAGGATGCAATTTCAACCAGAATTTTAATTTTATGTCCAGGGGATAAATAAATACTTTAGTATTATTTAAAATTTATAAGTGAATATGGCCCATATTTTCTTATTATTAGGAAATTTTTTATCGTCCATAGGCTTTTGATACTATTTTAGTTCATAATTCCTATCAAGTAAACTTCACAGTGTCAAAAACTTCTGATCATAATACATTCATATTATTTACATTTTTCTCTTACTATTAATAATTTCTTGTAACAAACAGTTTTTATAAAAATTTATTCATTTTTCTTCCATTTTCTCTTTCCGGAATTTTTTGTCCCTTTCTATTATTTTAACAAATAAATTAGATTCGTCATTTTTGTATCATTTTTATAAATTGTAAGTATATTATTATTCTTCATGCATAATAAATATTATCAACGCCTCGTCGTATAGTTATTTTGGTACATAGGAAAATAACTCTGATAAACCAAATAAAATGGTATCATTTTTAGTTCCCCATATAGTAAAATGTATTGTTGTTGATATAAATATTGTATTTTTTATAAATTGTAAGCATATTATTTACATTATTGCAATTTATTTGAAATATATTTATCTAAATGAGTTTAATAAGGACGGCATATTCCAAAGAACAGCTTTACAAACATTGGAAATTTATAATCTGTCGGTTATTATTGAGGTAAGAAATTGAAAGGGAAAACACAAGGGTTACTTGCCGGACAAACAATTCTTTTATCTGTATAATTCGTTTTTCTCGTTTATACCTGTAATCAGCGACTAATGATACCAATGTTTTCCCATTAAGTTCATATTGTAATGTGAAGTGCCCGCTGTCACCGCCACTATTACCGTCTCTGTCCCCGTCACTATCGCCACCGCTATCGCAGGGACGAGCGAGTGTCTATTGTTAGCGATGACGCAGCAGACGTGTCGGAACCTGCTTAATTACGCGGTTGATGTAACCTATTGTGTTTTATCTAGAAGTCTTCTAGTGAGTTCTGGAATACGGAAGCCGAGGTATATAAACACCGTTAGCGAAGGCATTGGGCAGTCTGATATAAATAAGGATTGCGTGTTAAACAGTTGGTGATATAAACAGATAGTAGACAAGTGGTGAATATAAATAAATACAGTTGTATAAATAAATAAGTGATCTATATATTATTTAAATAAATAATCTTAGTGTTTAAGTGTTTTATAATATTCTTAGTCTTAATTAGTGTTTAATATGTTTTAATCGTAGTGTTCGTTATATTTATCATCTTTTAATTATATTTAATATCTATTTATCGTTATAATAAACTTTTATTTTAATTAATGATAATTGTCTAATATTTACACTTCACCCAGATAAATATAAAAACGTTACAATTGGTGTCAGGTGTGGGGTTAATAAATTGTGAAGTGTCAATTAAAAATATAAAATGGCTAAACTATTAAAATTATGTGAATTAAAAGTAAGTGATCTGAAGACAGAACTGAAAGAACGAGAGTTAGATACGACAGGAAAGAAGTCTCTGCTTCAGGAAAGACTGCGGCAAGCATTAATCGATTCTGGTGAAAGTCCTGATGATTACTTATTCGACATATCCAACATAAGAACATTAAAAGAAGATTTAAAACAGGAAATAGGCGAAAATTCTAGAACATTAAAACAGGAAATAGCCGAAAATTCTAGAACATTAGAAGAAAAGTTAATGGAAAGTTCTAGAAAAGCAGAAGAAAATTCCAGAACACTAAAAGAAGAATTATTGGAACAGTCTAAAACATTAGAACAAAAAATGGAAGAAAACTGTAGAATTCTGGAGCAAACTTTAGAGCAAAAATTAGAAGAAAATTCTAGAAGTTTAGAACAAAAATTAGAAGAAAATTCTAGAAGTTTGGAACATAAATTAGAAGAAGATCTGAAGAATTTAGAAGATAAGTATGACAAGCAGATTAAAGAATTACAAGAAAAGGTCACTAGAATTACATTGTCACCAATACCAAATTCCGATGTAGTGAAGGCAGGTTTACAAGAAGAAAGTAAAGTAGTAAAACCTGATACTAGTACAACAATGCACATTAAAACGCCGGAATTTGATGGAAAATCTTCGTGGCCGAACTATTTAAAACAATTTGAAGCGGCTGCGAAAGCACATAACTGGACGTCCAAAGAGAAGGCTACAGCGTTGACTGTTTCGTTGCGTGGGGAAGCCATCGACATCCTACATACGCTGAAGGAAGAAGAACAAGAGGACTACGACCAACTAGTCAAGCGGTTGGACATGCGGTATGGCAATGCGCACCTGGAGCAGGTGTACCAGACGCAACTGAGGAACCGCTCTCACAGTTCAAAAGAAAGCCTTCAAGAATTTGAAGTCGACGTAGCTCGTTTGGTGCGTCTCGCACATCCTGCAGCTCCTGCCAGCGTTTTGGAGTGCCTTGCTGTTCAAGCATTCATCTACGGAGTTCGAGATAGCGAAACGCAGCAAGCACTGCGATTGGCCCGCCCAAAAACATTAATTGACGCACTCTCATATGCGCTAGAACATGAAGCTGCTAAACAAGCTTCACGTAATCAATCTCGAGTGCGAAATATTGATGCCGAGAGAAAAGAAGACACGGAAGACCTAGAAGAGAAAATGCGACGAATTGTAAATGAAGTGTTTGCCGGAAGAAAGAAACTCGTCTGTTGGTATTGCGGTAAACAGGGTCATCCGCAGAGATTTTGCAAAAAAATGCAAAGAGAGACAGAATCGGTAAAAGAAGAAAAGGAGTCGGAAAACTAAGTCGGGTTGATGCGAAGGGGCAATCGTCGACCCGTAATCTAGTAGCCCCACAATCCATCAGTTATGTCGCATCTCTTCATCATCAAGCCAGCAGCATCTACGTGAATGGCTCTGTTGATAGAAGGCCACTAAAAATGTTACTAGATACGGGTGCGACAAAAACTATAATTAGACCCGATTTAGTAAAGACCACAGGCAAGACGCATCTTCAACCAACCAAGTGGAGATTACGCACAGCGACAGGAGAACAAGCTACCACATTAGGAGAAATAGATATGACCATACTATTGGAAATACATCCTTAAAACATCGTGCGCTGGTAGCTGACGTTGAAGATGAATTAATACTCGGTATGGACGTAATGAAAAAGCACGGTTTCAAACTTGACCTGAAGAATGGAGTAATGATGGTCAATGAAGAAGAACTTGTTTTAAGCCCACGAGAAGACAAGGCTGTGCGCGTACTAATGGCTGAAAATGTTACCCTTCCAGAACGAAGTGAATCTATCGTGCAAGCACAATTAGATGGTAGTTTCTGCGAGGGGAATATTGTTATGCTTGAGCCAAAGAATGATGATGTGAAGACTGGTACTGGAGTTGTTGTAGGAAAATCATTGATCAAAGCCAGTCAAGTAATACCAGTTCGAATAATGAACGAAATTTTTTATCCAGTTGTTCTTAAGAGAGGAACAATTGTAGGAGAATGCTTGGCAGTATCCTCGATTATTCGAACTGTTAAGGCCAAAGGAAACATATCTCAGGAAGTTCCGGACACGTTAATTAATGAATTATTAACATCCTTCCAAGAACTGACCGCCGACCAGAGAACCAAGGCAAAGAAATTAATTGGAAGATTTCAAAATGTGTTCCAATTTGACAAGACCAACGGGAGAACTAATGTGGTTAACCATAAGAGGGCCATCCGCCAACTAGCAAGAAGACTACCATTGGCGAAGCGTGAGGAAGCGGAAAGAATTATTGAAGACATGAAAAATGAAGGTGTGATCGAACCTTCAAGCAGTCCGTGGGCTTCACCAGGGGTGTTAGTAAAGAAGAAGGATGGCTCTACACGATTTTGCGTCGATTACCGTCAACTTAACAACGCCACCAAGAAGGATAGCTACCCGCTACCTCTAATAGACGATACACTAGACACTTTGGCTGGCTCGAAGATTTTCTCCACTCTGGATCTAAAGAGCGGATACTGGCAAGTTGATTTGGATCCAAAAGATAAGGAAAAGACAGCCTTCACAATTGGTACCGGACTGTGGCAATTTACTGTAATGCCATTTGGGCTCTGCAATGCCCCTGCAACGTTTGAACGACTCATGGAAACAGTACTGGCTGGACTATCATGGAAAACCTGTTTAGTCTATCTCGACGACATTATTGTGGTAGGTAAGACAATCGAGGACCACATGAAGAATTTGGAAGAGGTTTTCCAGAGATTACGGAAGGCTAACCTGAAGCTCAGCCCCAAGAAGTGCCACCTGTTTCAAAAGGAAGTTCATTACCTTGGACACGTGGTTTCAGATAAGGGTATCGCAGTTGACCCGGAAAAGATAAAGGCTGTGAGAGATTGGCCAGCGCCTAGAGACAAACACGAACTTAGCAGTTTTCTTGGTTTGTGTACTTATTATCGGCGATATGTACCTGGATTTGCCAACATAGCCAAGCCACTGACAAAGCTTACTGAAGAAGGTCGAAGATTTATCTGGGAAATGGACTGCAAACTTGCGTTCAAAGAACTTAAACATGCTTTGACAAGCGCACCTGTTCTGAGTTATCCGTTACCTGAAGGAGAGTTCTTACTAGACACAGATGCAAGCAACGTGGGAATTGGTGGCGTTCTTTCCCAGATACAAGAAGGGCATGAGAAGGTTATTGCCTATTTTAGTAAGACTTTGTCAAAACCAGAGAGGAATTATTGTGTTACTAGAAAAGAACTCTTGACAGTCGTGAAATCCGTGGAACATTTCTACAAATATTTGTACGGAAGGAAATTTTTGATTAGAACTGACCATGCTGCATTAAAATGGCTGCTACAATTCAAGAATCCTGAAGGTCAGGTGGCTAGATGGATTGAAAGTCTACAGGAATACGATTTCAAAATCGAGCATAGGACAGGTACCAGCCATCGTAATGCCGACGCATTGTCCAGAAGGCCGTGCCAAGATGAGTGCAAGCATTGTCGTCGCCAAAACAACAGTAGTCGACGATAATTGGCAGCCCGATGGACTTTGAAAATTATACTCGAATTGAAAGCAGAAAAGAGCAAACCAGTATGGGAAGATGTGGCACCACACTCACCAAGTGTAAAATCGTACTGGGCGCAATGAGACTCCATGCTGATTGAGGATGGGATGTTAAAGCGTGTGGTAGAAAATGTTGATGGAACTGAGAAGAGAACTCAGTTAGTTATTCATACGAATAGAGTACCAGACGTGTTGAAAGAGATCCATGACGGATCTGGAGGCCATTTCGGAGTCATCAAAACACTAGAAAGATTGCGCCAGCGGCTTTACTGGGTTAACTTCACGGAAGATGTTAAAGATTGGTGCAAGAAATGTGTGGTTTGCGCTGGCATTAACGGTCCGCATAGACGACGAAAAGCTCCAATGCGTCAATACAACGTTGGCAGCCCATTTGAACGTATTGCGATTGATGTGGCTGGACCATTCCCAGAAAGTAACGAAGGAAATAAATACATCGTGGTTGTTATGGACTACTTCACCAAGTGAGTTGAAGCATATCCATTACCCAACCAGGAAGCCACCACGGTCGCTGAAACTTTAGTTAAAGAATGTATATGCCGATTCGGAGTACCGCGTGAACTCCACTCCGACCAGGGAAGAAATTTTGAGTCTGCCGTTTTCCAAAATGTCTGTAAGATATTAGGAATTAATAAAACTAGAACAACTGCATTACATCCGCAGTCTGATGGCATGGTTGAACGAATGAACAGAACGATCAACCGATATTTGTCGAAGGTAGTCTCCAACCACCAAGGAGACTGAAACCGACACCTCCATCTGTTCCTGTTGGCTTATCGTTCATCCGTGCATGAAACAACAGGGCAAACACCTGCGAACATCTTATTCGGGCGCGAGTTGCGCTTAGCATGTGACTTGGTGTTCGGCAGTAAACCTGGGGAAGATCTGGCCGGGGAAGATTACGTTACGGACTTACGGAGAAGAATGGATGACATTCATGAACAAGTCCGTACGAACATTCAAGCTGCCAGCGACCGAATGAAGGACCGGTATGACATCAAGGCCGAAAAGGATGGATATCAACCTGGGGATTTAGTGTGGCTTTACAACCCACAAAGACGTCGTGGGTTATCACCAAAGCTGCAAATTAATTGGGAAGGCCCCTATGAGGTAGTCAAAAGGATAAACGACGTGGTATACAGAATTAAGAAACAACCTAGCGGGAAGCCGAGAGTAGTACACTTTAATCGGCTAGCCCCTTTCGCCGGAGACACCCACGAAGTCCATAACGGAGCAACGGTTCGTCGGATCATAACACAAGAAGTTACTTTTGAAGACTTCATGGAGAACTATTTCTTTGGCCGCAAGGCGCGGTTCGGCGTGACGAAAGAAGAACACCGAGATCTATTCACCGTGTCTTCAGATTATTCCCTCGGTCTCTGCATATCAGAAGACTTAAAGATGTCCCGTGGCATAGCTTCAGCCTTTAAGGCGAAATTTGGGTGACAACAAGAACTGGCCAACCAACGCCCAACTGTTGGGAAAACGCTGCGCCTGAGGGATAGCAATGCAGACCATCAGCGGTACATCTATTACCTGGTTACAAAACCACGCTCGTACCAGAAGCCGTCGTATCGCAACCTGTGGAACTCACTGTGCGATTTGAGGGATCATCTGCTTGAGAATGACATTTTGAAGCTAGCCGTACCGAAGTTAGGCTGTGGTCTAGATGGTTTAGATTGGAGGATTGTTAGGAACATGATAGAAATCCTCTTCCGTTTTACCGGCGTAGAAATTCTCGTTTGCAGCTTTAACCCTAACGGACATAAAGAAGAAGTCGAGTGGACTATTGACTGTCATTTCTTCAAAACTTCGAAATGCACTAAGGGTAATGCATGCAGATTTCGTCATTATAAACTGTTCCGGGACGAAACAGTCTTAAGGAGGGGGCAGTGTAATGTGCAGTGCCCGCCGTCGCCGCCACTGTTACCGTCTCTGTCCCCGTCGCCGTCGCCGCCGCTATCGCAGGGACGAGCGAGTGTCTATTGTTAGCGATGACGCAGCAGACGTGTCGGAACCTGCTTAATTACGCGGTTGATGTAACCTATTGTGTTTTATCTAGAAGTCTTCTAGTGAGTTCTGGAATACGGATGCCGAGGTACATAAACACCGTTAGCGAAGGCATTGGACAGTCTGATATAAATAAGGGTTGCGTGTTAAACAGTTGGTGATATAAACAGATAGTAGACAAGTGGTGAATATAAATAAATACAGGTATAAATAAATAAGTGAGATTGTTTAAATAAATAATCTTAGTGTTTAAGTGTTTTATAATATTCTTAGTATTAATTAGTGTTTAATATGTTTTAATCGTAGTGTTCGTTATATTTAACATCTTTTAATTATATTTAATATCTATTTATCGTTATAATAAACTTTTATTTTAATTAATGATAATTGTCTAATATTTACACTTCACCCAGATAAATATAAACACGTTACAATATTGTACGATGCCGTATTACTAGGGTTACTAGGCTTAGGATTATAAAATTCAGATATTGAAAGGCAAAAGCCACATCTCACTATCTCAAAACAGTAAAATCCGATTCCGAGGTAAAATCTTACGCTGCGAGGGATGTTACTTATATTTTCAATGTCACATGGCAAGTTCAATTTTGGCTCCGCACAAAAGGAAATAAGGTTTGATACACGATTTATTTCCATGGACGACGGTTGTTATCATAAGTTAGGCTTTTAACCGCACCCTTAAATTATTATTGTATAAAAATTTCATCAGTCTTATTTTGGTCAAAATTTGACAATTTATTTTTTAATACTTACCCGCAAATATTTTTATAATTTTACTTAATCCATACCTTGATAAAGATTGGAAATGAAGTAATAAAATTTGTTGCAGCCTATAAAATTTGGGATAACATCCCAGGTCTTATGATGATTATTTATGGGTTGATTTATTCTTAGTGCTAATGTCGCACATGTAAATGTTAGGATTAACCCCCTTCTGCGTGGGAGAATCTACACAGGGTCCGTCGCTGTAGTTAGGTCACAGAAAGTACGCTTTACAGGGGGCTGTGTCTACTCAGGATGAAGTTTTCAATGGAGAAGAGCGCTAAAGCTTGCTTTACAACATTTATAATTATGATTGGACGCTAGTTTTCACATATTTATACAGAGTATTATGTAAGTGGTGTGCCATAGTTTATGGGATGGTAAAGAGAATTGAAAGAAGATATATTCTGAAATTTATTCCCCCGAATCTGTCAAGCTGTAAAAGTTGTGGGACTGTAAAGCCGGATGATTACGAACTAGCTTCTTAATAAATTAAAATCTAAAATTCAAGTTGTTCCAAAATACAATATTTTTTGTTGGTTGTCATAAATAACGCTGAATTTGCAATAAATGGTGTAATACTTAGATATTTAGAATTACCTGTTTCTTTAACTAATCAAGAATACACCGACGTACATTTGTTTTACAGAGAAGTGTTCTAAAAGAGTCACCATTAATAAAAATTGTCTTATCCATATTCCGTCACTGACTTCAAACCTTTAAAAATGACAAGTGTTGTTGTTTTCACTCAAACTATTCTGATTTTTAAATAACTCTTAATTCAAATCAATAATTGTTATTGGTCCATCTTGAAGTGCGTTTACACTTACAACAAGCACATTAGAAAATAAATTATTGCAGATTACGATACACTATTATTATTAAGTGGTAACGTATGGTACATTACTTACGTAACAGCCTGTATAGAGAAGAAAAATGGCAGATGTTTTCACGGAGTAAATTTCAAATTTTGAGGTTAATATGCATAAGTTGTAAAGAATGTCTTTCAACAAATTTTGTTATGAGTTCAAAATTATTAATATTGCATTCGTTTCGTATAAATTTACTTCATTCTATTTCCAAGTTATCAATCATAAAACATATAAGGAATAAATTTGGTTTAAACAATGAATACTGAACTGAAGTCTTTCATCAACAAAATATAGTGAATACATAAAAAAATAAGAGTAGGTATACCGGAACTTAAATTCAAAGCCTTCCTATGACTAGTAGGATGCTCTACCAATTTGATATTAAATCTCCTTGAAATCAGTGAATTTTTCATCCGTACTTAATGCCGGGCTTTAAACGAGAATACCCTCTTATTCACAGCATTGGATA
Organism: Harpalus rubripes; assembly: GCA_963082715.1. Taxonomy (NCBI): domain Eukaryota; kingdom Metazoa; phylum Arthropoda; class Insecta; order Coleoptera; family Carabidae; genus Harpalus; species Harpalus rubripes. The sequence continues at coordinate 19,078,108 of OY720458.1, read as the reverse complement.
CTTACCTGATAGAACGATACACCTGGTTGTTGAACTACATATTAGTAACTACAGGGGGTAAATGAAATAAATACATTAATTTTAACCAGTAATACAACTTGTCGAGAGCAACAATATTTCCTAATAACTTTTTCTCGAAATCGCATATTTTTTTAGCATTTTTTCAACCCCGTAAATTGACGAGTCGTTCCACGTATTTTTCTAATAATTTAATGTAGTAGCAATAGCTATGAAAAATTTTGTTTTAGCAATTGACAGTCATGTCAGTTGTTGCAATTAAATATTGACATTAGTAACTTGTTTATAAGGTAAAATTCTGGAAAAATGCTTATGTTTACGAATAGCGGCTACACAGATATTGTAATTACATATAGTGAAATTCTCAAGGCCAACGAATTTACATGAAGATCATCCTCTCCCTAATATTCGCACATATATGTTGTACAGCATACAATATCTTTGATATTTTTACAGTATGAGGTGCCACATATGACAATTTGGAATATTTTAAAAGAGCAATAGTTACATCCATACCATGTGCAAAAATTTCATTGTTTCCAGCACTTCAATTTTGCGAATGGGTTGTATTGTTTACTTTTAAGGCTGGCTTTATTAAAGAAAGTGTCTTTAATAATGCACAATACCGTTATCTGGAGACAAAAATCCTCACAGTGTAAGAAGGAAACACAATTTTCAACAAAAAATATTATTAATTGTTTAGGTGGAAACAAATTGATGAGTCATTGGTCCTCATATAATCCCACCTCGTTTAAATGGACAAAGTATGTACTTACATTTTTTAAATAACGTATGTAAACTATTATAATTTGCCGTATTAACACACGAAAACTCATCTCATAACCAAGCTATGCTCTTCTTCCTCTTCCTCTATTCACACAAGTTCAGAAACCTGTTTTAATACACAATTTTATAATTGTATTATCCAAAATTTAAATTTCTTTGTTTTAAAAATTTTACTATTACGAATTTATTAATAATAAATATGTTTACCGTTGATCGTTTATTAATTACTGTGTCTGCAAGGCTGCAACTATCAGCCGACAATTTTTGTCCTATGTTTATCGAACTTTAATTCAGACAGCAAAGGGCAGCAGCGATGCTTCCATGGGCGAGTAACTAAATTTGAAACAAATCTTTAAAGAATTTTAACTTAAAAACTAGAAGATTTCGAAAATAAAATTAAGAAATATTGTTTCTCTTGACGACTTACACTAGTGGTTAAATTTATTGTACTTATTTCATTTACATTTACACCCTGTATATTATAAATTATTTTTGTACATTTATTTTTGCATTAAAGAATATATTTTGATTTTTGACTAGACCTTGAAATGACATCACTGTATAGTTAGCCTTATTATAACTACATATTTAGGACTTTTATAAAATAAATAAATACATCATCGCGGCTAATTACTCATTTCTGGATGTGATAATCTGCTTCTATTCGCAGACTTTGGTAACGGAGATATATCTGTGCTATTGAGGGTGGTTACCAGGCGTTAACTCACGGGTTAGAGCTAACGTGGGTAGAGAATCACAAGGGTCATATTTGTGTTGTTTGAAAATTTAAAATAATTTTCAAGTTTCAAATTTGACGTCGGTCGGAATTAAGCCTCGGCATTCCGAAACACCACCAGGAACAATGGAAATAGTCATCCGACGCCATCGTCTAAACATTTTTAAAATAATAATTAAAGCATTTAATTTTAAGGGGATCTATATGCTATATATATATATATATATATATATATATATATATATATATATATATATATATATATATATATATATATATATATATATATATATATATATTACAACAGAAATGTATAATTAGCACAGTATCAAAAATTCCATATGTAATTGAAATTTGAAGTTATATGTAAAGGTAGAAATCAACAACAAACAGTTATTTACGTAAAACCGATACGTATTAAAATATTTGCATAAACAAAATGAATAAAACAGTAAAATAAATTGTATTTTTCCTGATAAATTTGAATGTATTCTTGTAATATATAATATAATTGCCTGCACCGAATTTCTGAGGATAGTCGAAACTACTGACATTTATTTAATTTGGGTGTAACTGGTTTTGTAATGCAAATTAGAGTAGATTACGTATTCATCCCCAAAGCAATTATTGTCCAATATCTTGCTGATATTGTCAACCTACAAATTATTGACATTTGTATATTTGTAGATAGAGTAGCAAATTTTTTTCCAAAAATATGGAATTAAATATTTTGTTACAAACATAGATACATATACATACACATAGATATAGAAATTTTATAAATGCCAGAATTGCTTCCATCAATAATTTACCAAACCATTACCAGACTGTGTGCTGCCTGTGAATAAATAATTAACATCAAACCATCTATCTTGTACTTTATTTAACAGTTTAATTATATATAGATTAGATAACAGTAACTATTTTCGTTCAGTAAGGTTGTATCAAGAACTATATCATATCAAAACGTCACTAGAAACAGCCAGAGTATATATAATTATTTATTTATTTTTTAGTTCGCATTGTAGAATTTAATAAAATTAATGATGTTTGTAATATAATGATTCATTAACATGTTATTTATACATATAAATAAATCCATTGATTTAAAAATTATTAGTAAAAAAATACTGTCATTGTTCGGAAGTTTGGAATCCACTTTAATTTTAAGTGAAATATAGAAAAGACCTATTTCCAATCGAAACATAAATTCAAAGTGATCTAAGCGCCTTTTTATGTTTTAAATTTAAAAGTAATATAGCGAAAAGCGTTTTGTATGAAACAATAGCTCAGTGGCAACTTTTGCTTTTAATACTATTCTTTTTTATTGTATTTACCTCTTCTTTACCACTCTGTTGGTGTACTTCAGGGTCCAGAATATGTTCTTTTTGTAAATAATGTGGATACTGTTTTATAAATTCTGATGTTCTACATAATCGCAGAATAAACTAATAACTTATGAATCCTTATTAACTGAACGAAATTATAGTGTTGAATTAAGTCTGATGGGCAATTAATTGAAAAAATGCGTATTTTACCACAGAAGCAGCAATTAAAAATTTTAAAATTAGTGAAAAATGTCAAATTTCGCATTAGCGTTTTATCACAGAAAACCCATATATAAATTTTATTTATAAATACATAATTATTACTATTGTATTTTTTTGTAGGTATTAAAAATTGTTCTATAATTAATTTTTTTTTAACTATAATTGGGTAAGTACATACATTTCTTTTTTAATTGATGTCCGCGTGTACCCTACCAGTGTATTTATATCGTTACGTTTAACAAGATTAAAAAGATTAGATAATAATAATAATAATAATAATAATAATAATAATAATAATAATAATAATAATAATAATAATAATAATAATAATAATAATAATAATAATAATAATAATAATAATAATAATAATAATAATAATAATAATAATAATAATAATAATAATAAGAACATCAGATAAACCATCCGTCATTTGAAATTAAATTGCTTAAGTTAAGTTAGTACATAGTTACATAATTAATTATTTTAAAATACAATGTAAGTGAAAATATGGAATTAACCAGAGAGCATTTTCGATTCATAATTTATAGTTTCACTGGTTTTAAGTCAGCCTGAAAATAATTTGACGGTTGATGTCTTTCAGTAATTAATTTGAAAGCTTACTTTGAAGGCATTACAAAAAAAGATTATTTGTGAGCTTCTAAGAAGCAGAAGGAAATAATAGCGAACTGTCTTATTATTGTTGAGGCAACTGCTTTGAACATAATTAAAACTAAAATTCTAATAAATGAACCATGTATTTTATTCTCTATTATCTAGCGCCATTCTTTTATGTATTCATATGCATTAGGAATTTATAAACTTATAACACGAAAAACTGGCCAGATGCGTTTAATCAGGGAAAGCAGTGTTTCCTTGCGCAAAAGTGACCTATTAATTTTAGACAATAATGATTTAAATAAATGTTGTAGAGAATTAAATTATACACCTAATTCAATAAACATTTTGTACGTTTCGTAACCGAACAAATTAAATTTATATTTTTATAAAAGATGTTTTTTATAGTGTTAGTCATGGTATTGAAATAAAATCATAATCAAATGTATAGATATTTTACCTGTTAGAAATTATACAATATAATTTGCATGAAAATAATTTGTTACTTTTCTTCGTGTGGATACTTATCCATTTTTAATAATGAACACTCAAACTGAACGTTTCTGACATGTGAAATACAACACAATGTGACAGATACGTTTGCGATAGGTAAAATGTCATTACATTTTTTGTGGTTTTACTCCAATACCATAGTTAACACTATAAGAAGTAACTTTTATAAAATTTCAAATTTCATTTGCTCAGTTACAAAACGTGCAAAATAAAATATGGTTATTGAATTGATGCAGAATTTAATTCTCTATAATATTTATTTGTAGCATTATTTTTTAAATTAATGGGCCACTTTTGTGCAAGGAAAGACTATTTTCCTATGTCCCGCTTTTCGTGTTACACCCGGTACGCGCAATATACCTACCGTGTGGGAATTTGGCGTCATGAAGAGGTCGTATTTATTTTTATCTTGTGTGAGTATTTGAGCGAAGAGCCCCAGCAGTAATTAGTTCTGTTATCGGTTTAGACACCCCGTTAAATCTAAAATTCATTGAAAATGAGTCGGTGTAAAACAAGCTTTATTCAAACACAAACACAGGCGGTAGCGATGCGTACGGCGTACAGCCCAGCGTACCCCTTTCCTTTTCACGAGTTGGATGGCCGGGCCTTTTCTGCACACTAACTGTCGCTCGTTTCACTACGTAAATCTATCTAATTTACGTAAATAAATAACACAGCAGTTGAATCACCCTCGGCAAGTGAGAACTTTACTGGACAAAACAACATGCGAGATGCGAGACCACTTTTTTACAATGCCCGGAATTCACTGTCAAAATCGCCCCATTTTGAATAATTATACTCTTACTGGAAACTCCTCCATGTATACCAAACAGCTTCATTATACTTTCCTTCATTTTATTTTTTATTATACATAAATTGAATATTTCAAATAATAATAATTAATACGAAACTACTTGTTTTGTAACCAAGCCAGCTTTAGTGGAAATCATTATAAATGGAGTAACACAAATATTGAAAAATACAGAGTTTTACCAGTTTTTCAATTTGACATTAAAAACAACTGGATAGAATTGTCGATCAATTCTAATCATTTCAAGAAATCAGAACCAGAATCTGTTTTAAAAATAAAATTGAACGAATTGATTAGTACCAACGATTGGGATAAAATAATTTATACAGACGGTTCGGTCAATAGAGAAGAAAATTCCAGTAGTTTTGCTGTACATGAAGCGACTAATAATACCATTAGTACATATAAATTCAACCATACAACTAGTTCCTACCACACTGAAGCACTTGCTATTTACTATGCACTAAAAGATTTAACTACTAGTAGAAACGGAAAAATTATCATAATAACTGACTCAAAATCTGTATTAGAAAGCCTAAACAACAAACCGGCTAAGAGTAACCCGTTAGTTGTACATGAAATTAAAAATTTAACTAGGCTTATAATAACTAATAACAATAATTTACAATTTCTGTGGGTACCTGGCCATTCGGGTATACCAGGAAATGAAATCGCAGACAAAGCAGCCAATAGTGGACATAGAACAGGACAGGTTATTAATATAAAACTAACTTACCCCGATGCGATCAACTTACTCAAAAGTAGAATGTTTAACGAATGGCAATCTTGGTACAACCAAAAATCTGTTAATACTGGTATTCTATTTTTCGAATATAACAAAAGTATCCCAAAGAATACCTGGTTTAACAAAGATATGAACAGAAATTACATTACAACCATTGTTAGGCTAAGATGTGGCCACAACAAAAACCCAGTCCACTTACATAAGATAGGTGTAATACAGTCAGAGAAATGCGACTGTGGTTAAATAGGCGATATTAACCATCTGATATTCAACTGCGACCGATTCATAAGCGCTCAACAAACATTATATAAGGAAATAATAAAAACACACCATACCCTTCCAGTCAACATAGCATATTTAACGTCAAATCCGAAGAACCGATTATGTCGATCATTATTTACTTATATTTCTAAATGTCAAATAGAGCTATAAACAAAACCAGAATAGAGAAACTATGGCGAGAGTGTCCTCTGAGGACGCAAAGCCAATCAAGTTAAATAAAAAAAAAACTTGTTTTGTAAAAGATAATTGGCATCATTTTAATAGTTCGTCGTTTAATTATTTAAAAAATAAATAAATTCAAATATACAGAGTGATTAGGAGAATCCATAACATAAGGGTTTAGGGGAATACCCGCCCGTTAAAAATAAATCAAGAACATAATAGTGAGAAAAATTCACTCTATCGGGTCCAACAATGAAACTACAAACATCGTAATTATGTCAAACAAAACATTGGTTGCCAACGTGCCATTATTTGCGCCGCTTTATTGAAGAGCAGACATGCATTGATAGTTTCTCTATCTGCTGTGTATAGTAAAATAATTTTACTGTTCCTTGCAGGGTCAGCTGATCAGACAGCATTCATTAAGTGAAAGAGCACGCACTGTTCTGCATTTTTTTGTTTATTGCCACCGAAGTACTAGTGTACACTGATGCTAACTATACTGCTCTACACTGTACTGACAAGATTTTTAACGAACAGAGCTCATATTATTCTTGGGGTCACGATATTTGTTCTGATTTTTTTCCAAGTAGATTATACTTTTTTAAAAGATAAAGTATGTCTCTATGTTTCCTTAGCAAATTTTTCTTATTTTTATTTCTGTATTCATGTTATAAACCTCTATACATACTCAAAAATTTGTAAAGTATGACAATAAAGTGTTATAATTATGTTGAGATGAAAATAGAAAAATGAAAATATTTCGCATGTCTTCAAATATAGAAACGTCTTCAGGAGTATTTTATTTACTTTTCTGTCCGTGTATTTAAACTTTTAATAGCATATTTCAGCGTAATATTCCAAATGTTATAACATTCTTGTTTAATTTTAACATTTTCTTTATTTGTAATAATATTTTTAAAACAGACTAAAAATCTACTAATATCAATGCAAAACACTGAAACTACAAACTTATTTTGTAATTAAACCTTCCTTGTACTTAATAATAAATGCAATAAATAACAAAAAATGCTAATATCTTTTTCTGTCTTCAAAATTTAATGTACTTTACCTTTGTACCTACAAGTTTTAAATTTTTACAATTTCTAGTCACCTGTAAAGTAAAAAAATTAAGACTATATTATTTTGTAGAGTTTGGTGCCATTCACAGAATTTTGTAATCTGAATAATAATTTGTTTAGACTTTTTTCATTCATTTTATATAAGTCGTATTTCGTCTTAGCAGTAGGACCTCTTGCGTGGTTGCAATGTTGGGAAATTCAGATTTTCCGTTATAACCACATGAACTGTCACCAGTCATGTCGTTAATAATGATAAGTATTCGAAGACGATTCATTAAAATTTCTTGGATTATATTCTCTATTAAACATGGAACATTTTAGAGAGACACTTCTAATAAGAGCACGGAAATAAAAATAATCTGCTGAAAGATAAGTACAACAACGTCTTTATAAATAATATATCACAATTTTAAAATGTCTTTTTATTTCGTGTTCGTATTTTATATTTCGATAACACTTCTCTTTGCTTTCTTTTCAGACATGTGTATTCAATTTTGTTATGAATTTAAATACATCGATTTCGCAAACACAACAGATGAAAATGCTAAAGCGTGGTAAATTGGATTAACGTTAACATGTCTGCGTTGACATCGATTAAAATTTATTGTGGGATACTTTAGCAAATATAATCTACAATAGAATGAAAAAAGCGCGGAAAATCTTGAACTGGTCTCCGCATTTTTCAAATCGTTTGCATTTTACTGAAGAAAGAATGGTATTTTCCTGAATCTCTTGATACCAAACAAAAAGTCTAGTGAATTCATTTGATTCATTTTTTATTTTTCCTGTGGGATTTGCTTTCTTTCATTTTCATATATTTTAATTTGCATTTAATGGGTAGGGACGGTCTAAATAAAACAGATAAAGTTCATTTGTTTTATTTTTGCCTGATAAACGATTTCCACCTGCGCCTGATTGCTGTTGAGTTTTCTCTATTTGCAAATCACCAGTTCAGCAAAGACATAAAGAGCAATAGCCTTTGCAAAACTGGATAAAATTCTAAGTGTTCTCATTATTTCAAAACATTAGAAATAAATGAGGGAAAGTATAATGATATCGATTAAAACCAACTGTTGTCTGTTATGTTTCGTATTACCAAAGTTAAATATTCATACGAAAGGAACAGCCAAATTTTGTGATTATTTAAATTGTTATACTTAGCATACCATTGCGGAGTCTTTTATTGCAGTACTTTAATATTTAAATGGTGAATTAAATTATAATTCTAGCGCCTTCGACTATTAAAACCTACATTAATAATTGCTCTATATTTCCTGTTATGAATCATCAAATGAAATAGATACTATCATGGAATGATAGTTTTACTATTGAAATTTGAGGACAGCAATTGAAATTTACAATTGCTTGCTTCTGTGCGCAGAATTCAAACTTTTTTCTTTGCAAACTTTGCTTTTAACGAAGCAATATTTTTATTGTTTTATTTTTATGCTAACTATTTCCGATTTTACAAAATTAAAACAAACTCAAATAAAAAAGAGAATTGTTGAAATATGTTGTACACAATATAGTTTGCTCCCAGAAATCGTTGTCAAGAAAATTAAAGATCTACTTTATTCATTTTAAAGATAAGACTATTCACATGTACAGATGTATGAATAATTGATAATAATGGCAAAAGTTTCCGATTACCTTTCAAAAATTAGAAAACTGCACAAAAAAGGAATAAAGTTGTATCAATATAATTTAGTAGAAAAAATTACAAAATCAGTACCAATCTTAATCTTTTAACAGAAATGAACAACTAAATAATGTTTACAAAATCGAGCTTTCTTTTCATCAAATTTTCTATTTTGACGTTTAGTCATTTTGATAAAACTCTATTAACATATTAGTCACATATAAGTTTCTGCGATATATCTAAGATTAAAATAAACATTTCTTCCGAAATCCAATTATACGGTTCCGTATAGTTGAAAGTTGAAATTAAAATTTTCATAATTAAAATTAATTATAAATATTTTTTGTGGTTTTTGTTTTGTGGTGTATACATATATGACTTCTGAATTATACTCGTAGTTAACCATCAGTAATAAAAGCAATAAATGTTCTAAATGTCGAGTGACCGAAAATTTTCCGGACAGTGTACACTGACCTAAAACGGATTATAAAAGCTTTTAAAATATTATTATATGAAAGGTATTGTACTTTTCTCCAACAATCTAAAACCAAATTAACCTAACTTGACAGAACTGTACCTAATATACCTCGTACACTGTGGATTAATGCAATTTTGACAAAAATGAGATTGATTTTGTAATCGGCTAAAAGAAGTAATTTTTTTACAGGTAGAATTTAGTTGCAACAGTAGTCGGTATTTATTGAACCAATGCCGCGCTATTAAATAAAAAAATGTTATTGTAATAATTACTTTTGAACACGTGTCACTAAAATCTTAAAGGAGTTTAGTAATATAACCAGTTTAAATCACAGAATTAGTGAAATTCGTAATCAACATTAATAGTGCCGAACATCCAGTTATACGGTAAAGAACTCTTAGTAATTAAATTACAAATTAATTTTAAAATATAAAATATGCTCATTTTTAATTTCAGTATATTATATATATATATTACCGATATGGATTCGAAATTTGTGATATCATTTGAATATAACTCGTTGAAATTGTACCGTTTTTAAATTTTTCGAATCTACCCGAAAAGTAATCAATATTTACCATTTAAATTTAAACCCGGATTAATTAAGGAACAGAATTGGTACCACCCTTTTAATTCCTATTAAAATTACCTTTTTTTCTGTGGTTTGATAAGTCTGACCTTGTAGTCCTTTTGCAGTAGCCGTCGCAATATTTTAGTAAGGGAAAAGCGTTCCATTGTTCGTAGGAAGTCGTACATTAAAAGTTGAGAAAGTGCAGAAATGTCAAACAAAGCAAACGTGTGCATCAGCACTTGAAACTGGGAATTTAGCTTCGAAAAAGTTTCGATCAATCAAAAACTTTGCAGTACCTGCCACTCATTTACACCAAAGTGCTGTTGTTCTATGAGCATGTAAGTAGTGAGTTAGAGTTTCCAACTTAGCGAATTTCACGTCATTCTGAATAGTAAGATACTCGCACAATAGATAAACACGACAACAAAACTTTGCTCCCGATCATTTACATTTTCAATATTTTAGGAACTTCTTCTAATTTCTGGAAAATAAGAGCATACTGCATTAATAGGATTAAATGATTCCAGAAATTGATTATTGACAACGTTATTGTCATTTCATCCTAGTTTAAAAGCTGATTTTCTTGTATAGTCTGTCTAGAATTCTACCGTTATTACCCTCTCAGCAGGTCTATTGTTAGGGATTTAAGCTTGATTTATAGCGGGGAAAGGACAGGTACGTATTAAATGTTTTCCTGTTTTATTTTACTTTATTTTGTAATAATGAAACAAATCTTTTTATTTTTTTAAATAATAATGGAACAAACAATACATAAAAAACAAAATTAAATACATAATATAGTAAAAAAAAAACGAAAATTCTTACTTAAAATTATACACTGCGGAGCAGTTTGTCATTTAATAATGAAACAAATCTTTTTAATTTTTTTAAATAATAATGGAACAAACAATACATAAAAAACAAAATTGAATACATAATATAGTATAGTAGACGCAAAGATATTGTAGCTAGGGGCGTGGAAGCTACTAATAGAGGGTAAGTACAGAACTACAGGGGGTCTTCTTACCTAGCGACTAGCCCGTATTAACACTATTCTCGATAGATATTTCAGTTAATTATGATTATGTGATATTGAATTTGAATCTTATCTTATTTACTTTGCTTATTTATGGTTATCATCAAATTATAAATAAATAAAAATTTGTGTAAATATTGAATTTTCTGTAAATAAGGGTTTATAAAACTGAATACATCCATGTTTTTGTACCTGAACTTTGCTTGTGTATCCCTTTACAAATTAGTTGGTTAACTTTTCGGTTTTAGCTCACAGCATGACACGCAGCATGAGATAGCTACAGTATCTTTGCGTCTACTATACTACTTGGAACCGTGATGAATTATAAGTAGAGAAATCACAATATCAATCTAAGACTAAGCACAAATAAATAAACCTGTATTTTAATAATAATTTTAACCAAAATGAGATTGCAGAACCCAAGTCTAGTTATAAAATTATAAATGTAAATAACCTACAAAAATCGGCATCCATTGAACCAATGTCATAAAACAATAAAATACATATAATAATAACCAATACAGACATGTTACTAAAATCTTGAAGGGCTTTTGTGCTAGACAGTTTAAAACAGAATTTTCAAAAATAAATTATGTCACCACGTCTTATTACTCATTTCTGGATGTGGCAATCTGCTTCTATTTGCAGATTTCAATAATGACGATATATCTGTACCGATAAAGGTGTTTACCAAAGCTATCGTGGAGAGACCACAAGTGCCACTTTCGTATTATTTGAAAATTGGATATAATTTTAAACTTGCTTATAAATACTTAATTTCAAAAATGCATATATTCATAAAATGTAGTGTATATTTTTTATTAATGTGTATGTAGGGCTTGTATGTAGATTTGGCCGCTTACTCTTTTCAACTGGACTCACAAAGTTCCAGTGTTTTACCATTGCCATACTATCGGTTTGATTTCAACCACTTCTACATTTATTTAAGATGTATAATTGACCAACTTATAGCATCCAAGTGTGACAAATACAAATAGCTGTATTTATGTTTATTTTTTACAATAAATGACACATTTTGGTCGACGGGAATCGAACAAACAGAACATTGTTCGGATGACGTCACAGCGAATTAGGAGATGTGCACTAACCCATAGGTAGATATATAAATGTAAGTTCCATTAAATTTGAGAAAACTTGCAACATTAATGTCGAAAAACTTAAATTTCTTGTGAATAATGTTTTGGATATATTATCAAAAAACGTAATTAAGGTTTGTCAAATTATTATTACCACCATAGTGCAAATTATCCCTATTCTGAACTCGCTTTATTAGATTTTTTAGATTTACACCATAATAATAATACATAAAAACGCCTTTTACTGGCCCTGACACACTCAAAATCCCAAATAACACCCCCTTCCAAGAAAAAATAAACTCCATATTATCCAGCCTAAACCTGAAAATCTCACACCTATCGAATATAACTACCCGGACAAAATCCCTCCATGGACAAAAAACAACCAAATTACATCCTGAATTTGGCTAAATATAAGAAAAGTGAAACGTCGCCTACTACATACCTGCAGAAATTCGAAGATCTACGAAGCAAAATTCAGTGCCAGGAAATTTATACAGACGGATCCAAGACCCAAAATACAACAGGTGGGGCCATTATCAGAGGGGAAGAAGAAATAAAAATCCATCTACCGAATACAATATCAGGAAAATCTGCAGAGCGATACTGCATCTCAAAGGCACTGAAAATGTTAAATAAAGAAGAAAATCTGTACCGACTGAGCACACTCCAAGAAATGCAAAAACAATTCACAAAGATCCCATAAATCCAGAAGATACAGGACGAAACACACAAAATAATAGAAAAAAATATATGCATCTAATTTATGTGGACTCCAGCACACATAGGAATCATCGGAAACGAACGAGCCGACAGAATTGCCAAAGAAGTAGAAGAACAAGAAATTACATTTATACCAACCCCGGCCGAAGACATCATAAAAGAAATACATGATCGCATAAAAGGTGTTAAAAACTAATAACAAGTAATCAAATGACTAATTCGTTTGTTGAGAAAAAAGAAAACAATCAGAGAAACGTCAGAAGAAAAATTATAAAATTGTATTATTAATAACCATTATAATTTTGTATTGATAGATTCTACACCGTAAGATTTATTGTAATTATTTAAATTTATCTTACTTATGATATGTACATTTTAGGAAATTTGAGCCGTCCAAATAGTAAATATTATTCATAAAATTAAAGAATAGAATTAAATGAATTTATATTAATTGGATGTTAGAGCTACAAATGGTGTAGAATATTTAGTTTAAAAAGAAAATTTAAACTATTATTTACAAGAGGAAACTGGGACAATACATGAAAGAACCTAACAAACAATAAATAGACCATTTCAGAAATTTGAGCGACCACTACATTTACTTTTTGAACTAAAAAGTTAGTGCCGTTAAATGGCGGCATTTCAAATTTATACGTAACCAGGGCATATAGTTTTAAATTTTAAAACTACCCAGGAGTTATTAATATGAATTTAAGTATAAGGTATAGTTTAAATTCTTATTTTACAAATAAAAACTTATTTTAGTATCTGAAAAAGTGAAGTATATTCAGCAATCAATTATAAAATATTGTATTAACCTACTTAACCCCACTTTTTATTTTCCAATCCAGACAAAACATTTCAAAGAGCAATATTTTGGGGGCCAGAAGTTTAGTACCCATCATAATTATTTGAAAAACGACACCAACAAAACAAAAAAAAAGACTGAAATACACAGAACTGTCACGTAAACAAGGATGGATATACGGAAAACGGCACTAATTTTTTGTCGCAGTCTAACACTTGGCACATGCGCTTTGAATTTCTGAAATGGTCTATTACAGCAAATAAAAATAGATACCTCCAAATGGACAACACCTACCAATAGAAGAGACCAAATAATTATAACGCGACTATGCATCGGACACACACGACTAACCCACCAACATATTCTACAAAAAACAAACCCAACCCTATGCACCACATGCCAACTACAAATAACAACAGAACACATCTTGATTGACTGCCCACTCTACACGCAACATAGAACCCAAAATCAACTCCCAAGCACACTCCGGGAAATTCTGGGAAACAACGACACCAACCTTAAAAACACACTACAATTTCTGAAGGATATAGAACTATATAACAATATCTAAACCAAACCATTATTAACTTACCTACAATGTAATATATATATATATACAGTTCCGGGTACTAATGACCCAGACGTTGATGTACCCTTATATATAATTAAAAAAAAAAACGCTTTTGTATTTATTTACACATTTGTTTATAAAAGACTGATAATTAAACGGACCTAATATAAATAAAATTGCTTTTGATTTTGCGGTTATCGACAGTAAACGTAACTTAAATTGCTATGTTTGCTCTGAAATACAAAATAAATGTCAAATGCTAACAAAGAATTTTTTGGCAAAGAAATATGAGATTCGTGTTTTTGTAAATAAAACCGTTGTGTCCGTTTTTATTTAGATACAAAAATAAACACTTCTTTGGTATCAATTAAGAACTAAATCTGTGTGTTAAAATATAGATCAATGCTTTTTGTCCTCTGTCAGTGTCACTCTCTAAATGATTCAACTTTAATATTTGAAGAAATAGAAATCTGTTTTAAATTGGATAAATAAGATTAGGAGTCGACCAAAAGCAGGTTAGTCTTTTGGGGACTATGAAATACTGAATTAATAGACTTTTTCAAGCTACTGCACGTTTTGTTTACAGAACTATAGAACTCTAAAAATATCGCTATGGTCTTTCTAAATATGCAATTTTTTATATGGAAATACAAAACTGCTATTTTTGATATCTAGTAAGAACTACACTTGTGTATTAATATAAACGCTTCTTGAAACCCGAATTAAATTGTAATCAGTCTTTCTAAAATTGACTACAAGATCCAATGATATTTATATACTAATTTAGAACTGGAAGAAATGTTTAAGATCTAATTTTTTGAACAAAACTATTTTAAATTGCATAAATTGTTTTAGGACAAGTACTTTTGACTTCACTAATGGAATCCTGGTCACTCGGAAACTGTGAAGTAATAAATTCGAGAGTTATTTATTGGGGTACGTGGCTGAGTGAGTTATATGAATGATTATAGTCCTGACGGCTCAAATTTGAATTTGAGCAACAATAAAATCTAAAATTGTAACCAATTTTTAAATAATACAAAAGTGATCTGTTTGCTCTCTCCACAACAGCTTTAAGAGCCCCTGAGGTGGCGCATTATTGTTATACAAATCTACTAATAAACGTAGATTCGAACACTCAAAAATGGGTAGTAAGCCGTGATTCTAGGGTCACGCTAAAATGATTGAGAATAGAAAATCAAATAGGCTGTGGAAAACAAAATTTGAAACATTTATGTATCTACCGTTTAAAATTAAGTTACGAAAGTTAAGTTAGTTAGCACTTAGTGATTATAGTAGGTATAGTTTTCAGTGAAAATATGGAATTAACTACAGAGTTTTTTTTTTGTTTTTTGCAAAAGAAACTATAAAAGCAATAGAACAATTACCATGTTCATCAGATTTAGCAATATGCGATTTTTGGCTATTTTCTGGACTTAAGGGTAGAAGGATTTTGCCTGAAGAAGAGATTGATGCTGCAATTTATGGTTATTTTGAAAGCATGTAGCATTCTAAAAGAATATTGGTTGGGATATTTTAAAAAGTAAATGGAAAGAATGGAAAATGTATTATTGTGGAAGGAAACTACTTTGAACATATTTAAAATAAAATTCTAAAAATATAGTGTATATATATGCCTTTAATATGTCTTATTTTTAATAATTCTAGCGTAACCCTCATATTTATATTATTCAAGCAATATTCAGTAAGAAAGTGTATTCTGGCTCAAACTATAATCATATCATTAATAAGTTAGTTTAGAATATGCCCTATTATACTACGCACATGAGTAATATATCTATATTTGTTCTACAATTACAAAATATTTTTATGTGTAAAAATTTATTTCATATAAGTTTATCCATGAAATATCGTACGGCAAACCTTCAACTGTCAAGTAGTTTGGTGAAAAACAACCTATTTTAAGCTTTCATAAGAATTGTTGACGAGGCCGACAAAACCGTAATTTTATGGAGGTAATGTACGTTTTCATTGCTTCGGCACATTCAGCGATTAAAACGTGACAGTACGTAGTCATTCAGAAAGTGATTAAAAGAGAATTTTGATATTTGAAAAGTTATGACAAATTCAGTGCAGTAAAATTTAATGATACACACAGATAACGAGATCGAAAGAGGACATTTCAAGTTAATTGTTATGTTTGCGGCGGAGGTTATTAAAAGTTGAGAACCACTGAACCTGCTCTGCAATTCAAAAGTTGAGTTATTTTAATATTGCGAGCGCGACCGCAGAATTTAAAAGTTGATTTCGCATCGTTTGTCAAAATTTTAACTGCAATTAATCAAGAATGTAATAACTACAGTAGGCATGAGTTTATCTTTTCTTTGTTGCATGTGTTCCCAACTGACATGCAAATTAATTATAAATAAAACAAAATTCCCTGAAATGCGCGGAAGATACGGAATACCGCAAACTCAAACGCTCTACCGTTTTGCTCAATTCAATTATGTTTGTATTGAAATCTACACATTTACCTACAACATTAAAGGTTTAATTAATTAATTAAATATTTATCGCTACATATTTCATATTGTACATTGTTTGTATACCTTCGAGTAAATTTGTTTTTATATAGAGGCAATCAAATATTCATTCATAATAAATAAATAAATATGTTATGTATTATACCGGCTGTTGAGGTGTCTATTTATTTTAAACAATAGTTATTTGAAAATATTTCAAAGAACGATATAAATAAAATGAAATAAATATGTTACCCACTGCAAATTTACGTGTATTCTATTATTTATGTATCATGTATGTATATGGTGTAAAGAATTGAAGCACTTAATTGAAAAGGATTTCAGTGATAAAATTTTTATATATAATTTCTACATGCAAAAGTTTCAGTAAGCTAAATTACTTAATTTTTCAAATAGAACTAATTTTATGAACAAGTTATAAAATATTTTAGCTCATATATCGAAGGGTCACAAATGATTAGCATGTTTTTATACAAAATCGATAAAAATATAAATAAAAGGAAACAACTTGAATTTATCATTACTGTTTCATGAATAACAAAAATAAAAGTAATAACCGTACCAACAATAATGAACGCTAATATCGTGCAATAAGCAAAAAAGAAAACATGAAGAAAAATAAACACAACGGAAAGAAAAATCACAGAAAAAAAAAAATGAAACAGAGAAAGAATTGAAGATTATAATTCAAGAACTTTATGGATATAGTAACCAAGAAAAACAGAAGCAACTTGACAAGTACGGACACATAATAAGGATGCATTAGAACAAGCTAGAAAGAAGAGTTTAAAGTATGAATAAAAAGGACAAACCAGAAAACTAAGGAAAATAGGAGATTGAAAAATAGCAAAAGTGGAAGATATAAAAACGATGACAAAGAATAAGAAGTAAAAGGTATGAATTAACCTTCAAAAAAGGAAATCGTACATCTAACTATGGGTGCGTGTTGCGGATATAAAGAAGAAGACGAATAACTTTAAACCATAAAAATGACATTTAAGTCCTTTTGATTTTATGAAGCATATACGAGTATTCTGGAATGTTTATTTTCTTAAAAAAAAGTACAAATACTATGATAGAATCTACCACTTCACTATTGAAAGAAATATAGATATTCTTAATCACTACGCATTGAACTATTTTAAATTGATAGAGCAGTTAATCACTTCTAATTTAAATTTTAAAAAAATCTGATAAATCAGGCACTACAAAAGACGAAATTATAGATCCTTTTAAATAATATGCAGGTTTTTTTTTTCAGAACAACGGAGCCCAACTGTGCAATATTGTCTGTAAAAATTAGTTCTGTCCAAAATGGTTTTCTGCGGTCTTTCTAAATATGTAAATGTTTAACGTTTTGAATATAAGTTACCTATTTTACCATTTTAAATTGTCTAATGTATTCTGCGCACCTTTATTATCATGGATTTCTTTAATGCTTGTTGCGCCAATTAAAAAAATTCAATATAATACATTTTGTAGCGGTACAGCTGATCACGCCGGGATCATATATATTTATCAATATATACTTTTATTTGGAAGTCTCATGGCCGCGTGCTTGAGTGTCAGGTCGCGAATCTGGGGAACCGGATTCGATTCCGACCGACGCCAAATATTTCGGATTTTAAATAGCACAAAATTAACCACTGTGGTGCACCACGCTAACAATGAGTGCCCGTGAGGTGACGCCTGGTAAACGCCCGCACGGTACAAATATATCATCATCATTACCTAAATCTGTGTACAACGTATATTGGCAACCAGCAATGGGTAAAATGCCGTGATGATATATTTATTTATATATTTATTTATTTTATTTTATATTCTGGTATACTCCCCACAATAACTAAGAGTTGGGAAACGAGAAAGTAATTTGGAATAATTAATTAAAAGTTAGCATTTTTATGCCAAAAACAAACTGTTAATCAATATTTTTAATCAATTAACATCTTTTGTGTGCCTTTGAAAGGCTGATAGACAAAAGAAACTTCAATATTTATTAAAATTCCATTGTTTGTATTCTTTCCAACCAACAAAAAACTGTTTTAATCCGTACCAAGCAGGCGCAATGATGTATACGGTTATTTTGATCGTCACTGAGCAAGAGGATATTCGATCGCACACGTATATGTAGTGAATATTTTTCTAACTAAAGAAATTAAAAATAACTCACTACCAGAGCCAAATCCTGCGCGACATTTCCTGAAACAAGAACAAATAAATTAGCGGGATTTCATTACGAGAAAAGTTTCAGATAAAGTATTTCAACATGGTTTTGCAGGGACAAAATATCCAAAAAGAATATGCAAGAATAAAATACATTTAATTCTCTACAGACCTGATTGTACAAAATATCATTACTGAATATATTTGAAATAAATACAGAACATTTCAAAAGCATCTAAATATCATTATTTTGTTTTTATTTTATATAATAAAATGTTCCACATTTAAAACTACATGCTAAAGTAGTGCAACAAATCGGTTTTTAAACAGATTCAATACCCAGTTAACCGCTAGATATTTTGTCTAAAAACGTGATTTAAAACCCATAGGAATAATATTATTTACAAAAAATTACTATTAATTGAAATAAATCAGAACTGTTTTTTGAAACTGTTTCTACGCGCACCTGCAAAATTAGAGGAACGCAAAAAATAGCAACAAGTGCATAAAGTAGTACTTTTTTGGTCGATTGTGATGTTAAATTACAGCTCGAGACAAAAACACTATTTTGCCACGTGTTGCAGACAATATTTTTCCTACAACCAAAATGTTAGTGCTGTTTCTCATAATACTGAGTGTGCAGGCAACTTCAAATGCTGTTAGTGCCTTTTCTCATAATACTGTACAAAATGTAACTTAAACATTTGAAAGAATCTCGGAGACAAGTAAATTAGTCTTCTATAATTGTACAAATTGTACATTTAGTATTAAATATTAAAATTTAGGTTACCTTAGAACTCATTATGTCAAAAAATGTTTATGTTCTTAAGAATTAGGTTAGTACCTACTCAATCTGTTAATAAAAATTATTATATTTGTTTCATTCATATCCTTACATTATTATTTACTACCTTACTATCTACTTGACAGGTAAATTAACCGATTGTGTATGTTGTCTAGGAACGTCTATTTACTTTTCACGCACTAGTGCTTGAAAAGTGCCTCTTTACACACTGTAAAGAGTGCGTAAAGTATGTACTTTACGCACGGTTGTCAAAAAAATATAGTTTTGTAATATTTTTTGATTTATTTGACTGAATTTGATATCGGCAAATTTATATCGTAAAGTGTAATAAAAAAACAAATTTTTCATTATTTATAAAAGACTAATTGTTAATTTTTATAAATTATTAAAGAAGATAAATGATTTTCAATTATTTGAAATATTTTTTTCCTTTTTGTGATTAGAATTAAAATAACAGCAAAAGCAGAAACCACTGTTAACCCGTGACCTATAGTGAACACTTATTAAACACACATATTCAATAAAACTAAATCTCGAGCTATGTAAAACAATTAGATAAATGATAATTAATCTTTATTATATGGCTATATTTAGAGGTTATATGGTCATTTGTTATTTCTTATACATATACCATTAACAACACAAACATGAAAGCCAGAAGGTTCAAACTTTCTTAAATATATAGCCTTTTTTATGTTCCCCTAATTTTTCCGGTGTGTAGCTAGTGCACCCTGTGGTGCACTCTCCACGCCAGCAATGAGTGCCCGTGAGGTGTCGTCTCGTAAACGCCCGCACGGTACAAATATGTCATCATCATTACCGATATCTGCATACAAAGCAGGTTGGCACACCCAGCAATGGGTAATATGCCGTGATGATATATTTATTAATTTATTTTGTTTCTTGAATAAATTTAATAACATATTTAAAAACCAGATAAGTAAAATACAAACCTGTTTTTGAACAAATTTGGTTTATACATTTTTGGTACCTAACCATTCACAGCTTTCTGTTTCTATAATGATTTTATTAACCGGTTAAATTAATAAAGTAAACTTGTTTTGCAACAAAAGTCGGTTTATAACATTCCGTTGATCATTAACAGTTCTTTTTCTATTTTCGATCCTTCCACATATGACTCAAAATATTTAATACACTTATAGTTGTTCACCTTTGAACTACACAACCCTATACTGATAAAATTAGTAACATATTTGACTGTATTTTTCAGGTATGTCTGGAAATTTAGACATTGAGCTCGGATCGTAGAACTTTTTCATATAAAAATGTAATGCTTCATTTGTTAAAAACTAATTAAGTTACTACAACGGTAGGATATTTCATCATTAATAAAATCTGCAAATAGAAACAGATTGGCATACCCAAAAACAGATAATAAGCCGTGCAAATATAATATATTCATTTAATCAGGAACTACATACATATTTATTTAATTAAAAATTCTCTTTTGCAAGGAGTTACAAAACTAAAAGATCGATATTACTGTTTCTTCAAAACACAAGACCATGTAGAAAACTAACGTAGTTTTTTTTGGTTCTGCATTGTTGTATAAACATTTTTTGTTAATAAATTCTTGGTTAAGTTGAAACGATGCTCGTAGGTTCTTCTTTATATGTGTGCGTGTGGGTTGGGAAAATATTCGAAGAGCGTAACAGGATAAAATGAAGGTTGGTGAGAAAATATCGAAGCGGAGAAAAATCCAATGTGTAAAAAGCCGTGACGATATAAATATTTATTTAAAAAATTTGTTCTTGTAAAGAATTAAAGAACTCTTAGGGTAATATTATTAATGTTAACTTGAGTGTGCGTAAAATTATGTTTTTTTTTTGTTATATGCTTTTAAATTAAGAAGTTTTTGTCATAATGAATAAAATATAATTAAAATATTTGTGTAATAATGGAAATGGATACATAAAGAAAATTATGCTATAATACACATATAGTATTAATTATATTGTCGTTACTTATTTACTATTATTATAATTTCAATAAAATTTTACGATTGCGCAATAGCTAATAAATGTATGGTATTTTAGTTGTTGATTATGAATTAATATAATTGATAAAGACAAATACCAAATACATGAAGGTGAAGTTAGCAGACGATTCGTAGCAGACGATTCGAGATTTGAGCGAGTGTGTGGCAGCCTTACAGTATGCTAAACCTAGGCCAACTCTATAGACGCCAAGCAACGCTACTTGAAAATATGGACAGATTTTTATATAAAAAAAACACTACCACTACACCGTACATCCTAAAGACATCCCTTTTAAATAATATAATTAAAATAGAACATATAAATAGGAATAGAAAGACATTGAAATTTCTAAAATTAAATGTATATTTAAAATTAAAGAAATATTATTTTCATAGTTATAAAAAATAGTCAGAGGATGAAATTTTACATATAGTATCCCTACATATTATTTATTGAAATTCAGTAACCATATACTTCCTACCACCCGTAGGAGAAAGAAAAAAAAAATCAAGAGAAATGTACATCCTAATTTAATGAAGTAGGTATTATTTTCATTGTTATAAACAATAGTCAGAGGATGAAATTTTACATATAGTATCTCTACATATTACTTATTGAAATGCAGTAACCATATACTTCCTACCACCCGTAGGAGATAGAAAAAAAAATTCAAAAGAAATGTACATCCTAATTTAATTAAGTAGGTATTATTTTCATTGTTATAAACAATAGTCAGAGGATGAAATTTTACATATAGTATCTCTACATATTACTTATTGAAATGCAGTACTCATATACTTCCTACCACCCGTAGAAGATAGAAAAAAAAAATTCAAAAGAAATGTACATCCTATTTTAATGAAGTAGGTATTATTTTCATTGTTATAAACAATAGTCAGAGGATGAAATTTTACATATAGTATCTCTACATATTACATATTGAAATGCAGTAACCATATACTTCCTACCACCCGTAGGAGATAGAAAAAAAAATTCAAAAGAAATGTACATCCTAATTTAATGACGTACGTATTATTTTCATTGTTATAAACAATAGTCAGAGGATGAAATTTTACATATAGTATCTCTACATATTACTTATTGAAATGCAGTAACCATATACTTCCTACCACCCGTAGGAGATAGAAAAAAAAAATTCAAAAGAAATGTACATCCTAATTTAATTAAGTAGGTATTATTTTCATTGTTATAAACAATAGTCAGAGGATGAAATTTTACATATAGTATCTCTACATATTACTTATTGAAATGCAGTACCCATATACTTCCTACCACCCGTAGAAGATAGAAAAAAAAATTCAAGAGAAATGTACATCCTAATTTAATGAAGTAGGTATTATTTTCATTGTTATAAACAATAGTCAGAGGATGAAATTTTACATATAGTATCTCTACATATTACTTATTGAAATGCAGTAACCATATACTTCCTACCACCCGTAGGAGATAGAAAAAAAAATTCAAAAGAAATGTACATCCTAATTTAATTAAGTAGGTATTATTTTCATTGTTATAAACAATAGTCAGAGGATGAAATTTTACATATAGTATCTCTACATATTACTTATTGAAATGCAGTACCCATATACTTCCTACCGCCCGTAGAAGATAGAAAAAAAAATTCAAAAGAAATGTACATCCTAATTTAATTAAGTAGGTATTATTTTCATTGTTATAAACAATAGTCAGAGGATGAAATTTTACATATAGTATCTCTACATATTACTTATTGAAATGCAGTAACCATATCCTTCCTACCACCCGTAGGAGATAGAAAAAAAAAATTCAAAAGAAATGTACATCCTAATTTAATGACGTACGTATTATTTTCATTGTTATAAACAATAGTCAGAGGATGAAATTTTACATATAGTATCTCTACATATTACTTATTGAAATGCAGTACCCATATACTTCCTACCACCCGTAGAAGATAGAAAAAAAATTCAAAAGAAATGTACATCCTATTTTAATGAAGTAGGTATTATTTTCATTGTTATAAACAATAGTCAGAGGATGAAATTTTACATATAGTATCTCTACATATTACTTATTGAAATGCAGTAACCATATACTTCCTACCACCCGTAGGAGATAGAAAAAAAAATTCAAAAGAAATGTACATCCTAATTTAATGACGTACGTATTATTTTCATTGTTATAAACAATAGTCAGAGGATGAAATTTTACATATAGTATCTCTACATATTACTTATTGAAATGCAGTACCCATATACTTCCTACCACCCGTAGGAGATAGAAAAAAAAATTCAAAATAAATGTACATCCTAATTTAATGACGTACGTATTATTTTCATTGTTATAAACAATAGTCAGAGGATGAAATTTTACATATAGTATCTCTACATATTACTTATTGAAATGCAGTAACCATATACTTCCTACCACCCGTAGGAGATAGAAAAAAAAAATTCAAAAGAAATGTACATCCTAATTTAATTAAGTAGGTATTATTTTCATTGTTATAAACAATAGTCAGAGGATGAAATTTTACATATAGTATCTCTACATATTACTTATTGAAATGCAGTACCCATATACTTCCTACCACCCGTAGGAGATAGAAAAAAAAAATTCAAAAGAAATGTACATCCTAATTTAATTAAGTAGGTATTATTTTCATTGTTATAAACAATAGTCAGAGGATGAAATTTTACATATAGTATCTCTACATATTACTTATTGAAATGCAGTACCCATATACTTCCTACCACCCGTAGAAGATAGAAAAAAAAATTCAAAAGAAATGTACATCCTAATTTAATTAAGTAGGTATTATTTTCATTGTTATAAACAATAGTCAGAGGATGAAATTTTACATATAGTATCTCTACATATTACTTATTGAAATGCAGTAACCATATACTTTCTACCACCCGTAGGAGATAGAAAAAAAAATTCAAAAGAAATGTACATCCTAATTTAATGAAGTAGGTATTATTTTCATTGTTATAAACAATAGTCAGAGGATGAAATTTTACATATAGTATCTCTACATATTACTTATTGAAATGCAGTAACCATATCCTTCCTACCACCCGTAGGAGATAGAAAAAAAAAATTCAAAAGAAATGTACATCCTAATTTAATGACGTATGTATTATTTTCATTGTTATAAACAATAGTCAGAGGATGAAATTTTACATATAGTATCTCTACATATTACTTATTGAAATGCAGTACCCATATACTTCCTACCACCCGTAGAAGATAGAAAAAAAATTCAAAAGAAATGTACATCCTATTTTAATGAAGTAGGTATTATTTTCATTGTTATAAACAATAGTCAGAGGATGAAATTTTACATATAGTATCTCTACATATTACTTATTGAAATGCAGTAACCATATACTTCCTACCACCCGTAGGAGATAGAAAAAAAAAATTCAAAAGAAATGTACATCCTAATTTAATGACGTACGTATTATTTTCATTGTTATAAACAATAGTCAGAGGATGAAATTTTACATATAGTATCTCTACATATTACTTATTGAAATGCAGTACCCATATACTTCCTACCACCCGTAGGAGATAGAAAAAAAAATTCAAAAGAAATGTACATCCTAATTTAATTAAGTAGGTATTATTTTCATTGTTATAAACAATAGTCAGAGGATGAAATTTTACATATAGTATCTCTACATATTACTTATTGAAATGCAGTACCCATATACTTCCTACCACCCGTAGGAGATAGAAAAAAAAAATTCAAAAGAAATGTACATCCTAATTTAATTAAGTAGGTATTATTTTCATTGTTATAAACAATAGTCAGAGGATGAAATTTTACATATAGTATCTCTACATATTACTTATTGAAATGCAGTACCCATATACTTCCTACCACCCGTAGAAGATAGAAAAAAAAATTCAAAAGAAATGTACATCCTAATTTAATTAAGTAGGTATTATTTTCATTGTTATAAACAATAGTCAGAGGATGAAATTTTACATATAGTATCTCTACATATTACTTATTGAAATGCAGTAACCATATACTTTCTACCACCCGTAGGAGATAGAAAAAAAAATTCAAAAGAAATGTACATCCTAATTTAATGAAGTAGGTATTATTTTCATTGTTATAAACAATAGTCAGAGGATGAAATTTTACATATAGTATCTCTACATATTACTTATTGAAATGCAGTAACCATATCCTTCCTACCACCCGTAGGAGATAGAAAAAAAAAATTCAAAAGAAATGTACATCCTAATTTAATGACGTACGTATTATTTTCATTGTTATAAACAATAGTCAGAGGATGAAATTTTACATATAGTATCTCTACATATTACTTATTGAAATGCAGTACCCATATACTTCCTACCACCCGTAGAAGATAGAAAAAAAATTCAAAAGAAATGTACATCCTATTTTAATGAAGTAGGTATTATTTTCATTGTTATAAACAATAGTCAGAGGATGAAATTTTACATATAGTATCTCTACATATTACTTATTGAAATGCAGTAACCATATACTTCCTACCACCCGTAGGAGATAGAAAAAAAAAATTCAAAAGAAATGTACATCCTAATTTAATGACGTACGTATTATTTTCATTGTTATAAACAATAGTCAGAGGATGAAATTTTACATATAGTATCTCTACATATTACTTATTGAAATGCAGTACCCATATACTTCCTACCACCCGTAGGAGATAGAAAAAAAAATTCAAAATAAATGTACATCCTAATTTAATGACGTACGTATTATTTTCATTGTTATAAACAATAGTCAGAGGATGAAATTTTACATATAGTATCTCTACATATTACTTATTGAAATGCAGTAACCATATACTTCCTACCACCCGTAGGAGATAGAAAAAAAAAATTTCAAAAGAAATGTACATCCTAATTTAATGAAGTAGGTATTATTTTCATTGTTATAAACAATAGTCAGAGGATGAAATTTTACATATAGTATCTCTACATATTACTTATTGAAATGCAGTACCCATATACTTCCTACCACCCGTAGAAGATAGAAAAAAAAATTCAAAAGAAATGTACATCCTAATTTAATTAAGTAGGTATTATTTTCATTGTTATAAACAATAGTCAGAGGATGAAATTCTACATATAGTATCTCTACATATTACTTATTGAAATGCAGTAACCATATACTTCCTACCACCCGTAGGAGATAGAAAAAAAAATTCAAAAGAAATGTACATCCTAATTTAATTAAGTAGGTATTATTTTCATTGTTATAAACAATAGTCAGGGGATGAAATTTTACATATAGTATCTCTACATATTACTTATTGAAATGCAGTAACCATATACTTCCTACCACCCGTAGGAGATAGAAAAAAAAAATTCAAAAGAAATGTACATCCTAATTTAATTAAGTAGGTATTATTTTCATTGTTATAAACAATAGTCAGAGGATGAAATTTTACATATAGTATCTCTACATATTACTTATTGAAATGCAGTAACCATATACTTCCTACCACCCGTAGGAGATAGAAAAAAAAAATTCAAAATAAATGTACATCCTAATTTAATTAAGTAGGTATTATTTTCATTGTTATAAACAATAGTCAGAGGATGAAATTTTACATATAGTATCTCTACATATTACATATTGAAATGCAGTAGCCACATACTTCCTACTACCCGTAGGAGATAGAAAAAAAAAATTCAAGAGAAATGTACATCCTAATTTAATGAAGTAGGTATTATTTTCATTGTTATAAACAATAGTCAGGGGATGAAATTTTACATATAGTATCTCTACATATTACTTATTGAAATGCAGTAACCATATACTTCCTACCACCCGTAGGAGATAGAAAAAAAAAATTCAAAAGAAATGTACATCCTAATTTAATTAAGTAGGTATTATTTTCATTGTTATAAACAATAGTCAGAGGATGAAATTTTACATATAGTATCTCTACATATTACTTATTGAAATGCAGTAACCATATACTTCCTACCACCCGTAGGAGATAGAAAAAAAAAATTCAAAAGAAATGTACATCCTAATTTAATTAATTAGGTATTATTTTCATTGTTATAAACAATAGTCAGGGGATGAAATTTTACATATAGTATCTCTACATATTACTTATTGAAATGCAGTACCCATATACTTCCTACCACCCGTAGAAGATAGAAAAAAAAATTCAAAAGAAATGTACATCCTAATTTAATTAAGTAGGTATTATTTTCATTGTTATAAACAATAGTCAGAGGATGAAATTTTACATATAGTATCTCTACATATTACTTATTGAAATGCAGTAACCATATGCTTTCTACCACCCGTAGGAGATAGAAAAAAAAATTCAAAAGAAATGTACATCCTAATTTAATGAAGTAGGTATTATTTTCATTGTTATAAACATTAGTCAGAGGATGAAATTTTACATATAGTATCTCTACATATTACTTATTGAAATGCAGTAACCATATGCTTCCTACCACCCGTAGGAGATAGAAAAAAAAAATTCAAAAGAAATGTACATTCTAATTTAATGACGTACGTATTATTTTCATTGTTATAAACAATAGTCAGAGGATGAAATTCTACATATAGTATCTCTACATATTACTTATTGAAATGCAGTAACCATATGCTTCCTACCACCCGTAGGAGATAGAAAAAAAAATTCAAAAGAAATGTACATCCTAATTTAATTAAGTAGGTATTATTTTCATTGTTATAAACAATAGTCAGAGGATGAAATTTTACATATAGTATCTCTACAGATTACTTATTGAAATGCAGTAGCCATATACTTCCTACTACCCGTAGGAGATAGAAAAAAAAAATTCAAGAGAAATGTACATCCTATTTTAATGAAGTAGGTATTATTTTCATTGTTATAAACAATAGTCAGGGGATGAAATTTTACATATAGTATCTCTACATATTACTTATTGAAATGCAGGAACCATAAACTTCCTACCACCCGTAGGAGATAGAAAAAAAAAATTCAAAAGAAATGTACATCCTAATTTAATGAAGTAGGAATTATTTTCATTGTTATAAACAATAGTCAGGGGATGAAATTTTACATATAGTATCTCTACATAAAACTTATTGAAATGCAGTAACCATATACTTCCTACCACCCGTAGGAGATAGAAAACAAAAAATTCAAAAGAAATGTACATCCTAATTTAATTAAGTAGGTATTATTTTCATTGTTATAAACAATAGTCAGAGGATGAAATTTTACATATAGTATCTCTACAGATTACTTATTGAAATGCAGTAACCATATACTTCCTACCACCCGTAGGAGATAGAAAAAAAAAATTCAAAAGAAATGTACATCCTAATTTAATTAAGTAGGTATTATTTTCATTGTTATAAACAATAGTCAGAGGATGAAATTTTACATATAGTATCTCTACATATTACATATTGAAATGCAGTAGCCATATACTTCCTACTACCCGTAGGAGATAGAAAAAAAAAATTCAAGAGAAATGTA
This sequence comes from Harpalus rubripes, assembly GCA_963082715.1. Classification (NCBI taxonomy): domain Eukaryota; kingdom Metazoa; phylum Arthropoda; class Insecta; order Coleoptera; family Carabidae; genus Harpalus; species Harpalus rubripes. Next base: position 19,048,902 of record OY720458.1, on the reverse strand, counting down.
CATCCTATTTTAATGATGTAGGTATTATTTTCATTGTTATAAACAATAGTCAGGGGATGAAATTTTACATATAGTATCTCTACATATTACTTATTGAAATGCAGGAACCATAAACTTCCTACCACCCGTAGGAGATAGAAAAAAAAATTCAAAAGAAATGTACATCCTAATTTAATGAAGTAGGAATTATTTTCATTGTTATAAACAATAGTCAGGGGATGAAATTTTACATATAGTATCTCTACATATTACTTATTGAAATGCAGTAACCATATACTTCCTACCACCCGTAGGAGATAGAAAAAAAAAAATTCAAAAGAAATGTACATTCTAATTTAATGACGTACGTATTATTTTCATTGTTATAAACAATAGTCAGAGGATGAAATTTTACATATAGTATCTCTACATATTACTTATTGAAATGCAGTAACCATATGCTTCCTACCACCCGTAGGAGATAGAAAAAAAAAATTCAAAAGAAATGTACATCCTAATTTAATTAAGTAGGTATTATTTTCATTGTTATAAACAATAGTCAGAGGATGAAATTTTACATATAGTATCTCTACATATTACTTATTGAAATGCAGTAACCATATATTTCCTACCACCCGTAGGAGATAGAAAAAAAAATTCAAAAGAAATGTACATCTTAATTTAATTAAGTAGGTATTATTTTCATTGTTATAAACAATAGTCAGAGGATGAAATTTTACATATAGTATCTCTACATATTACTTATTGAAATGCAGGAACCATAAACTTCCTACCACCCGTAGGAGATAGAAAAAAAAATTCAAAAGAAATGTACATCCTAATTTAATTAAATAGGTATTATTTTCATTGTTATAAACAATAGTCAGAGGATGAAATTTTACATATAGTATCTCTACATATTACATATTGAAATGCAGTAGCCATATACTTCCTACTACCCGTAGGAGATAGAAAAAAAAATTCAAGAGAAATGTACATCCTAATTTAATGAAGTAGGTATTATTTTCATTGTTATAAACAATAGTCAGGGGATGAAATTTTACATATAGTATCTCTACATATTACTTATTGAAATGCAGTAACCATATGCTTCCTACCACCCGTAGGAGATAGAAAAAAAAATTCAAAAGAAATGTACATCCTAATTTAATTAAGTACGTATTATTTTCATTGTTATAAACATTAGTCAGAGGATGAAATTTTACATATAGTATCTCTACATATTACTTATTGAAATGCAGTAACCATATGCTTCCTACCACCCGTAGGAGATAGAAAAAAAAATTCAAAAGAAATGTACATTCTAATTTAATGACGTACGTATTATTTTCATTGTTATAAACAATAGTCAGAGGATGAAATTCTACATATAGTATCTCTACATATTACTTATTGAAATGCAGTAACCATATGCTTCCTACCACCCGTAGGAGATAGAAAAAAAAAATTCAAAAGAAATGTACATCCTATTTTAATGAAGTAGGTATTATTTTCATTGTGATAAACAATAGTCAGAGGATGAAATTTTACATATAGTATCTCTACATATTACTTATTGAAATGCAGTAACCATATGCTTCCTACCACCCGTAGGAGATAGAAAAAAAAATTCAAAAGAAATGTACATTCTAATTTAATGACGTACGTATTATTTTCATTGTTATAAACAATAGTCAGAGGATGAAATTTTACATATAGTATCTCTACATATTACTTATTGAAATGCAGTAACCATATGCTTCCTACCACCCGTAGGAGATAGAAAAAAAAATTCAAAAGAAATGTACATTCTAATTTAATGACGTACGTATTATTTTCATTGTTATAAACAATAGTCAGAGGATGAAATTCTACATATAGTATCTCTACATATTACTTATTGAAATGCAGTAACCATATGCTTCCTACCACCCGTAGGAGATAGAAAAAAAAAATTCAAAAGAAATGTACATCCTATTTTAATGAAGTAGGTATTATTTTCATTGTGATAAACAATAGTCAGAGGATGAAATTTTACATATAGTATCTCTACATATTACTTATTGAAATGCAGTAACCATATGCTTCCTACCACCCGTAGGAGATAGAAAAAAAAAAATTCAAAAGAAATGTATATCCTATTTTAATGAAGTAGGTATTATTTTCATTGTTATAAACAATAGTCAGAGGATGAAATTTTACATATAGTATCTCTACATATTACTTATTGAAATGCAGTAACCATATGCTTCCTACCACCCGTAGGAGATAGAAAAAAAAATTCAAAAGAAATGTACATTCTAATTTAATGACGTACGTATTATTTTCATTGTTATAAACAATAGTCAGAGGATGAAATTTTACATATAGTATCTCTGCATATTACTTATTGAAATGCAGTAACCATATGCTTCCTACCACCCGTAGGAGATAGAAAAAAAAAATTCAAAAGAAATGTACATCCTATTTTAATGAAGTAGGTATTATTTTCATTGTTATAAACAATAGTCAGAAGATGAAATTTTACATGAAGTATCTTTACATGTTACTTATTGAAATTCAGTAACAATATAGTCTCTATACTACTCATTATGGCAACAGTTATTTATATCTTCGTTAATAAATGATGGCTGTTCTTCATTTATAATTACCTTTATGAATCTATACGTAACTATCAATTTTTGCTATTTTCCCTTGAGGACAGGCAGGACAATAAAAAATCTTAAATATCCTTATTTTTATAGAAGCAGTTGTTTATAACTTCGTTGATAAATAATGTCCGTTTTTTCATATTTTAAATATATTATCCTTAATATCTTAGTATACCTTAGTATCTACATTTCTCTTGAATTTTTTTTTTCTATCTCCTACGGGTGGTAGGAAGCATATGGTTACTGCATTTCAATAAGTAATATGTAGAGATACTATATGTAAAATATCATCCTCTGACTATTGTTTATAACAATGAAAATAATACCTACTTCATTAAAATAGGATGTACATTTCTCTTGAATTTTTTTTTTCTATCTCCTACGGGTGGTAGGAAGCATATGGTTACTGCATTTCAATAAGTAATATGTAGAGATACTATATGTAAAATATCATCCTCTGACTATTGTTTATAACAATGAAAATAATACGTACGTCATTAAATTAGAATGTACATTTCTTTTGAATTTTTTTTTTCTATCTCCTACGGGTGGTAGGAAGTATATGGGTACTGCATTTCAATAAGTAATATGTAGAGATACTATATGTAAAATTTCATCCTCTGACTATTGTTTATAACAATGAAAATAATACCTACTTCATTAAAATAGGATGTACATTTCTCTTGAATTTTTTTTTTCTATCTCCTACGGGTGGTAGGAAGCATATGGTTACTGCATTTCAATAAGTAATATGTAGAGATACTATATGTAAAATATCATCCTCTGACTATTGTTTATAACAATGAAAATAATACCTACTTCATTAAAATAGGATGTACATTTCTCTTGAATTTTTTTTCTATCTCCTACGGGTGGTAGGAAGCATATGGTTACTGCATTTCAATAAGTAATATGTAGAGATACTATATGTACAATATCATCCTCTGACTATTGTTTATAACAATGAAAATAATACGTACGTCATTAAATTAGAATGTACATTTCTTTTGAATTTTTTTTTTTCTATCTCCTACGGGTGGTAGGAAGTATATGGGTACTGCATTTCAATAAGTAATATGTAGAGATACTATATGTAAAATTTCATCCTCTGACTATTGTTTATAACAATGAAAATAATACCTACTTCATTAAAATAGGATGTACATTTCTCTTGAATTTTTTTTTTCTATCTCCTACGGGTGGTAGGAAGCATATGGTTACTGCATTTCAATAAGTAATATATAGAGATACTATATGTAAAATATCATCCCCTGACTATTGTTTATAACAATGAAAATAATACCTACTTCATTAAATTAGGATGTACATTTCTTTTGAATTTTTTTTTTCTATCTCCTACCGGTGGTATGAAGTATATGGGTACTGCATTTCAATAAGTGATATGTAGAGATACTATATGTAAAATTTCATCCTCTGACTATTGTTTATAACAATGAAAATAATACCTACTTCATTAAAATAGGATGTACATTTCTTTTGAATTTTTTTTTTCTATCTCCTGCCGGTGGTATGAAGTATATGGGTACTGCGTTTCAATAAGTGATATGTAGAGATACTATATGTAAAATTTCATCCCCTGACTATTGTTTATAACAATGAAAATAATACCTACTTCATTAAAATAGGATGTACATTTCTCTTGAATTTTTTTTTTCTATCTCCTACGGGTGGTAGGAAGCATATGGTTACTGCATTTCAATAAGTAATATGTAGAGATACTATATGTAAAATATCATCCTCTGACTATTGTTTATAACAATGAAAATAATACGTACGTCATTAAATTAGAACGTACATTTCTTTTGAATTTTTTTTTTCTATCTGCTACGGGTGGTAGGAAGTATATGGGTACTGCATTTCAATAAGTAATAGGTAGAGATACTATATGTAAAATTTCATCCTCTGACTATTGTTTATAACAATGAAAATAATACGTACGTCATTAAATTAGAATGTACATTTCTTTTGAATTTTTTTTTTCTATCTCCTACGAGTGGTAGGAAGCATATGGTTACTGCATTTCAATAAGTAATATGTAGAGATACTATATGTAAAATATCATCCTCTGACTATTGTTTATAACAATGAAAATAATACGTACGTCATTAAATTAGAATGTACATTTCTTTTGAATTTTTTTTTTCTATCTGCTACGGGTGGTAGGAAGTATATGGGTACTGCATTTCAATAAGTAATAGGTAGAGATACTATATGTAAAATTTCATCCTCTGACTATTGTTTATAACAATGAAAATAATACGTACGTCATTAAATTAGAATGTACATTTCTTTTGAATTTTTTTTTTCTATCTCCTACGAGTGGTAGGAAGCATATGGTTACTGCATTTCAATAAGTAATATGTAGAGATACTATATGTAAAATATCATCTTCTGACTATTGTTTATAACAATGAAAATAATACCTACTTCATTAAAATAGGATGTACATTTATCTTGAATTTTTTTTTTCTATCTCCTACGGGTGGTAGGAAGCATATGGTTACTGCATTTCAATAAGTAATATGTAGGGATACTATATGTAAAATTTCATCCTCTGACTATTGTTTATAACAATGAAAATAATACCTACTTCATTAAAATAGGATGTACATTTCTCTTGAATTTTTTTTTTCTATCTCCTACGGGTGGTAGGAAGCATATGGTTACTGCATTTCAATAAGTAATATGTAGAGATACTATATGTAAAATATCATCTTCTGACTATTGTTTATAACAATGAAAATAATACGTACGTCATTAAATTAGAATGTACATTTCTTTTGAATTTTTTTTTTTTCTATCTCCTACGGGTGGTAGGAAGCATATGGTTACTGCATTTCAATAAGTAATATGTAGAGATACTATATGTAAAATATCATCCTCTGACTATTGTTTATAACAATGAAAATAATACGTACGTCATTAAATTAGAATGTACATTTCTTTTGAATTTTTTTTTTCTATCTCCTACGGGTGGTAGGAAGTATATGGGTACTGCATTTCAATAAGTAATATGTGGAGATACTATATGTAAAATTTCATCCTCTGACTATTGTTTATAACAATGAAAATAATACCTACTTCATTAAAATAGGATGTACATTTCTCTTGAATTTTTTTTTTTCTATCTCCTACGGGTGGTAGGAAGCATATGGTTACTGCATTTCAATAAGTAATATATAGAGATACTATATGTAAAATATCATCCTCTGACTATTGTTTATAAAAATGAAAATAATACGTACGTCATTAAATTAGGATGTACATTTCTTTTGAATTTTTTTTTTCTCTATCTCCTACGGGTGGTAGGAAGTATATGGGTACTGCATTTCAATAAGTAATATGTAGAGATACTATATGTAAAATTTCATCCTCTGACTATTGTTTATAACAAAGAAAATAATACGTACGTCATTAAATTAGAATGTACATTTCTTTTGAATTTTTTTTTTCTATCTCCTACGGGTGGTAGGAAGCATATGGTTACTGCATTTCAATAAGTGATATGTAGAGATACTATATGTAAAATTTCATCCTCTGACTATTGTTTATAACAATGAAAATAATACCTACTTCATTAAAATAGGATGTACATTTCTTTTGAATTTTTTTTTTCTATCTCCTACGGGTGGTAGGAAGTATATGGGTACTGCATTTCAATAAGTGATATGTAGAGATACTATATGTAAAATTTCATCCTCTGACTATTGTTTATAACAATGAAAATAATACCTACTTCATTAAAATAGGATGTACATTTCTTTTGAATTTTTTTTTCTATCTCCTACGGGTGGTAGGAAGTATATGGGTACTGCATTTCAATAAGTGATATGTAGAGATACTATATGTAAAATTTCATCCTCTGACTATTGTTTATAACAATGAAAATAATACCTACTTCATTAAAATAGGATGTACATTTCTTTTGAATTTTTTTTTTTTCTATCTCCTACGGGTGGTAGGAAGTATATGGGTACTGCATTTCAATAAGTGATATGTAGAGATACTATATGTAAAATTTCATCCTCTGACTATTGTTTATAACAATGAAAATAATACCTACTTCATTAAAATAGGATGTACATTTCTTTTGAATTTTTTTTTCTATCTCCTACGGGTGGTAGGAAGTATATGGGTACTGCATTTCAATAAGTGATATGTAGAGATACTATATGTAAAATTTCATCCTCTGACTATTGTTTATAACAATGAAAATAATACCTACTTCATTAAAATAGGATGTACATTTCTTTTGAATTTTTTTTTTTCTATCTCCTACGGGTGGTAGGAAGTATATGGGTACTGCATTTCAATAAGTGATATGTAGAGATACTATATGTAAAATTTCATCCTCTGACTATTGTTTATAACAATGAAAATAATACCTACTTCATTAAAATAGGATGTACATATCTTTTGAATTATATTTTTCTATCTCCTACGGGTGGTAGGAAGCATATGGTTACTGCATTTCAATAAGTAATATGTAAAATTTCATCCTCTGACTATTGTTTATAACAATGAAAATAATACCTACTTCATTAAAATAGGATGTACATATCTTTTGAATTATATTTTTCTATCTCCTACGGGTGGTAGGAAGCATATGGTTACTGCATTTCAATAAGTAATATGTAGAGATACTATATGTAAAATTTCATCCTCTGACTATTGTTTATAACAATGAAAACAATACCTACTTCATTAAAATAGGATGTACATTTCTTTTGAATTTTTTTTTTCTATCTCCTACGGGTGGTAGGATGTAAATGGGTACTGCATTTCAATAAGTGATATGTAGAGATACTATATGTAAAATTTCATCCTCTGACTATTGTTTATAACAATGAAAATAATACCTACTTCATTAAAATAGGATGTACATTTCTTTTGAATTTTTTTTTTTCTATCTCCTACGGGTGGTAGGAAGTATATGGGTACTGCATTTCAATAAGTGATATGTAGAGATACTATATGTAAAATTTCATCCTCTGACTATTGTTTATAACAATGAAAATAATACCTACTTCATTAAAATAGGATGTACATTTCTTTTGAATTTTTTTTTCTATCTTCTACGGGTGGTAGGAAGTATATGGGTACTGCATTTCAATAAGTAATATGTAGAGATACTATATGTAAAATTTCATCCTCTGACTATTGTTTATAACAATGAAAATAATACCTACTTCATTAAAATAGGATGTACATATCTTTTGAATTATATTTTTCTATCTCCTACGGGTGGTAGGAAGCATATGGTTACTGCATTTCAATAAGTAATATGTAGAGATACTATATGTAAAATTTCATCTTCTGACTATTGTTTATAACAATGAAAACAATACCTACTTCATTAAAATAGGATGTACATTTCTTTTGAATTTTTTTTTTCTATCTCCTACGGGTGGTAGGAAGTAAATGGGTACTGCATTTCAATAAGTGATATGTAGAGATACTATATGTAAAATTTCATCCTCTGACTATTGTTTATAACAATGAAAATAATACCTACTTCATTAAAATAGGATGTACATTTCTTTTGAATTTTTTTTTTCTATCTCCTACGGGTGGTAGGAAGTATATGGGTACTGCATTTCAATAAGTGATATGTAGAGATACTATATGTAAAATTTCATCCTCTGACTATTGTTTATAACAATGAAAATAATACCTACTTCATTAAATTAGGATGTACATTTCTCTTGAATTTTTTTTTCTTTCTCCTACGGGTGGTAGGAAGTAAATGGGTACTGCATTTCAATAAGTGATATGTAGAGATACTATATGTAAAATTTCATCCTCTGACTATTGTTTATAACAATGAAAATAATACCTACTTCATTAAAATAGGATGTACATTTCTTTTGAATTTTTTTTTCTATCTCCTACGGGTGGTAGGAAGTAAATGTGTACTGCATTTCAATAAGTGATATGTAGAGATACTATATGTAAAATTTCATCCTCTGACTATTGTTTATAACAATGAAAATAATACCTACTTCATTAAAATAGGATGTACATTTCTTTTGAATTTTTTTTTCTATCTCCTACGGGTGGTAGGAAGTATATGGGTACTGCATTTCAATAAGTAATATGTAGAGATACTATATGTAAAATTTCATCCTCTGACTATTGTTTATAACAATGAAAATAATACCTACTTCATTAAAATAGGATGTACATATCTTTTGAATTATATTTTTCTATCTCCTACGGGTGGTAGGAAGCGTATGGTTACTGCATTTCAATAAGTAATATGTAGAGATACTATATGTAAAATTTCATCCTCTGACTATTGTTTATAACAATGAAAACAATACCTACTTCATTAAAATAGGATGTACATTTCTTTTGAATTTTTTTTTTCTATCTCCTACGGGTGGTAGGAAGTAAATGGGTACTGCATTTCAATAAGTGATATGTAGAGATACTATATGTAAAATTTCATCCTCTGACTATTGTTTATAACAATGAAAATAATACCTACTTCATTAAATTAGGATGTACATTTCTCTTGAATTTTTTTTTCTTTCTCCTACGGGTGGTAGGAAGTATATGGTTACTGAATTTCAATAAATAATATGTAGGGATACTATATGAAAAATTTCATCCTCTGACTATTGTTTATAACTATGAAAATAATATTTCTTTAATTTTAAATATACATTTAATTTTAAAAATTTCAATGTCTTTCTATTCCTATTTATATGTTCTATTTTAATTATATTATTTAAAAGGGATGTCTTTAGGATGTACGGTGTAGTGGTAGTGTTTTTTTTTATATAAAAATTTGTCCGTATTTTCAAGTAGCGTTGCTTGGCGCCTATAGAGTTGGCCTAGGTTTAGCATACTGTAAGGCTGCCACACACTCGCTCAAATCTCGAATCGTCTGCTACGAATCGTCTGCTAACTTCACCTTCATACCAAATACTGTACCTACCAGAACGGAATTTGAAACCAGAATTTTTAGATTACAAAGCTACTATACGAGTACGGTATCTATACGCTATCTTGGTTGACATCAATATTATTTTTATTATTATTTTGTACTATATTCTATATTGTTGTATGTTTCTTGCATTGCAAATCAACACTTTTATGGATTCTATTTCAATTGTAAATAAAAAATAAAAGTAGGGATTCCATGATTTTATGTATTTTTGTTGATAAATTCTTGGTTAGGTTGAAACGATGTTCTTTATGTTTGCATATGTGTGCGTGTATGTTGTGAAAATATTCAGAGTGTGAAGCTGGGTAAATTGAAGTCAATGAAAAAATATCGATACTGATAAAAATTCAGTTGAAAAAAGTTGTATTGTTATATTTATTTATTTAAAAAGTTACTCTTGGAAATAATTTAAAAAATGTAAGACGGATATTAACTTTGGTTAAATAATATGTATAGATTGACAAACTTATGACTATTTGTGTATATTACAATTCAAGCGTTTTGATTATTTTATTATTTAATTTAATAAGAAGAATTAGCATCAATAATGTTAAATAAATTATTAAATAATCCAAGGCACATTTCTCATAAATAAATTTGCGATCGTGACACGTACATATGTAGTAAAATTGTTTTATAGAGGTGGTGATACCTGTTAGAGTAAACGTTTACTACATAAATTTCTTATATTATTTTACACGCTTTTTGATACATTCATTGTATTTACGCGGTGATATTATGAGATTGAGACAATTTTTCTTGTACCTTTTTTAACGCTGATGAAGATTAAATTAGAAGACATACATAACACCCATGTCTTACCCGGGATTTGAACTTGGGACTCTTAAATAGCAAAGCGATGGCGTTACTGATACACCACATGGGTCGGCACGTAAGTTTACAATACTGTAAAACTATCACTTAGTTATAAATTTGTATCTTTCGATGTAAAAAAATTATTCAGTGCAATTCCTGTGGATGAATTGAAAACTATTATATTAAAACTTATAGAAAATAGCTCACTTAACATTGTTGAACAAATGGATTTGTATACGTTAATTGAAATGTGTTTAAATCAAAATTATTTTAAGTTTAATGATAAGTTTTATAAACAAACTACAGGTTTACCCATGGGTTCACCCTTGTCACCCCTACTAGCAGAAATTTTTATGAATAATTTTGAAAAAGAACACATATTCAATAACAACCCTTTCATTAAATGTATTGTCTTTTGGAAACGATATGTTGATGACATTTTTTGCATCTGGAGTGGTACTGACAGACAACTAAATATATTTTTCGAGTTCCTAAATAATAATAATAATAATAATAATAATAATAATAATAATAATAATAATAATAATAATAATAATAATAATAATAATAATAATAATAATAATAATAATAATAATAATAATAATAATAATAATAATAATAATAATAATAATAATAATAATAATAATAATAATAATAATAATAATAATAATAATAATAATAATAATAATAATAATAATAATAATAATAATAATAATAATAATAATAATAATAATAATAATAATAATAATAATAATAATAATAATAATAATAATAATAATAATAATAATAATAATAATAATAATAATAATAATAATAATAATAATAATAATAATAATAATAATAATAATAATAATAATAATAATAATAATAATAATAATAATAATAATAATAATAATAATAATAATAATAATAACTTTATTTGCCCAACAGTATACACCATATAAAGGACAAAATAAGACACATAATTACAATACAAAAAAAAAATATTTTGATGGAACATACTAAATTGTAACATGAAAGAATAACTAATGCCCACAAAAATAAATATTTACTTACTATGCATTTTGAATTACATTCATTATAGAAATCAGAGACGCAGTAAAAATATCTATATCATTTATAATTAAATTTGTATTGCTACACATATTATAAATTGGCGACCTGGTTTGCATATTTGTTCTGGCTCTAGGACATTCAAAATATAATTGTTGTCTTGATGCAAACCGTGGTACATGAATGTTAATATTTTCTAACAATGCAGGACAATCTATTTTATTTTGCAACATTTTTACTAGAAACATGATGGAATGACAGGTTCGTCTTGTTTCGATTGACGTAAAATCAAAACGATCTAATAACATAAAATAATCACAACCTCGTTGTGGATAGACTTGATCACACTTGTACATCAAATATTTCAAAAAACGTCTCTGTACATTCTCTATTTTAACATTATATCGATCATAAATAGGAAACCATATTATTGATCCGTATTCTAATTTAGAGCGAACATAACTATTAAAAAGTATGATCATGGTTTCCACATCATGAAATAACCTGCAATTTCGATAAATAAACCCAAGTGTTTTTGAAGCTGATTTAACTGAATCAGTAATATGGTTTACAAAGGTCATTTCAGGGTCAAAAATAATCCCTAAATCCTTAAAGTACAGTGGTCTTTCAAGGACGTAGTTATGAAGATGATAATTGAAAAGTATAGGATTCCTCGTTTTACAATACGACATGATTTTACATTTATTTGCATTAAGTTTTAAATTGTGTGAACTACACCATTCCTGGATGTAAATAATAGTAAACATTTAAAATTTACTATGGAAAAAGAACCTAATTCTACATAGCATTAACTTCTTGGACCTAACTATTGCCAACGTCTCGAATGAATTTCAATATAATATATATATATATATATATATATATATATATATATATATATATATATATATATATATATATATATATATATATATATATATATATATATATATATATATAGAAAACCCACGTTTACTGATACTATAATTCCCGCAGACTCTAACCAGTCCAGATCAATAAAAATGTCAGCAATACACAGTATGGTACACCGACTAGTTAACATACCTCTTAACAAATCTAATTTTGACTTGGAAGTCAAAACTATTAAACAGATTGTAAAAAACAATGGGTATGAGGCAAAAGTAGTAAATAAAATCTTAAATAAGAAAATTAAACAACGCACCTCAAATATGATTTATGCCCCAGGTAATTATGAAAACTCTAAACCTTTTTGGCACGTTATAAATCACATCGGTACCATTTTAAATAATATTAAAAATTTTGCAAAAAACCTTAATATCAACATGATTTCTACAAATAAAAACAATTTAGGCAAATTTCTAATTAATAACAAAGAAAAAACCAAAGCTGAAAACTTATCGGGAGTTTATCAAATTAAATGTAATTCTTGTAATTCTATATACATCGGCAAAAGTGGAAGGCAATTTCAACAAAGAATCAAAGAACACCAAAAGTCCATCGAGTATAAAAAACATAACACAGGCTTCGCTACACATTATCTAGAACATGACCATACATATAACGGAAACTTCAAAATATTACACGTGCAGCAAAAAGGTTTTAAGTTAAGCTTATTAGAAAATCTAGAAATTCAAAAAGCAATTTTACGAAAAGACAACATTGTAAATGACCAATTAGATTTAGGTAAATCCCCACTATTATTATCTGTAATCACTTAGTATTTAAGCAGGCAATTTTACTTTGTACTTTAGTTCATCTGATGATGATCGAAACGATCGTTGTGAAGATTAATAAATATTTTTGTGAAACTTACCAAGTGTGTTTTATTCAAACTTAATTGTTAAATATGTTTCACCAAGAGCCAACCACAAATTCTATCCAATATATAGTTTACAATAGCGTTACCAATCTTTCCATATGTGGATAATATTTATCAATGAGATTACTGTGAATGATTATTATTTTTTATTAAATAGGTAGCAGATGTGTTAATATATTTACATTATATATTTATTAATTAATTTTTTCTAACAATATTCAACGTTAGTTAGCTGTATACAATGAGGTATAGTACTGGATAACATATTTGGGTATTGGATTTACTCACCCCCTTCTAGCAAAGCATAAACAAAGGATTATCTCTAAATTCATGGTACAGAAATGCAGAGACTGGTTTTAAATTTTTACATATACAGGATGTAAATGAAATAAGTACATTAAATTTAACCTGTAATGTAACTCGTCGAGAGCAACAATATTTGTTAATATTTTTTTCTAAATCTTCTAGTTTTTGAGTTAAAATTCTTTAAAGATTTGTTAGATATTTAGTTACCCTATGGTCTGATCGCTGCTGCCCTCTGCTGTCTGAATTTAAGTTCGATTCACCCGGCACAAAAATTGTCGGCTGATGTTTGATTTCTTGCAGAAACAATAATTAATAAACGATCAATGTCAAACATTTGGATAACAAAATTATAAAATTGTGTATTAAAACAGACTTCTAAACATCTATGAATAGTTTTGAGGTTATAAGATGAGTTATCGTTTATCGTCGACAAATCATAATAGTTTAAATACGTTATTCAAAAAATGTAAGTACAAATTAATGTCCAGTTAAACGAGGTATAGGAGTACCAATTAGTCATCCATTTATTGTTACCGCCCAAACATTTTTTAAAGAAAATTTTTACAGTATGAGGATTTTCATCTGTCGTGATGTGTATTGTGCACTAAAGACACCTTCTTTAATATACCCAGCCTCATCAGTGAACAATACTAGCCATTCGCAAAATTTGAAGTCTGTTATGTGCTGCAAACATTAAACTCTTTGCATATGGTATGGATCAAACTGTTGCTTTTTTAAAAATTATCATATGTAACACTCCGTACTGTGATAATCTGGAAGATGTACAAGATTTACAAATGTGCAAATATTAGAAACAGAATTTAGAAAACGCTCCGTCTAAATGCGTTGGCAACTCCATGGCAGTGTCTTTATATCAATAACAAAGTAAAATGTAGTACAGATATGAATATATAAATAAACCATAGTAAGTAATTACATTGTCTGTGTACTCGCTATTCGTAAACGTAAACATTTTGACAGAATTTTACCTTATAAACCAGTTTATTACTAATGTCAAAATTTAATTGCAAGAAATGACAGAACTGTCAATTGCTAAAACAAAATTTTTCATAGCTGTTACTACTGCATTAAGTTATTAGAAAAATACATGAAACGACTCGTCAATTTACGGTGTTGTAAAAATGCGATTTCGAGAAAAAGTTATTAAGAAATATTCTTGCTCTTGACGAGTCATATTACTGGTTAAATTTAATATACTTATTTCATTTACATACTGTATTGTAGTATTGTTACGGTAAATTTAAAATTAAATAGAAACTAATGTTTCCTTATGAAACATGGCTAATTTTTTTTTTCCAATATTAATCCTCATTTCAGTTATAAGAATATACAATGTATCTTAATACCAACCCTACATATTTTCGGCTCATCGCCCTTTGTGAGGGTAAGCCGTATCCATTAGCAAGGTTAAGAGATTAACCAAATATCTTGCCCTAGACTATATATCCTATTTCGACCTTAAACTGACGTCACCAGTAAGTACGCCAAAATACATTTCATTATATTAGGCACCTAAGAAACAATTGTATAAATTATTTTTTTCCAAAATTGATTAGCTTGACATACCTACCTATGTAGAAATGGATAATAAAGTTTAAATTTATTTGTGTGTATATTTTTTGATAATAAATTATTAGTTAAGTCGGGACGATGTTTTTTATGTGCGTGCGTGTGGGTTGGGAAAATGAAGGTGGGTGTGGAAATATCGAAAGAGGGAAAATGGAGCTGCGCTGTGGCTGCGAGTCAGAGAGCAAAGAGCAGTACGAAATGAAGCGTTCGTTTCGTTTCTGTTTCCATTGAATTTTGAAAAACACATTGGCAGCGCGAGTGTGAGGAGTAGAAGTCTTGGATGTGCGGCACTTACGGTAACGCGCCCGCGGTCAAATACATTATCCCTTCCCGGACCTCATAAATATCAGGCCCGTAATAACAACATTCCGGATGAAATGAGTTCCTACATAAACTCTTCCTCAATGGAGGCGGCAGAAGACGACACTACTCGTACCAGAGTCAAGACAAAGGTGCCCCGTACATCATGACAGACATTTCATTAAGTATTTGTAACTCACATATCGATTCTATGGAACAGTAAGCTTATAGTAACCGGTGAACGCTGAGATATTGAGACCATGAATCAAGTTTAACAATGTTTTTGTGCACGTAGTTACCGACAGGAACACTGCCAATAACATTGCGTAGCCGTTAGAGTTCGAGGCGCCAATGGACACGGAATGTTGCTGATGCTTTTTGTTTTCCAACCGCAACCCAAGCTGACATCACGACATCCCAATACCGATCAATTCCAGAACTGTCCGAGATGTCCAACACCAATTGCACTTCCAACGCTATACCAGTGCGAGTATTTCTCATCCATCTCAATACTAATCAATTTAAACACCAACAAGAACATTTTCTATTCATTTACTTTCATCAATGGTTTCTAACGCTATCAAACAACAAAGAATCGTAAGACTGATCTACTTTACACAATTCATTACAAAAAAAATATATATATTTTCTGATTTAGAATATATAAAGTAATGACATTTGACAGACGCGTTCAAAACTGAAAGTATTTTTGTGGATGACTAAAATATTATTATATATTATATTATTAATTTCTTTTACTAAAATTTGTTTATATCTGTTGAAAAGACATATACGAGTATATCACGTAGGCGTTTAACATGAGAAAACAGCTTTTCCATGCGCGTTGCTCCGCAAATTATTTTTAGACAAAAATGCATCAAATAAATGTTGTAGAGCAGAAAATTCAATACAAAATAAAATTCATTTCGTTATTATGTAACCGCAAAAATTAAATATTAAAAATTTAAAAAATATAGTTTTATATTGCCAGAAGCCATAGAATTAAAACAAAAATGCAAAACACATGTGTCACATTTTACTTATCGTATACAGTGGAACCTCGATATACGACTGTTTAAAATACGACCAACTTAGTATACGTCCTGTTTGGACGCGAATATTTTCGTTTAAGGGGATCGTCTAGTCCTCAGTCTACTTTTTTCCAAAGGTTCGAAAAGAGGCTCTAAATTATTGTTAATTATGCAAAATCTGTTACGAATATGTAACTTATTTTTGTCATGTTATTAAAAAATCTTAATATTATGTCTGTAATACGTCTCAGCTTTTTACTAATTATGGCTGTATTTCTCATTTATTTGTAATATAATTTAAACCCACGCTCTTAGAAAACATGAAGTTAAATTCGTAACGTTTTAATATTTTAAAATATTTATTCTTTATTCGAGTAATTAACTTAAAAAATAACCAAAACTCAACAATTTTAGAGCTTTGCCACAGATATAAGAACAATATTATTGCAAAAATAAAACGTTACAGACAGAATATCAAGTTTTCTTAATAAATATGTTAAAAATGAGTAACAAATTCCTAACAGATTTCGCATAATTGGTAGAATTGTAGAGCCTCTTTTTGTTCATATGGATGAGCCTAGACGATCCCCTTAATATACGACATTTGTTTGGAATACGACTCGAGTTTGACTGCGCGCGTTCCACTTTTGTTTACCTCTTACCAGGCAATGCTATCATTGCCTGTGAACCCAATTATGGTTTAGATTATTATGTATAATCTATATTAAATATTTTTTTTATTCATAAGCATATATTTTCAATTGCTAAATGTATCATTCTGTGATTCATATGTCATATGTTTCTATATACCGGGTGAATACTTGATATCCGAATTCGGGAAAACCGTTTTCCTCAGACTGTTGCTTGCGTTTTTAAATGGCAACAATGGTTGTGGTATCAATAAAAAGATACATCAAATGACACCAAATACATGTATGCATTTGAACAAAATGGCAAACAAATGTTTGACATTTTATCTCTCAGAATTCGTTTGCTATAATTTTTTATTTTAATTTCTTTTTAATATTCTGTAACAGATTGGAATTGGCTGGAAATGAAGTAAATTAATAAAATATTAATTAATAAAGTTTAAGATATAACAAATTCTGACAGATAAATTTCAAACATTTGTTTATTATTTTGTTCAAATGCTATTATCAATATTAATTAAAAATTGAATAAATTCAATAATTAATTTATATGTCTAAAATGTTACATGTATTTGCGGTCATTTGATTTAGAATTTGTTTATCTTTTCTATTGATACCACAACCATTGTTGTCAGTTGAAACAGTAAGTACCAGTCTGACAAAAACAATTTGCCCGTGTTATATAATGGGCTATGTTCCGGTTTCAAGTATTCACCCGGTATGTTAAAATATAAAAGATTTGTCTTTTGTCTTTACATTTTTTAATATCGTCAATGAATTTATTAAACATATGTATCTAATTTTAAATAAATTTGTAATTAATTGAAGGTAATGTGTAGGCCACATTATTTTTTTTCTTAAAATTTAAATAATTATATTATCATGGCTTATTACCCATTTCTGGGTCTGCCAATCTACCTCTATTCAATAATGGCAATATATCTGTACCATTGTGAACATTGTCCAGACGTCACCGAACGGGTTCTCAAATTGAGAAATGAATAATTTAACTTTACAATTTTGTGATTTGAAGCATTATCACTGTCATTCCTAAAAGATACATATTTAATCTATAGTGAAGAATGTTTTTTCGATTGGTATTTGGTTCATAATAAAAATATTCCAAACATTTTGTAAAATGGAAATTGAGAATACAGTTGTTGAAAATATTTACAGCGTATTTCCTCTATTCAATAATGGCAATATCTCTGTACCGTTGACAAAGTTTACCAAACGTTACCTCACGGGTTCTCAAAGTGAGGAAATAAATAATGAAATTTTACATTTCTGTGATTTTAAACATTATTACTGTCTTTCCTAAAATATACATATTTAATCTATAGGTACTGAAGAATGTTTTCCCCATTGGCATTTGGTTCATTGCAAAAATATTCTAAACATTTTGCAAAATGGAAATAAAGAATGCAGTTGTTAAACATATTTTCAGTATAATTGCAGTTCGGAAAACTTATTTTCTTGTTAGACTAGTGCTGATTATTAAATCCTGAGAGATTTCGTATGATTGCACTCTTCTTTTTAAAATTTTCTTGTCGTTATTAACGAAATAAAAGCACATTCTAGAAGAGACTCCCTTAATAACATGTAAGACGAAATTAATTACAGAAAGAAGATTTATATTGTAACTTAATTAACAGTCATGAAATTCTAGGATAAAAAGAACTATATAACGTTTTAGTGAAAGCGTTTATTTTTATCATTATAGTTAAACGAATATACCGAGGACTTCATTAAAATTGTAAAATTAAGTCGTAAAATGGAGACAGTATACCGTGTTAGTAACGTTATTAGCTGTAAAACTCCTTTTTATATTCAGAAATTATTCCACGGTATTTATAAATTGTTCTACACCTATGAATCGAGATATATCAACACCTCTTTTTCTTTTTCTAAATGTTTTAAGCAGTAAAACATGAAAATATGTAAATTATATTTTTAACACATATCAAGGTTACACAAATAAATAAGTGATTGATACATTGCATTAATTTTGGAATATTGCATTGCAAAATGCTTTTATAGATATTAATATATTAATGGAATATAGAGATTTGAGCTTATAGTTGAATTAATAATATCACCAATATACTAAATCTAATTCCATTATTAGATTTGTATAATATACATATAGGATAATTTTATAGTAGACATATGTATTTAATTTAGAGGACTGAAAATAGCTACTTTCACATTGTTTGATAAAATGTTTATATTTGTAGAACAAATTACGAAAAAAGAAAACAATGAAAAAATTTATAAATTACTCCACATTGCACAGATAAGAATGGAAAGTAGTGTCAGAACTAGTAAAGCAATAATTTTATTTAAATTAAAGAATTAAATTTTACAAAAAAAATGTATATGAAACATTATTTGTTTCATTTACATTTCTATGAACGTCTATTTTTATTACCTATATCCAATCTCAGTTTTAATTTCAAACTATTTAATAAATTGAAATGAATTGAAAAAAAGGTTATTTAACAGAATTTTTTTTTTTTTTTTTTTTTTTTTTTTTTTTTTTTTTTTTTTTTTTTTTTTAACGCATTATATAGTGAAAATAATATTAGTTTACATATGCAATATTGGCAAAATAATGTAAGTTTACGTGTTAGATTGTAGGTAGATACCCAAATGGTTCTAAGATAATATACCTACATAAAACATAAAATTTTAAACAGCACATTTCCCTATATGGTTGTTTCCCTTTTATGAAATTTATAAAGGGTTCTAAACTAATCTAATCAGATTAAAAGGGAGTATAGATATTGATCCATTATATATAATAGTTAGTAGTGGTAAGGCAAATGTTACTGGCAACGCTCTAGTCACCTAAGGCAAAATATTTTAATTTTATTGCACTTATTGTGTAGTAATATATTCTTATTATTATATTTTTATCTTTTCCTGAGAAAAAAAAAAAAAAAAAAAAAAAAAAAAAAAAAAAAAAAAAAAAAAAAAAAAAAAAAAAAAAAAAAAAAAAAAAAAAAAAAAAAAAAAAAAATACCTCTGTTAATTTGAAAAAAAATTAGTTTAAGGTTGTTAATTTTGAATATTATGTATGTACGAGTATATTATAAACATTTTTGTATTTAGCTACACTTTACCATGTAAACTTATACTTTTTCATTATTATATACCACTATCACTCCTTTGTATAAGCTTCCATGCTTTTAACAAATAAATACATTTATTATTATTATTATTATTATTTAACAGAATTTGCACGGACAAATTTTACACATATTATAGTATTGTATTTCAATATTTTAGCACAGTACTTAATGTAGCAATATGTGTACACGTATTGTCAAAACATAATTCATGTACCGCATAAGTTATACGTCCAAAATGCTGCGTTATTCAAATAGCTAGTTAAGTTACGTATTGCGCACATATATTAAGGGTATACTCCTATGTTCCAAAAATAACAAATTTTAGTTGTCTTTAACCAAAAGTGTACATTTATGAAACAAACCGGTTAAAATGGATAGATCGACGCAATTGTTGTTTCTCCTGGATTTTCTTGGAAACATCTCCTGTCCTTTTTGAAAAGATGTCAGATTTTAAAGGTTAGCGTGGCTAATTATTGGATTAAAGTTTTTACAACTTTGATGATATATGGGGTGACTCCATTTTTCTATTTAATTTTGTAACTTTTTATTTACACACCTTGTATTGATGGAGATGACACGATAAAGATGCACTCAAACAACCATACCATACTCGTCATTCGAATCCAGAAGTTTTGAGTCGTAAGTCAGCTACGTTGCCCACTGCGTTTAAAGAGTACGTGCACGTTACGTTGACGTAGGTGATTACATTACATCTGACATGCTTTTGACTTTTTGATATTTGTATTTTAGGTAAACCAAAATGTAGTCAAAATGAGCTAGAAATGAGAAATGATTATATACATTATTAAACAAAAGTTCTCTGCTTATGACAAAAACGTGAAATATACACTACAGATTATTACAGAGGGTACATAAAAAATAGTGGGTATCCTTTTGTAAAATTTTCTGGATTTTCTTCGTTTTCTTCATCAATAGTAAGGGCAATTATAGCCAAGTCGGTATTTGATAAATTTTTAAACATTGCACGATATTTTCTACAGTTGATGGAAACATAACATATCTACCACAAAGCATCATTATACATAAAAGACAAAACTATATTGTCATGGTAATTTATTATGTTGTTACCGTCATGGTACCGTCTAATGTAAATGCCTCGTATAATTGACATACCGTCATTGTACCGCTAATGTAAATCAAGCCTTAATGTTCTAAATGCGTAAAATTTGGATAATTTTTTTTAATAGTTCCTGAAGTATT
The DNA here is from genome assembly GCA_963082715.1 of Harpalus rubripes. Classification (NCBI taxonomy): domain Eukaryota; kingdom Metazoa; phylum Arthropoda; class Insecta; order Coleoptera; family Carabidae; genus Harpalus; species Harpalus rubripes. The sequence goes on along the minus strand of OY720458.1, from coordinate 19,027,397 downwards.
ACAATATAATTGCGAAAATGCAATTTTTGGGCTTATTCCGCTTTGGGAGTTTTTTTATAGTTAAGGAGAGCAAAAAAATTAAATCAAATAAGATATTTTCTTCATATATCCGGTCAGAAATTTGGTTGCGTGATAGTCAGAGTCTCAGAGTTCTTGGTTTGGGAACAAAACCCCAGGGTGCCCGCCCCAGCCAAGTGAAAGTAAAAGTGTACAATTCGAGTGAGCCAGGTAAACACTGTCAATACACAATAATTGTTTAGTCGAATCTAATCAGCACTTTACACTGAGGACATCTACCATAGTTGCAACAACTACACAAAAAAAAATTGTGCCTCTGGGTATATTTGTCTGTGACACGGGGATTAAAATTATGTTCTCAGCGTTATGAACTGAGTTTAAATTTGACGCCTAAATTTGACCGTTACACTTTTCTGGTCTATTATTTAGAATAATAACCCGATATTTGTAAGTAATAGTCCATAAAATCCTAAAATGTTTTCTTTTGTCATGAAACAAAAAAAGAATATTGGCCAACTTGGGTAATATACGTAAATCCGGATTTACCCATACATTTTTAATTTGTTTAAATGAAAAAAATTGAAAGATAATAATTAGTTGAATTTAATAACTAAAGAGAAGTACAAAAGGATGCCGCTTTTTAAAATTATGTATTGTGTAGGTATCTTCACACACTTCTCTCTCTCCTTTTATGAGAATGCTCGAAATTTGAACCCTTTGTATACGCAGCAACTTCACGGAATAGATTTTTACAGTAGGAAAAATGTATGTGGCACGAAATATACAATTTAGGATGGACGTTAAAAGGGGTCAAGTCGAATTTTGTCCAGGCCACCCCTTAAAGTAGTTCCAAATAAATAAATAAAAATTGTGCAGGCAATGATTTAGCTTAATATTAATATTTGACCGTACCAAAACCCAATGTTATTTAAATAGAAAAAATCAAGTGCATTTAGGCACGGTCAAATATGAATATTACGTGGAATCATTGCAGCACAATTTTTATTTATTTATTTGGAACCACTTTACCGGCCCGGTTAAAAATCGACTTGACCCCTTTTAAGGTCCAAATAAATAAGACAGGTTTCAGGTTTAGGATTTTGGATCACACAATCATAAAAATAATATAATCAATTTCGAAAAATTTATTTAAAAAATAAAAACTTCCATCTTATTTTCGTCGGTTTTGATATACAGGGTGTAAATCGAAAAGTGAAACATATAGGAGTTTAACATGGGAAATCAATTTTTCTTTGCGCAAATGTTACCTAATTATTTTACGCAAAAATACTTTAAATAAAAGTTATAGAGATTTAAATGCAGCATCTAAATCATATGAAACGATTATTTTATCTCTTCATATAACCGTAAAAATTAATTACAAAGTTACAGATTTTATGAGCATTTTGTCAAAGCAGCCATGGATATATGACAAAAAAAAACAAATATGTTGTTTTTTGTCATAAATCCATGGCTGCTTAGACAAAAAGTTCATAAAAACTGTAACTTTGTAATTAATTTTTACGTTTATATGAAGAGATAAAATAATTGTTTCACATGATATAGATGCTGCACTTAAATCTCTATAACTTTTATTTAAAGTATTTTTGCATAAAATAATTAGGTAACGTTTGCGCAAAGAAAAATTGATTTCCCATGTTAAACTCCTATGTTTCACTTTTTGATTTACACCCTGTACAATATTTATTGACAAACAACAGATAATTCATAACAAAAATAAAATACGTTATATGCTATATATTCATACTGGAATCATGAACGTGCTGGTTTTAGAACATTTTACAACCTTGTCAATTTGATCATTATATTGTTCCCACGACCAATCTGATCGTTTACAAACAGCAGTATAATGGCCAATGTATTGTTGTGATACAGGTTTTCGTAAACTTGTAAGTAGTTCAGGTTTTAACTACCTATAAGCTGTGCAACTGGCCATAAAATGTTCAAAAATAGCTATTTATGATAAAATGTAATTTTATTTTGTGGTATGTTATAGTCCGTATCGTATTCTATATGTATAAATAATTAAGGAAATTATATGGCCCTTCGGATAAATGTAAAGTTGTATTTACGCATTTCTTAAAAAATAATTTGTTTCAAAAGAAAGCCCAAAATTTAAATGTGAAGGCACTTAGTAGCCCTCATCGTATTCTATATTTATAAATAATTAAGGTAATATTTGGGCCCTTTGGGTAAATACACGTAAAATTGTATTTACCTATTTCTTAAAAAAATAATTTATTTCAGATGAAAGCCCAAAATCTGAAATTGATAGCACTTGATAGTCTAAAATATTTGCTATTATTTCCAGACAGGAACACTTTTTTGTATTATTCAGGGTAAATATACGCGAAGCCAAATTTACCCGAACATATTTTTAAATATTTTTTTTATATTGAAATCCCAAAATATGTAAGTAGTGGCCCTCAATAGTCCACAAGACGTCCACAAGGATGATGTTTATTTAAATGCTCTATTACACTTGGGTATAGGTAACATCACACATCTTGTTTCGTTCCACTTTTTAGGTGTATGAAATGATAGACGAAACACTTTTAGGATTACCGCGACAGTAACAGAACTTAATACTAACGTGACTAGAACCAGCCAGTAACCGAAACCATGGTTTTGCTTATTATTTTTTATTTTTGAAATATATCCTGAATATGTTTTACAATATTGTAGAAAACAATTTAAATTGTGAATCAAAATAAAAAAAAGTTTTTAAATTGCGCAATAATACTTGGCATAAATAAATAATAATAGATAAATTCATGTATTTAAAGAATTATTTGATTTAGTATTATTACCATTCTCGTGGCCGCGTGCCTGAGTGTCAGGTCGCGAATCTAGGGAACCGGGTTCGATCCCGACCGACGCCAAATATTTTCAATTTTAAATGGCAGAAAATTAACCCCTGTGGTGCACTCTCCACGCCAGCAATGAATGCCCGTGTGGTGACGCCTGGTAAGCGCCTGCACGGTGCAAATATATCATCATTACCGATATCTGTGTACAAAGCAGATTGGTACATCCAGCAATGGGTAATAAGCCATGATGATATATTTATTTATTTATTTATATATTTACTTACCATTATATTTCTGAAATATGTACTAATACCAAATAATATTATTAACAATTGAACATAAATATATTAATTATAAATTTAACAACAAATTTTGAGCAATAAATTGTATTTAATTCTGGTGCAATTTATTGATTAATATATTGTGTGGTATAAAATATTCTTTATTATACTTGGAAAATAAATATCAAAACGTATTTTCATGGAACATATGATTCTAGTTCTATAGCTTGTCATAAATATTTTGTTTTTAAATTATTTATTGATAATAAATAACTTTATTAACATTTGCAACACAAATATATTGTTATATAGATATAAACAAATTGATCAAAAGGTAGAGCAATAAATTGTGCCTAATTCTTATTAATATATTGTGTAGTATAAAATAATCTTTATTCTACCAAGGCAATATATTTCGGAACGAATTTTCTTGGGAGATAAGGTTTTATTGCTATCGCTTTTTATAAATATTTTTCGATATATCAAAAATTGATTCGAAAATTGTCATTCTGATGAGGGTCCTTATTAATATTGCTTAGAAGATATTTTAAAATGCGGTTTTATAGAATTGCGTTTCACCTTTGACATGCTTATCAAGTTTTCATAGTTTGATATTACGTTTCGATATTTACGACTGGCGCAATTAAAGAAAAAGGTCGTTGTAAGTGAATATAGTAATGTCGCACATATTAACTGTCATTTTCAATTTGTGCATGTGGCATATGCGTCAGTTATTATTTGGCTGCTGGTTGACTTGTCACGCGTATGATTGAAAACAGGGGCGTACACGTATTTTACCATTAAGGGGCAGGTTTTTCCATTTATACCGCCATGCGTATCATGGCAACGCCTAATAAATAACGTCGAATATAGAACCGTAGATCGTAGATTCGATATCCAACACGAAAAAATAATTCGCTTGCATGATATTGGTATGAGATAGCTTTTGTCATATTCCATATCTGTAGTACGTAAAATATTCTGACTACTTACTTTCAACAAGAGGAGCGTAATTTATACATTGTACTATTTGCGCACAGAATTCACACATGCACCGAACTATCATTAATTTGAGTATCAATAAACATACAATAACCGATCGCGATAGCGCAATATACCGAAGGTCCCTAGTTCGAATCTCGACTAAGATATGAATGTGTGTAGACCTAAACCTTCATCTTAGGAGCGAAGAGTATCTGTGCCCAAATTAAGGTAAGAGTACGACAGTAGGCAAACACTACGGCTCGGTGTATCTACTTGGGACGTCATAATAATAATAATATCCAATACAAGCCAGATTTAAACTGTAATTAAATAACTACATTGCTACACAGACTTTATCTCGACGTTTGAAGCCGCTTGAATTTAATAAATCCGTTTTCAATCTTCGAAATAAACGATCGAAATATTTGAAGGCGCTTGAAAATGTCAAGTTAAGCCTATAAGATAACAGGCTTGGACTTACGAAGCAGCTTGATTTTTGTCGAAATAAACAGTGAAGCATCAAATAATGTAACTACGCATGCGCACATCCGCAATATATTGCAGTGTTACTAAATTCATATGATTTGTTGGTTGTTTGCATTTCACCTTATTTTATAAAAGTCGCGACATAAAACTTAGTAAAATTGTCGAAAAGCGAACTATTTGTATTGAAGAAATAAATGTTTTTTAATGTTTTTAAAAGAGAAGACAAATAACAACATGACAATTTTTACATTTTGGGGTTACAGATCCAGGATGAAATTAGATCATATACCTCTCCCTGTCTGTTTGCATAATCGAGTATTTAACTATCTTTTTTTAGTCGATACGAATTTAAAGAAGATTTAAAATAACTCAATCCTATTTTCAATCCGCTGAGATAACCAATAGGATTTTTTAAGTCATAATATACTTGAAGCCGCTTGAATTATTGAGATAAACGTAGTCACAGTTATATAAAATCGTCTATAAGAATTCTCATTTGCAAAAAATCAAATGGCGGACGTTTAAAATGTCATCAAATAAATCAAGAGTGTGAAAATTTGTTTTATTAGGTATGTTGCCCAGGTTACGCTATATAAATTAATTTATCTGAAAATATACCATCATCTATGAACAAAAAAACACAAACATTAAACACACTTGATTTGTTTCATTCAATATATTTATATTTCAAACATGCGCCATTTTATTTTTAATAATACAAAATACTACTTCTACTTCAATTGTGAAGAACATTTTGTATGCTTTTCAAAAATATAAAAAACATAATATGTTCTATTTGAAATTTCGAAGTTGGTACCGTAAAATGGGGTGAATCGAATATCTGAGTTGAGTCGGATTACTTTGGTTCATTTATTATAATACAGCTAGTATCATTTAGTGGACAAATAAAGAAACATCGAAAAAAATATTTAATTCAGGTAAGCAAAACTGCATTTTTATATTGCTCATATAATTCCATCTGTAACATGAATACTATATTGCCAAATCTAATACTATATTTTTCATTACTTACGTGGATATGTTATTAACTTGTTTTATAGGTTAAATATATATATTTAGTTCTATTTTCATATTTTTTAGTCAATTTTATTTTTTAAGATCTTTTTCGGGGATAGTCGGATCATACCGAAGAAATATAAACGCTTGTCGGGCGCACGAGAGAATATAAATTATGTTACAGTAAATATTAAAAATGCAGTGAAAAAACAAAATACTATATACTATATTACTAATTTTTTAAAATTGTAACGAGAAGTTTCTATTTATATGATTAACGTTATTTTATTTTAAATAAGAGTTCCTATTTTTTATTTATAACAAAAATTAAATTTGTGATCACCCTGGTACCTTTTTTTGCACAGAGCGTTTTCAGCTTGTCATTGAGAGCAAAATTTAGTCAGCTGATACGTTTTCAGCTTAAGAAAAAGTGAACTGACTCCCTATGCAATAAGGGATTCCGATCGTGACGTCACAAAATGCGCCACTTGCGGTAAAATCTTGAACTATATGGACAAACAGACGTTTTCTTTTGACATGTGATGAAAATGAATTTTTTTAATACAAAGTTAGTGCCAGGGGCGAAATTTAAACAGAAAAATATTGAAAATCATTCGGTGAAAGAACAAAAAAGATGATTAGAGTGTTGTGGTCTGAAAAAATGCGGAAAAAGAGCGATCTTATTTTAAGGTTAGTTCAGGTTGGTTACTAGGTACTTATACTAACTTAAAATTTTATAACGCTTTCAGAATTCAAAATTGTATGTATACGGAACGCAGTAATATTATATTACCCAGCATTGATGGTGGTAAATGGGTATCTGCGTCAGTTTCAAGTAATACCTGTGTGGTACTTGATGTAAATATAAAGTGGTGCTATTTTTCATCCCAAAATGTATCAAACGTATTTAACTACGGACCCATATACCACTACTTCCACGAAACCATTTAGTTTAGTTACGGATAAACCATGAGAGCGGCTTGGGAAATGGAATAAAATTAACTCCTCTCGTACATTTTTTTATATTTATTCCTGTAATCACACTTACAGAGGCCATATGCGCACCTAGTACCCATACTTTTAATATAAAACACAAATTTCACAAGGCTATTAACTTGACAGCACAATGACAGTTACTTGTTTGTCCACATAGTTCACAAAAATACCGCGACGGGGCGCTAAAAAATCGCTTATTCGGAATCCCCTATTGCGTTAGTGTCAGTGCAAATATGGTGGCTAAACTAGCACTGCCCCCGAATAGGGGCAGAACTCGTTCAGTGTGGTCACGTGATATCTTGCACTCAGTGCACACTTGCACTCTATAAGCTGAAAACGCATCATCTGACTAAATTTTGCACTCAATGACAAGCTGAAAACGCTCAGTGCAAAAAAGTACGCACTCAACTTGTAAGCTGAAAACGCTATTCGTCAGCTGATGCGATTTCTGATTAACAAAAAGTTGCACCGTGCACTGACTCAGTACGCACTTTTGTGCACTGACTCCCTAGGCAAGTGTAATAGTGTCAGTGCAAATATTGCGGCTAACTAGAACTGCCACCGGATGAGGGCAGAACTTGTTCATAGCGTTTTCAGCTTATAAGTTGAGTGCACACTGATGCGCACTTTTTTGCACTGAGCGTTTTCAACTTGTCATTTATTTATTTATTTATATCATTAAGGGAAACCAACAGTATACATGTACCAATAAAAGGTTTCCTCGGTTTAAATAATACAAAAATAGTATATAAATCATACCTAAGTAATAAATTAAATTATGTTAAATAGGAAATATTTTAAATGAAGAAATGCTGAAAAAAGAAGTGCTATCACTAGGAGCAAATATTTACCACCTCCTTCAATATGCACAAACCTGGAATTATAAGTCGACATAATTCTATTCATTGGCGAATTTTTATAATTGTAAGAATTAATTGTTTGTAATGAAAATAGATTAGTTGATCGCGTACTTTTTGTGTTTACAGCAAATCTTAATGTTAAAGTTATTGAAGGTGAATATATTATGTTATTGATTAACTTGTATAAAAAAATCATATCAGCTTCAATTCTTCTATTTTCCAACGAGTGCATATTAAAATGTTTTAACAGAAGTAAGTAGTTGTTGATATTTAAGTTAAATTTATAGTTTAAAAGAGTGACAAATTTTTTTTGAATTTTTTTTACAAGTACAATATTTTTTTGATAGTAAGGATTCCAAACAACAGATGCATATTCTAGCTTAGAACGAACCAAAGTGTTGAATAAATGTATTAAAGAGTAGGGGTTATTAAAATATTTACAACTGCGAAATATGAATCCAAGTGTCCTGTTTGCTTGCTTAACAGTAGTATATACATGGTCATTGAAAAGTAGTTTTGGGTCAGAAAACACTCCCAAATCTTTAATAATAGTTTTTCTTTCCAAAATGATATTATTACTGTGATAATCAAAAATCATGGTCTCGCGGTTTCTTGTAAAATGCATTACATAACATTTTGATGTGTTTAGTGTTAAATAATTAGATTCGCAGTATTTCTGTAATGTGTTTAGGTCATTTTGTAGCAAAATGCTATCATTTATATTTTTTATAGTGCAGAAAATTTATGAACAAAATGAAAAGTAGGGGGCCCAAGTGCGACCCTTGCGGTACTCCAGATATAGTACAAATATACCGTGACTTGAATCCATTGCAATTAACTAATAGAGATCGGTTTGTCATATAAGACTGAATCCAACGCAATAATGATCCATGAATTCCCAGCAACTCTAATTTGTGAATAAGGGTAAGGTGATGGACACGATCAAAAGCCTTGCTGAAATCCGTATATATAACATCCACTTGCGTTCTTTTATCCATATTTGAACTTAAGTATTCAGTAAAAGGAACTAAATTTGTAGTAATGGATGTACCGGGACAAAATCCGTTTTGTTCCGGAATAATTATATTATAAAGATCATTCTTAATTACTTTTATTACAAGAGCCTCAAAAATTTTACTGAAAGTAGACAAAATAGATATAGGTCGATAATTAGTTATATCATGTGGGTCACCGGATTTGTGAACTGGTGTTATGTACGAAGTTTTCCACATATCCAGAAAAATTCCGGCAGCAAGTGATTGATTAAAAAGAATATGTAGTGGCTCTGTTAAGTAATATGCACATGTGCGAATAAATTTGGCTGGAATAAGATCGGGTCCAGGACCTTTACCTGTATCCAATGTTGAAAGGTACTGAAAAATTTAATCACAATCTAAGTTCAGTTTGTGTAAGTTAACTGCATTTGGGTGGTTATTTATAATATTAGTGCAATGTGTAGAGGTATTATTATTCACAAATACCGATTCAAAGTAATCTGCAAATAAATTACTAATTTCTTGGCCAGAATGTGCTTCGCAATCATTATACCGGACGAAATTTGGAATATTATTTTTTATTGTTTCTAAAAGTTTTAGTGTACGTCCAAAAAGATTTGGGATTATTTTTCAAATTTAATTCTGTACTACTTACAAATGATCTGAAATCTTGTTTTATTTTTTGTTTGACTCTGTTCCGTGCAAAAGTGAAAGAGTTATAATCTGTTTGTCTTTCATACACCTTTCACCTCTTGTGATGTTTGTTTTTCTCTTTAATTAATTTTTGTAATGAAAATGAGAACCAGATTGGGTATTTATTCTTACGTAATGGTTTAGTAGGTACATATTCATTGATGAGGCTATTTAATATAGAATAAAAGGTATTAATATTTTTGTTTATGTCATTATTAGCAAATTAGATTTTCCAGTTAACTGCAGCGAGTTTGGTAATTAAGTTTTCATAGTCACATTTATTAAAGTTGTGAATTGATGTATTATTGTTCTTAAGAAATTTAAAATTATTTAGTTCACACGATATAACAAGAGGGGGATGATGAGAATCTATTTTTGATATAGGTGAATCACTCAGACTTACTTCACAATCATTAGAACTTATAACTAGATCAAGGATTTTATTGTTTGCATTTTTAATACCATTATACAATTAATAAATTCTAAATGTACTGAGTTTCTATTACAAGTAACTGCTTTATAGAAATTATTCTTGTAAACCCGATCCAATTGTGGAAGATTATAATCGCCAACAATTAAAAAACAGTCATTGGGGTTTTCTAGTCTAAGATCAGATATTTTGGTTAGATGTTCCTCGTAGATATCAAAGTCTGTTGATGGTGCTAGGTAGACACAACACATGTGCACTTTAAAGTTGGTTGATAAAAGAGTTACCCAAATGTCTTTCGCTGATGATAACCAAGAACACTGTGTAAATGATTTTAAATTATTTTTCACTAAAATTAGCACTCCACCGCCCTGTAATTTAGTGGCATCACACCTATCCAGTCTATACACAAAATATATTTATTATTGTCACAAATTTCTGAATTCAAAACACTATTATTTAACCACGTCTCTGTTAAAAATATTAAGTCGTAATCACTAGTCGCAATTTCATTATAAATATTATTAAGTTTCGACTTAATACCTCGGACGTTTTGATAATAATTTTTTAGAGTCATCATGTTAATATGAAGTTTAATATTTAGATTATTTTTAAATCGAAAAATTTATTTTATTTTATGAATACCATTTTCAGTGTTTATATATATGATTGAGTGCAAAATTTAGTCAGCTGATTCGTTTTCAGCTTAAGAAAAAGTTTCACCACGCACTGGCTTAGTGGGACTTTTGTGCATTGACTCCCTAGGCAAGTGCAATAGTGTCAGTGCAAATATGGCGGCTAAGCTAGCACTGCCCCCGAATGAGGGCGGAACTCGTTCATTGTGGTCACGTGTTATGTTGCACTCAGTGTGCACTTGCACTGTGTATATATTTGCCCTGACACTATTGCACATGCATATAGTTTTTTCAGCTTACACAGTGCAAATGCGCACTGAGTGCAACATATCACGTGACCACACTAAACGAGTTCTGCCCTCATCCGGTGGCAGTGCAGATTAAGCTGAAAACGATTTGGTTTGACCGCCATATTTGCACTGACACAATTGCACTTGCCTAGGGAGTCAGTGCACAAAAGTCGCACTGACCCAGTGCACGGTGCAACTTAATCTTAAGCTGAAAACGCATTAGCTGACTAATTTTTGCACTCAATGACAAGCTGAAAACGCTCAGTGCAAAAAAGTGTGCACCAGTGCGCACTCTACTTGTTAGCTGAAAACGCTAATAGGGAGTCAGTGCACAAAAGTCGCACTGAGCCAGTGCATGGTGCAACTTTATCTTAAGCTAAAAACGCATGAGCTGAATAAATTTTGCACTCATTGACAAGCTGAAAATGCTCAGTGCAAAAAATGTGCACCAGTGCGCACTTAACTTGTAAGCTGAAAACTCTTGACAGATATTTGCGTTCTTGTTTAAATTTTGTTCCATGGCATCAATGATTTTTTTAAAAATGTTATTATTGTTCCCGACTATTTTTACGGTTCCGGAAATTGAAAGATTATAAACAATAGCATATTCGGATGCAATATTTTTTTTCTGTAGTAAAAACCTAAAATAATTAGGGGAGCAAATAAATACACATTAAGATTTTACCATTGAAAATCCTATGCTGCGTCGTCCAAGTCACCGCCCTGTATAAATTATAAAATTATAAGTATTAAATAATTACAGTTGTTATTTTGCTGCATATTCAAATCCAGTAGGCTAGAATTAAGTATAATACAAACAACAAACATTTTTACACTGATGTCAAAATAACAACAATTAAAAGCTTTTAACTTGATAAAAACACATAATTGCAGATAAATTACTAAAAAATATAACCAGAATTGTAGGTAGCTATTAATAATTAATAAGTTGTCACATGAACTCTTTTATTTCAATGTAGGAGTATATCATGTTGAGTCAATCCCACACAAACAGTTCCAAGAAGCCAAACCAATTGCTGAAAACTTGAATTGTTCTCCGAAAAGCTGTTATCAAAATTTATAGTAAAAAATTTAAACTTAATACAAAATCAATATAAGAAAAAGTGACCCCATTCTCAATAAACCGCGAGGAAATACAATAGTTCGACGTAATTCTCAGCGCTGTAATAATACATTGGCGATGACAATGGGAGGACAAGGATGTAAGTAATGATAGTGTATAATTCAGAAGGGTTCTAGTCACCTACAATTTACACGTTACCTTTTTTGCCTGAGAAGACTCAAGGGTTAGATCTACTTACTTCTTACAACCTCTAGCTCTAGCACACTCACAAAAGAAATTTTATTCAGAGAGAAAACTTCAATATTGCTGGAATTTCCTTACTAACAACAAACTTTGAAGCACTTAATTCAAAGAGATTTGAGAACAAAAATATTATACGGGGTGCTATGGAGATAGAGATGAACATTGAGATTTAACATGTGACTTTAAATACAATTTTTTGCTCTCCTGTTCAATTTACTGTATAGTGCAAAATTGATCACAATAAAAAGTTGTATACGTAACTGTTATTATAATTTTTATTATGTATTTGGTTTCTTAGCAATTTAAAAAAAAATCTGTTAATTAGAAGCAATAGCTATGACTTTATTACATTATAGATTAAATGTAATCATTTTTGCCGATTAACACTAAAAGTTCGATTTTTTTATTACAGTAAAGTTTGTTTTTATCAAGTACGACAAATGAATTTGAATGTTTTATTAAAAAATTGTCAAAAAACAAAACGGCTTGACGTTTTATTATACATTTTTTCTTCTCTTTTCTTTCTCCTTTCGTGCCTCTGATTATTTTTTTATCGAATTTTCATAAATTGCTTGAAAGTTGAAACTGAAAGTATACGGAGTATGCCCAGAAAATCCTTGAGAGTATACGTCGTATATGGAGTATACCCTATGGGACCAGCACTGAGTATGATTGACATTTATAAATTATTCCACGTGAACCAGAAAAAAATGCCGTTGCTATTCATATTAATAAATAGTATATTATACAACGAGTTTATAATGATGGTTACTAATACACGAGCACATATGGCTCGTACCGTAATTGATGCGAGTGTATTAACAGTCGTCATACAGGTTCTCATTTTAAAAGTTCCCGCCTGAAAATTCATGAATAGGCAATCCATGATACATTTCATAAGTGACTTGGTTTTTAAAATTTTGTTTTGCTCTTAAATCTACTGTGATTATTCGATTTATAGTACTAATATTTACCAAGTGGCTTATGAAATGTATTCTGCTTTGCCTATTCATATAATTTCAGGCGGGAACATATAAAATGGACACCCTGTACATGAGTTGCAAACACTATTCTTTCTACGACTATTTATAATAATTTTAAAAAATAAACTATAAACCAACGAATTGATTATAAAATTCATTTGTACTTTAATGATAATCTATATCGAAATGAAAAAAAAATCTGTATCATAATAAGTGTCATTGACGTATTCATGACACATACATAATAGGTATATTAACGCATAGGAGAAGAAAAAAAGAAATTTTGAAATTTCTTTTTAAAATTGTGATGATAATAAATATAATACTTTTTACTCCACAATTTTTGACGTACAATGAATAGGAAAACAGGAATTTGCATAAAACTAAATACCATGTTAAATTCCTATCTTCATTTCTAACCGTCACCATACTGTATATTCACTATAAATTATTACATGAAAAAGTTGCATGTAGCAAGCTTGATGTTATAAAAATGAAGAGACTTAACTGCCAAAAAATACTATAGGTATATCATTTTATGAACGTTAACCTATCCATTCCTTAGGAAAACGAGCCAAATCTGCATTGAAGCACCCCTAGACAAGATCACATACAACGTTTATGTGAAAAACATAAAAAAATAGAGCACATAAGGAAACTGTACTAATACATAGTATATACACCTATAAAGATTTTTAACAAGGAGTCACCGAGTGGTCTACATATATCGCGCAGATACATCCATTTTATTTATTCTTAGTTACATTTCTCTGCAAATTGATTTCAAAACATTTGTCAGCGCAATTTACCTTTTTTATCTTACGTTTTTATTTAAAATTAGTGTAAAGTATATATTTTTTACACAATAAAAATGTGAAAAAATGTGCTTTTTTAACGCAAACGGATAAAAAATTAAACGCTATGGCACGTTTTTATTTTAGACGTAAAAATGATTACAAGTATAGTTTTGTTTCACGAATAGAAAAGTTTGAAATTCTATAAGTGAAATCAAATACGTAACTCTAGTGACATACATTTTTTTTTCATTCTTTTATTACGTAAAAATATATATTCTGTATATTTTTCTAGCGCAAAACTTTGAAATTAGTTTTAAACTAAAATATTTTACGTAATGTCTACACCCTAATCACTAAACAGATTTTATAACGCACGTATAGTAACTTGTAAAATCTGTAATAATGATGCATTAATATGCGTTTCTCTGTAATTTTGTTTCAATTCCTATACAATGGCTACAAATCGGAAATATTTATAGAATTTCAAACTCGATTTTACAGGTTAGCAAACGTGGAAAATAAAATGTAGAATTAATTACCTTCAATTTTTATTTGAAATATTTTTGTTTAAATTAACAGCCTGTATACGTATACATACTTTATGAACTTATTTTAATGATAGATGTGAGCTTTTAATAGATATAATAGTTATTTATGTAACAAGTGTGTAAAGTAGTAACTTTTTGGTCGAGTGCAATGTTTATAGCACGAGACAAAAAATACTATTTTACACAAGTGTTACATACAACATTTTTCCTACAACCGAAATGGTATTGATGTTTCTCATAATACTGAGTGTACAGGCATCCAACAGCTTCAAATACTGTCGGTACTCTTTCTCATAACACTGTACAAAATGTAACTTAAACATTTGGAAGAATCTCAAACGGACGATGATTAGTCTTTTATAATGTACAAATTGTACATTTAATATTAATATTAAAAATTAGGTTAGGTTAAAATACATGTCAAAAAAATGTCAATGTTCTTAAAAATTAGATTACTACTCAATCTGTTAAAAAAAATATTAGATTTGTTTCATTTACAGTGTATATTCATATTTCTTAATAAATTTTATTACTTTCATTATTATTTACTACCTAATTATACAGGGTGTAAATGAAATAAGTGCATTAAATTTAACAAGTAATGTAACTCGATGAGAGAAACAATATTTCTTAATAACTTTTTTTTCTAAGTCTTTTAGATTTTGAGTTAAAATTCTTTAAAGATTTGCTGCATATTTCGTTACCCGCTCATGGAGAACAAATGCTGCTCCCGTATTCAAGTGGGATACAAACAGCTCAAAAATTGTCGGTTATCAGTTACACTTACACTCACAGTAATTAATAAACGAATCAAGGGAAATAACATTATTATTAATTAATACGTAATAGTACAATTTTTAAAATAAATAAATTTAAATTTTGGATAACAAAATTATGAAGTTGTGTGTTAAACCAGGCTTTTATTTACCTTTGAATAGTGTGAATAGAGGAAGACAAGGAGGGACGAGGAAAAGCAAAAGCATAGTTGTTAGGTTATGAGATGATTATTTATCGTCGACAAATCATAATAGTTTAAATACGTTATTCAAAAAATGTAAGTACAAACTTTTGTCCATTTAAACGAGGTACCTGAGTACCAATAATTAGTCGTCCATTTATTGTTCCCGCCCAAAACATTTTTTAATGAAAATTTTTACAGCAGTTTCGTCTGTCGAGATGTGTATTGTGCATAATAAATACACCTTCCCAAGTAAATTCAGTCTCATTAATGAACATTATGAGCCATTCCCAAAATTGAAGTGTGTTATGTGCTGAAAACATAGCACTTTTTGCACATGTTATGGATATAACTGTTGCTTTTTTTTACATTGTCATATGTGACACTCCGTATTGTGATGTGATAAAGATGTACAAGATTAACAAATGTGCGAATATTAAGAACAGAATGATTTGGTGATGATTTGGAAACGCTCCGTATAAATGCGTTGGCAACTCCATGGCACTGTCTTTATGTTAACAGTGATGTCAAGTAAAATGTAGTACAGATACGAGTAAAAAAATAAATAAACCATAGGTAAGTAATTACAATGTCTGTGTACTCGCATTTTGACATAATTTTACCTTATAAACAAGTTTATTACTAATATCAAAATTTAATTGGAACAATTGACAGGACTGTCAATTGCTAAAACAATATTTTTAATAGCTATTGCTACTGCATTCAATTAACACAAAAATATTTGGAACGACTCGTCAATTTACGGGGTAGTAAAAATGCTAAAAAAATGTGCGATTTCGAGAAAAAGTTATTAAGAAATATTGTTGCTCTCGACGAGTTATATTACTGGTTAAATTTAATGCACTTATTTCATTTACACCCTGTATACTTGATAGGTAAATTAACCGAATTTTAATGTTGCCTAGCAACGCTTATTTACTTTTCAAGCACTAGTGCGGTTGTAGGAAAAAGAAATTGTATGCAACGAGTAAAAAGTATTTTATTTCACTTATAGGATTTAGCACACTTGATTGGGAATAATTCTGATGCCAATGTATTTTAATGCTTGAATTCATAAATACACTATTAGATTGTAGTTTTTTGTGTACCGATCATAAATAATCTGGAGCTGAAATTTTTGTGACCAAATATTAGTTTGGATAGCGAATAACAAATATTTAAAAATCAAATCGATATGACTTTAGTGTCTGGTTCATATTCGTCAAAAGCTTTGTCATTTTAAGTCATTGCTAGTAATGACAATTGTATTATTAAATTTGAAGAGCGTAGGTACTTATCATTTTTATTGACAAAAAATCTGATGTAACATATGGAGCATATGTATTTAAACTGCACAGAAATAGCAGAGTGAAAAGTCTAAGAATCACTGGACTGCCTGGGGCCTCCAAGCAGCGAATCCGGGTCCGACCCGCCCCTTACAACCCATATAAAACAACACAGAGTTATTTTTGAGAAAATTACATGAAAACATTAACAAAAACAACCAGAGGCGTATTCCTCTAACATCATCAATTAACAATTCCTAGAGATAATGACATTGTGCCGCAAACAAAAAATAAAGCGAGTTGCTAATTTCCTACTTACTTTTACCAAGTTCATTCATTCTAGAGTATGCACTCCACATCAATAATAATAATCACGATAATTGTAAAGACGCTTTTAATTTGTCAGATGTGCTTTTTAAAATTGTATAAATATAGGAGTTTGAAAGATTTTCCAAGTTAACAGTGATTATATGCCAATGGATCTCTTGTCGTCATACTTATACCGGGCGAAAAGACACACATGTGTATTGTGTACATAGTCGTTCAACATAGGAAAACAGATTTGAATATCAATTTTGTTGTTAAATATGCCTACATACAGAGTGTTAAAAAATGTTTTAAAAAATTGAAGGCATGATACCAAAATGAGCAAAAAATCTTTATGAACATGGGTCTTCAATAAAGGCAGTGAAAAATAAGTTTTTACCTCTGCTATTTCGAAAACTATAACAGTTACGAGTTTAATTAAATATGACTTTTTGTTTACCTTTGGTAGGACAAAAAATTCAAATAATTGTACTAAGTTAATTGTTATGGCGACCTCGGCCTATATTTAATTTCCAAATAACTTGGTAAATATTAGAAACTTATAAAATTGTTTCATATAAAATTTTATTATTTTTTTATAGTTTATCTACTATCTTTGTCCGTTTTTCTTCTATTTTAATATAAAATTGCCTGTTTCTCGGAAACAGTTGAAGATCAAACCTATGTTGATTAAACTTTTTTACTCATTTTGGTTAGTACTATATGACCTTAAAGTTTGTTGTAGTACAGCCTGTATCTAGTTTTTTTTTTTTTTTTTTTGAGGATTTGGTCATATTCTCACGAGGGGACCAACTGTTTTGAAAAAGTTTGGAGTTGAAGATCATTCAGTTTCCGTATTCCCACTATTATTTTTACTTTTAACATTTTTAAATTTGCCATTGAATATCTCGAAAACTGATTAAAATAGTGACTTACTGGTAGTTAATTTGAACTCAACAATCATATAGAACACTTAAGGCTCCTTTCAAACAGTCAGATACCATCTAAGGTTTTGGAAGCGAGCAGGGGGAGGAAGGTCTGAAGCGGCTGGTGGGTGGGGCTAAATGTTCCCCACTCTTAAAATTTTACATTTGCCGATGTCATTGAATGTGGTGGCCTTAGTAGACATCGGTAAGAGGGAGGGTGATGTCGCTCAGCGACATATAATTATGTACGAAATATTGAACAATAAACTTTATGCAGCACCGACTCATACATGTTATTATGGTTATTTAAAGAATAATTGAGAAGTCTCGGAGAAATTTTTATTTATTTTTTGCTTTTTTTAAATAAATAAAAAAGTAAGTTTACAAAATTATTTTATTATTGAAAACATGAGAAAACAAATATAAAATCAAACAATTATGACTGGTTGCAGAAATGTTCATCAACGCTTTGTTTAATTAACGGATCATCAAAATGAACAAATGCAGCGCGATTTTTTGACAGCAATGATTTCAATATTATAAGAGCAAGGAAACTGATTCGAATTTGTTCATTTTGATAGTCCGTTAATAAAACGAAGCGTTGATGACGTTTCTGGAACCGGAAATTAACAAATAATTATAAAAACAATGATGCAATTTCATACATGCAATGCAATAAATAAATAAATAAAATAAAGTGTGGTCGCCACATTATCTTCTACACGGTTTATTGAGAGAGCAAGTGATATGTTCATTGTCCCATTATTACTTTAGTATAGAATACAGTGTAATTACAAATAAAAATTATTGACTTACCTGCAGTAGAATCAGGAACACTTTAACTCACAATAAAGTAATAAAAGTCAAAGAATACAATAACACACAGGTCACAATTCGAGTTCAAAAAGTCACAGAACACAACCAAATGCGTAAATATGCAAGTTCACAAAATCTATAAAACACAAAGACGCGGACTTTAACAATTATTCAAGAGAATAACTTCCTACAAATCTCCACCTGATTGCAACTGTACTCAGCATCAGAGTACAATATTAAAAATTTCGAATAAGTCACCTTATATAGCTAACAAATTATTACATCCTAAAGATATTGACCAATCCCCGTCACCCTAAAAGAGTGGATGTGATTTATAATAAGTTGAACTGTGGTGACCTCAAGTTACGGTATTTATATGCAATTCTATAATCCGACCTAATGACGGGAAAGATCACAAATTCGGGAATCTTTGTCTATTTAACTAATTTTCAGACTCGACGGAACTGACGGAAGGTAATGTGCTGCCCACATACGAATTTTTTATCAGGTAGTTTATTATTTTGCTCTAATTTAGTGGAAGTGTAATCTGAATTAATTGAGTTCAAGTACTGGTCTATATTGAAATCTCTATCTATGATTGCAACCACGTCATCAACATTCAAGATACAATAAATTTTTTCGAATAATTACAAATTAAAAAATCTGATGTGGGATTTTACCTGGTTGTACGCATGAAACAAAAAATATTTTTAAATACAAATACATATATTCATGTCTCACTACAAAATAATTCTCACATATATTTGCAAAATCTATGGGATATTTTAATATAAATTTTGTAAAATACATACATTTTCTTTATATTCAATATCCTGAAATATCCTTTTTCTACTTTCCTTTTCCTTTTCTCTATATTCGTCATTTTTTTGCAAATTTCTTTTATATTCTTTTTTACGTATATTCTTTTGCGTTGTTGACTTTTTTTTATTTTCATAATCTTCATAATGATGTCCAAATATTTTTCACAGTGGCATACAAATATTTTTGACAGTGATATTTATGTGTCAATTACAAACATTTGAATTTTTTGCCTTGATTTTTTACAAAATATTTTATATACATTTCACACACACACACACACGCACGCACGCACACACACACACACACACACACACACACACACACACACACACACACACACACACACGGACATCATCGTAAACGTGCTTATTCACTAAAATCTGGATATGCGATTTTTAGCATGAATTCAATACCTCTCTTAGCGAGAGGTAAAAAATTAATAGCAAACAATTTAGATAAAATCGAAGTGAATATGAAATTCGGAATTTATTCCATTACTTGTTCATACTGTACTCAATTATAATAAACAAAAAGAAACAATCTAACTAGGTTTAAAGAACATTATGTACTATGAAAAATGTAAAAATATTTTCAAGTCCATAAACTTGAAACAGGACATAAATTTGAAAAATCTAACTTGATTGATTAAAAGTTTCTACAATAAGAAAAATTAAAATATGTTGGATGGTATATGCAAGAAAAACAAAAAGATAATTTGTTAAATTTTGACCGGGCACCACTGGATAAACGGTTCTTAAAATTTATTAAATAGCCAAAGATACCCGAATTTGTTATCTTTCCTGTCATTAGCTCAGATTATAGAATTGCAAGTAAATACCGTAACTTGAGGTCACCAATGTTCAACTTTTGTAAACCACAACCATTATTTTAGGATTGGCCAATATGTTTAAGATGTAATAATTAATAATTTGTTAAGTATATAAAGTTTCTTATTTGTAATTATTAAAATTGTACTCCGATGATGGGTGTTTAACACTTGAAATGTACATGAGTATTTCGAAAGAGAAAAATAAAGTGAAGAAAATGAATTGTGTTTATTTATTTACTGAAATCTAATATTTAATTAAAAATATAAAAAATCGAAATAGGAAAAATATTTTATAATTTTTTAAACGTGGTTTAGGAAAAACATAATATGTACCATGTAAAATGTAAAAATATTTTCGAGTCAAGTTTAGCGTTCCATAAGCTTGAAACAGGACATAAATTTGAAAAAACTAACTTGATTGATTAAAAGTTGCTACAATAGAAAAATTAAAATATATTGGATGGTATATGCAAGAAAAACAAAAAGATAATTTGTTAAATTTTGACCGGGCACCGCTGGATAAACGGTTCTTAAAATTAGTTAAATAGCCAAAGATACTCGAATTTGTTATCTTTCCCGTCATTAGCTCAGATTATAGAATTGCAAGTAAATACCGTAACTTGAGGTCACCAAAGTTCAACTTTTGTAAACCACAACCACTATTTTAGGATTGGCCAATATGTTTAAGATGTAATAATTAATAATTTGTTAAGTATATAAAGTTTCTTATTTGTAATTATTAAAATTGTACTCCGATGATGGGTGTTTAACACTTGAAATGTACATGAGTATTTCGAAAGAAAAAATAAAGTGAAGAAAATGAATTGTGTTTATTTATTTACTGAAATCTAATATTTAATTAAAAATATAAAAAATGGAAATAGGAAAAATATTTTATAATTTTTTAAACGTGGTCTAGGAAAAACATAATATGTACCATGTAAAATGTAAAAATATTTTCGAGTCAAATTTAGCGTTCCATAAGCTTGAAACAGGACATAAATTTGAAAAATCTAATTTGATTGATTAAAAGTTGCTACAATAGGAAAAATTAAAATATATTGGATGGTATATGCAAGAAAAACAAAAAGATAATTTGTTAAATTTTGACCGGGCACCACTGGATAAACGGTTCTTAAAATTAGTTAAATAGCTAAAGATACCCGAATTTGTTATCTTTTCCGTCATTAGCTCAGATTATAGAATTGCAAGTAAATACCGTAACTTGAGGTCACCAAAGTTCAACTTTTGTAAACCACAACCACTATTTTAGGATTGGCCAATATGTTTAAGATGTAATAATTAATAATTTGTTAAGTATATAAAGTTTCTTATTTGTAATTATTAAAATTGTACTCCGATGATGTAACACTTGAAATGTACATGAGTATTTCGAAAGAAAAAATGAAGAAAATGAATTGTGTTTATTTATTTACTGAAATCTAATATTTAATTATAAATATAAAAAATCGAAATAGGAAAAATATTTTATAATTTTTTAAACATGGTCTAGGAATCGAAAATCTAAGAAATCTATCTGAATGTCATGCTGCCAGAGGCTTATGGGCGGAGCTTGTTGATTGCAAGGGATTGCCGAGTGGTGGCACCACATTTCGATGCGACAAATCTGTGATTATAGATGCTTATTGGTTAGCTTTTTTCTAGTTTCATTCTAAACATTAAGTATTTTTTCTAAATACATTTGAAAGATAAAGGTTTATACTTTGGCGCTACGCTGAAAATTTATTAAAAAAATATGAATTAAATGATTTTTTATCATGATGAAAAAGTGCATTTTTTCTAACTTTTTAACACTGAAAATGTTTGTTATAAATAAGTAAATAGATTTAATTTTGGTTAAGCGCCATTCCTCAAGGCTTTTATAACAAGGAAATCAAGTTTTCAAATTAATAATACCATAAATAAAGTTTGAAAACGCAAATTAGCAAAAGTGTGCGTAGCGCACCAATTTCGTCATTCGAAAGGAGCCTTAATTGAAGATATCGGAAATTGTATGGAGACTTTGTGCATATACTTTAAATTTAGGCGCACTTATTAAATGATACACAATAAATAATGACAGCAAAATAATATTTATATTAAATTCATAACATTGTATACAAGCATTGGTTAAGTATATGTTTCACAAACAATAATCTTTTGTCTTAACGTCCATGATTAAAATTACTGTTTGAATTAGAGTTAGTATTGGTGTCCCTCCTTTTTCTGTTTCCGTTAATATTGGAATTAGAATTCGAATTGAAGTTGTCATCTCTACGCTTTCTATTACCGTTAACGTTGGTGTTTGTATTGGAATTGAAGTTGTCGTCTCTACGCTTTCTATTACCGTTAACGTTGGTGTTTGTATTCGAATTGAAGTTATCGTCTCTACGTTTTCTATTACCGTTAACGTTGGTGTTTGTATTCGAATTGAAGTTGTCGTCTCTACGTTTTCTATTACCGTTAACGTTGGTATTTGTATTCGAATTGAAGTTGTCGTCTCTACGTTTTCTATTACCGTTAACGTTGGTGTTTGTATTCGAATTGAAGTTGTCGTCTCTACGTTTTCTATTACCGTTGACGTTGTTGTTTGAATTTTCATTTACGTTTTCTCTTTTTCCACGGTTAACATTAGTATTTGAATTATTGTTCACGTTGTCATCTCTTTTACCACGAGAATTGTCATTAACGTTTGTATTGCTATTAGTATTGGTATTTTCACCAAATACAGACTCTGTCATCCCTAGGAAGACCACAGAGACTACGATCATCAAAAACCATGTAACCTTCATCTAAAATTTTTCAAATATGCATGTGTTACTGTAAAAATAACTTGATACTTACCTTAGCAAAAGGAGAAAACTGTTACTTCTTGTAGAAATCGAATGAATAAGTTGAATAATTTTGGATAATTTTTGCTTATATACTTGTAAAATTATTGTTATCATTGTTACGTATGTACTTATGGGTTTTTTAAATTTTCTTTTTAATTGCAATACGATATAGTGCCCTATTTAATTATCACTAATTTTAAAAAAACAGTATACATATGTCCTTAATGACTATTGTAGGTATATTGTTATTAACACTTATGTAACAATGATAACAAAATTTTACAAGTATGTAAGAGAAGATTTAACAAAGCATTCATAATACTTATTTCTCCAAGAAATAACTATCTTCTCACTGGTAAAGGTAAATATGAAACTTCATCTAAATAGAAAGCAATCCGAATATCTAGAAAGCCATACTTGTTAAATCATAATATATATATATATATATATATATATATATATATATATATATATATATATATATATATATATATTTTATGTTAAGCTCATTTGACAGTTTTGATTGCCAATAGTATTCAACATATCTTTCATTTTCATTCCAAACGCATTTAGTTTCTATCTCTCGTAAATTCAAACAATATTTGTATTAATATTTACTTGAAAGTGGATTCCGGATATCAAAATAGTGATAGCAAAAGGCTTGAACTCAATGATAATGACACTAAACACTGCATACTGTGTAAACGTCCAGTGTTAATATAAATGTCCCAAATTCCAATTTGTTACTCTAGCGGAGTACCCTATTATTTTATATTATTTTCACCAGGTGTAGTTTTTTATGGACCATTGTAAATACAATGGAAAAATTTTCATATGGCTGTAATTTCTGCCCTATTAATTTTAAAACAAAAGTATAAATACAAACATTTTCAGAATTAGAAACTGCATTGTTTACATGCGTTTCGTTCGTGAAAGAGAGGCAAAATTAGCAATTTTTATCTATTTACAGACTGCCACGAAAAATAAAATAAAAATGTTAAACAGTTATATTGTTTGAGTTTGACAGATGACATCTGACATAATGTTTAATGGTTAATATCATTTAATTATTTATCAGTAATAATAATTCATTAATTAAAAATGAATTTAATGAAACAATGCATTTGTTTTTATGAGGTCTCGTGGCCGCGTGCCTACGTGTCTAGTCGCGAATCTGGGGAACCGGGTTTGATCACGACCGACGCCAAATATTTCGAATTTTAAATAGCACAAAAGTTGACCCCTGTGGTGCCCTCTCCACGCTAGCAATGAGTGAGTACAAATTTTTCATCAGAATTACCGAAATCTGTGTACAGAGCAGATTGGCACACCCAGCAATGGGTATTATGCCGTGATAATATATTTATTTATATGCATTTGTTTAACACTTTTGTTCTATTTCTCAAGTCAGTCTGTAAATATTTTTTATTTTGCCTTCTCGCGAATGAAACGCACGTAAACAATAATTTTGGACTTAATAAATTAAGGGTGATTAACGAGGACTTGACTAGCAGTGTTTTAACTGTATCAATCGATAATGGAATATTTTAGATCTTCAAATAACACATATGGAAAAAAAATTGTATGCAACTTTTATTTGAAAAATTTTTCTCTAAAATAATCCATAAACGATTGACAGGGATAAAGCATTGCTAATCAAATCCTCGCTTAATCACTTGTTCGTGCTATCACCCTAAGTCTTTTTCTGATGAATTTCTCATGGCTATTAACGACTGTTGTCAGCTGAGTTCAGCAGCAGCCGTTTTTGACCAAAACACCAATAGAAATTCTAATTTAAATCTTAATTCTCATGGTAAAAGAGACGTCAATAGCAATTCTTAATGTAGATTGATTGATGGCCATTAAAAAACATTATTGATAAACATTTTTTGTTCTAAGAGTAGACGTTGGCTTTCAAGGTCAGTTTAAAAACGGGACCGTTTCGTTACAAGAAATATTTAAGTTGTGGAAAGCAAACTAAAATTTATGCAAACATCTTTGAAAGAAAGCATATTAATATTAAGTCATATATTATAATGTAATGTAGAGTAAAAATGTTTCTAAAATAAAAATTTTCAAATTCCGGCCCCCCAGTGGATCGCTGCTAATATCTATACGACAAATTATAGTATATTAAAAAACAGTTTTATATGACATGTTTTTTTTGCACGCCAAACGAAAAAAAAAGATCTTATAAAATGAGTTCTTTACACAATTTTTATACTAAAATATTTAAAAAGCTTCTGTATTAAATCGAGTTGATGTAGGGAAATTTGTATGTGTAATGGTGTAGTTGGCAACACTGAATTGACATTTATTAAATTATTTGAAAGTTCATGTCAATTCTAACTTATAAACATAAGTAAAAGTCATATAAAAGCTCTTACGATACGCAATTGCGTTTTATACTGACTTCATTATGAACCCAAAATATAAAAACTAATTTATTTGCATATTAGTTAATTAGGTATTATTAATTTATTTGGTACTCACATCCCTTTATCTTTTAGCACTAAATTCCTTTGAACTTAAATATTTAAATTTTTGTTGTAACTACAAAAGCGCAATGAACATACAAGCCTGTAAATGTAAATGTTTCTGCAATTTTTGTTTGAACTATAGCGTGAAATTTGAAACCGTAATGCCGTGGTAAATCTTGTCGATTAACAAAGTTTAAAAATTTTAAACGCTACCAGTGAGTGTATTTGAACAGAGTTTAAATGAGGTTAGGTTATTGAATTTAAATTACAAATGGTTTTGAAATTTTGAGTTAATGTTTTATTAACATCGTTGGAATACATCAAACAAAATTTATGTTAAAATTAAAAGGTATTACGTTTTATTATATTTGCATTATCATGATAAAATTCAAGTTGAACCACAATAGAGAAATATTTCAGTAAAAGGAAGTTTAAAGGATTTCTATGAATGCAAATCTTTGTCATTTTTAATAAAGGAATAGTCGACAACAAATAAATTTTAAATAAAATTGAATCTATAAATAAATGTATGAAAATTGAATTCACATAATATTTTTCGAAGAAGTCCTAATAAAGCATTCACATTCAAAGGTATTTATAGTAATCTCCACGTAAGGATAGCATTGTGCAATAATGTTTTGTTAGTAGATAGGTCAGAAATATTTTAATTCGCCTATAATCTGTGGTGAGGCTTACTAGGAAACTAACTTTTTCTGCATCAAAAAACGCACATGCAAACAAGGCCATTATTATAGCCCTTAATACGTTGACTGCCATGGCATATTTTAATATTTTTGTCATGAGGCCATTTAATGAAATTATTTCAGGACTTGCAGCGATAACATAATGTACTTGTAAAATCTCAATATATTAATTCTTTTATGAGTTATAAACAATTAGGTGTGCTGGTGCCATGGGACCAGCGTGGCGCAGCACATCTCAGTTTGGTCTACTGCGCCTCTGGTCCCATATGGTAAATGAATATGGAACCAGGGAAGTGAAATGTGTAAAAATTGTTATAAAATAAATAGTTAACATGGAAGACAATATGCCACGAATCGCACTGTAAAAGTTGAATCATATTACGAAAAGTGTGATGGACGACCATTTTTATGCTTGGGACTGTTAACGTTTTACATAAATTTAAACAGTTGTTTTCACCTTTAAAACCGTTAATATATATTCTAATAATTTTATATAATTTATTTATATATATTATTTTGTACATAGAATCGCTTAATTTTTATTTTATAATGAAAAAAAATAAAATAAATGTATAATAGTTACTTATGTATTAAAGGCATAATCAAAAGGTTGTAGCACGGGGGAATGTTTAAAGCTCGACGCGTAGCGGAGAACTTTAATTTTCCCGAGTGCTATAATCTTGATTATGCCCGTGGTACATACAACGTTTTATTTTATTTTGGTTCTCGAAATTCAAGGATTCAATGGGAGTATATTCGGTATCGTTGTGCTGGCGCTGTGAATTTTAAGTATGCTGTGGTTTCTAACTATATTGTTTGTTTATAACAAATTTTAATTCAGTGTCAAATGAAAACGGAATATATAGATTACTCAAAAGAAATATCGAATGAATTTGACGCTGCCGAGAGCAAGTTGGTTCCACAGAAGTGAAAAGACGTATACGAGAAAGGATACGAATAGTTTTACGAGCAGCGGTATTCAAAAATGCGATTTATCGAGTTTATTATGTTGTCTGACATTTATTTTAAAACGACGATTTTGACGCTTGAATAGATGTTCCTTGGCAACTTTATAAGCTCTCGGGCGATAAAAGCTAAATTGAGCCCGTTTTTGAGGGCGGATAAACAAAGTTATGATTCCAAAATAAAATAAAAATAATTTTTGTTTAATTTATGTGGGACCACACTTTGTGTGAAATAAATTTTTCAAAATATCTTTGCAGATTATTTGTCTGCCTGGCCATGCTAGTCCGATGCAATACGTATTTCAGTGTAAAATCAGACCTGCGGCCAGTAAAGAACGAAAATTTGTGCTGGTCCCATGGGACCAGCATGGCGTGGTAAGGAATGTCAGTGCTGGTCCCATAGGACCAGCGTGGCAGTGAACGTGTTAATTTGTTTTTTTGGCATTAGGTATCACGTAATCAATACGAGACACAAAGATGCTTAAATAAATGCCAATGTATACAAACTATGTTCACAATTCAAAATTATTTCCTAAGCAGAGTTACGACATACGTAACCTTAAGAACAAATTCTATGACTTTTCGACAAAAAGAATCTACATCAATTATGTCGACAAGAATTACACACTTTTTAATGTGCAAAGCCATTTTTTTAATTTAAGAAAGAAAAAAGAGTATATCGGAAATCGGAACATTGAGTATTTTACAATTATTTGTGTCTACATTTTATTGTAATATATTTATATATGTTGGATTAGATTGGTATCTATGAGGAAGATGCCTGTGTTGGTTATGTGGTTTGCATTGTTCCCCAGGGCTTCTTCTAATGATGGCCCATGTGATGTTTTGTCCTAGTAACTCTGAAAAAGTTATATTTTGACAGAAAGTTATATGATTTACAAATAAATAATAAATTCTACTTCTAAAGAATCAAAAAATAATGAGAACAAATTCTCACAAATGCTAAGTTTTAGAAATAGTTCCATTTAATGTTACAAGGAAGTTTGTATTCTTATAAGATTTTCTAGTTTAAGAATAAATTATTCTAAAATTTCAAAAATTTATTTTATAAAATCAGGCATTTTGAACTTGTAACACAAGTTAAATCCACATGCTATACGGGTCGGGGCTTCTTTACCTGTATAGATTCCATTGTAATGTTTGGCTAAGAATAATTGATAATCTAAACATTTCAGAGCGTTTAAATGTCATAGCGCCCAAATTTCATAGCGTCTAAATTCACAGCGCCCAAACTCTACAGCGTCTAAATGATGCTCCACCACTAATTGTCACAGGGTCTAAATTCGTCCTGGCTTATTTCGGCCGCTATAAGTGTTATTGGTAATACAGAAAACTGTAAATATGTTAACATTTGTTTTGTTTGTTGTGTAGTGAATTCAGCGGCCACAGTGCCTGTAGGTAGGTATTATAGTAGTTAACAGCAGTTAACCAAATAAATACGAGTACGAACACATTACGGGTATATAATGTAAATGAAAAATGTGCACTGAAATACAAATATATTTCAATATATAAAATTCGCCAGAAAGCGCTTCGCCCGAATCATAAAAAACCGAATACGTGGGCGTGACCAAGGGGAGGTTACTGTAGGTTAGGTTAGGTTGGGTTTGGTTAGATTAGATACGCTTTCTGTTGCATAGTTTACAATAAATATTCACATATTTACAGATTGCTGTATTACTAACACCACTTGTAGTGGTCGAAATAAGCCAGGACAAATTTAGACGCTGTGATAATTAGACATTATAAAGTTTAGGCGCTGTAAAATTTAGACGCTATGAAATTTGGGCGCTATGACTTTTAGACGCATGGGACATACTCTTGATAATTATGTAATTGATCCATTTTTTTTATCTTTGCGGTTAAAAATGAAGGATTTATGAACTTTATGAACAATGATTTCTTGGCTTATGAAAGAATTACCATTTGAGGTGGACTAAATTCTTGGTTTTAATTAGATGGTTGCATAACATTAAGCTAGGTAAGAAAACTCTAGAAATATAAGGAAATGGTTGAACTATCATTATCATAGACGCTGGGTTGGTCAGGCAGAAACCTGTATTGTGGCGTAACTTATGACCAGATCGAGCGCTCCCTTGATTTAGCAACCCTGTACAATTTCAAGGAGTAATTGCATCATAAACGAATCTATGCGGTGCCAAGCTTGTTTACGTATTCAAGGTCATTCTTTGGAACAAATTTGTAAAATGGTATGTAATTTATCATTTTTCAAAATAAACTTCTGAAATTTATGAATATATTACTGTCAAAACTAGAAATTCTTAAAAGAATACAGTACCTAACGTCCTTATAACACTCATACATTGCAAATAGCTCTAAACCGGAGCATCTGTGACAATTTGCTTACAGCTTACCTGAACTTGTCCACTTTTTTATAGGTCCTTTAATTAAAAGTGCTTAATTTTAAAATACCTGTAGAAGTAAATTTATTATTTATTTGTAAATCTTTGCGACTTTCTGTCAAAATTTTATCAAATTCTCCTCCTTTAGAAGAAAAAATATAATCAGTTAATCAAATACAATATACTGTATATTAATACCACAGATCTCAAAATTATTAGTTCTGAGATGTGCTGATAAAATGTAAGCGAAATCTCAAACAGCAGCGGTCCACCGAGCAATTGCCCGGTATCCCGGTGGACCAGCACGCCCCTGGTCCTATAGTCGAAGTACTGGGACGAAATATGGAGAAACATAACAGACAATAAATTAAGAAAAATAAAAACAGATACATCAAAATGGATCAATACAAATAATCGAAAACTCCAAAGCCATTGTTTCGTGGAGAATACTATAAGTTTTATTTTTATGTTCAAATTATCCTACAAGAAGTATTTTACACGAAACCTGAACGGTAGCTGCAAATTCTTATTGTAAATTATTACAATTCATAACTTATATTCCTATGGTTTAATTGAAAAACAATGTGAACATTTCGTAATAATTATGGGAAAAAGTGGTGTAAAAGGCCCGGTATTATTAAACTATTTAAACTACGATTAAACTTTGGTTGGTAAATAATTTTAATATCCTGTTATTGATATACGGTAAAATTAATTTAGTTACCAACTAAATTTTAACCGTGGATTAAATGTTTTATAATACCGGCCCTAAGAAACTTTCAATGTTAATAATACCGAGAGTATCTTTCTATAAAACTTGATATTCTTCACTATTAATGTTGATTACAAATATCAATAATTTTATGATTTAATTTAATGTACCGGGGTATTAGAGACCAAAGTAGTCGAAATATCTAAAAAATTAAATAAAAAAACTGTACATTGGTTATTATTTCAATTAATGTTTTTATGACATGACATTAATACAATCGAAGTCGATTTCTATAGGTTTCCTTAAAGTTAATTTTGGCCGTTCTTTTTTACCGGATAGCGGCAGTTATGAGTAAATATAGAGATTTAAAATGTGATTTTATTTTTATGCAATTTTCTGTTCTCCTGTACATTTTACGGGAAAAACTGCAAAGTGCAAACAAAAGTTGTATACACAATT
This sequence comes from Harpalus rubripes, assembly GCA_963082715.1. NCBI lineage: Eukaryota > Metazoa > Arthropoda > Insecta > Coleoptera > Carabidae > Harpalus > Harpalus rubripes. Next base: position 18,996,748 of record OY720458.1, on the reverse strand, counting down.
ACTTTTCCATTTTTTTTTTATTAAATGTTTGATTTCTTCGTCATTGCAAAATATCTGTTAATTAGTAACATTAGCTATGGCATTTGTGTTCTTTTTTCTAGATTCCATAAATTCTTTATAAACAACAAACAATCTTACTTATAAATGAAATACTTTATGGAAAATAATCCCGTATTCTTTTAAAGGTGTTTCCACCATAATAATTCTTGATAATAAAGTCACGTTCCGCATTCGAAAAATCATTCATTATTTCATTCTCCCTTTACAGAAAAATATGACAGACTATAAATAAAATAATATTGTGTAAACATTTAATACATAATGTCACAAGTCGTGGCTATTGAATCCAAATTAGGAAAATAAAAAATTATGTAAAACACCACATGTTAAATCCCTATGTTTACTCGTAACCGCCACACTCGGTATAAAAAATGGCGTCTTCTTTAGTTGATTGCAAAATTATAACAGATCATTTCAACTAGTCACATATTTAATTGTGCTGCAAGGATTTATATGAGTTATCAGAAAAGCACAAAATACTAAACAACAAGCATATATATCTGTCTATAATAATAAACCCTTTTTCAGAAAAAATGCGTATTATTGTATACAAAACGTTTTTATGAAATATTTTCAATGCACAAGACATACTTAAGCCATGCTATAAAATCTATATATTTTGTGCGTATGTTTTCATGATATTTCATCTGTCTTGTCTGTCAGTTCACCGTAATTTCATTGCACACATTTCTTTTCAAAAATCTGATGTAGTTTTTTTCGCATTAGCCGAGTCTACAGCAGTAAGAGTAAAAAGAATAAGCCATTTTTCATGTGGTGGCACTAAATGCTGATACAAAAACAATGTTACACAAGCTACAACTTTTAAATCTTTGCAAGAAATATAGCGGTTTCATAATCAGAAACGGTACTGCAGCCAAAACACAAAAATAAGATACAAGAAGTTATTTCTTGTTGAAATTTTAGTAAAGTTTGTAAGCTGTTAAGAACACCTTTATTAATGAGAAGCATATATCTTATATTCTTGAAACCTATACTGGGTGTTTATGTAAGTAATGTACCTTAGTATGATAAAGAAAACCGAAAGAATTTACGAGTATAATCTGAAATATATTCTGCGCAATCTATTAAGTTATAAAAGTTGTGGGACTATAAAGCCGACCAATTACGAATCAGCATCTTAATAAATTATAATCTAAAAATCAATTTGTTACAAAAAAAAAAAAAAAATGTTGGTTGTCGCAAATGACTTCCGCCTCAGACCTTCAAAATTGTCAAGTGTTGTTGTTTTCACTCAAACTAATATGATTTTTAAATAATTCTTTATTCAAATAAGTGATTGTTATTTGTCCATCTTGAAGTGCCTTTACAATTATTACAACAAGCAACCTTTTTATTAAGTGGTGACGTATGGCACAATACTTATATAACACTCTGTATATCTACAATTAAATTCATGACAGGTATATAATAAGCTAAATAAACGGAATTTTAAATAGCAGGACAACCCAAGTCTAACTGTAAATAAGCTATACAGCTTAAACCAAAGTCATATAATGAGAGTCACGCTAGAATTACTGACAATTAAAAAATCTGGTAGGAAAGCAAAATTAGCTCTATAATTTATCTATTTAAGCTGTCTATCTAAGCTGCGAAAGATAAGTTAGTTAGAACTTAGTTACTCAACTTTTGATATCGTTGTGAGGGAAATTATAAAATTAACCAGAGAGCAAATTCTTTAGTTTTTGGCAATAAAGAAATATAAAAATAAGTAATAAAATACCCGATCTGCGATTTTGGACTATTTTTTTGAACTTAATTACGGAGTAGATTGTTTTGTTTGAAGTAGATATTGATGCTGCAGTAGAGCAATTCATGATTATTTTGAAGGCATTCCAAAAAAAAAATTGGTTGGGAGCATTTAAGAAGTAGAAGGAAAGAATGGTGAAGTTTATTATTGAAAGGAACTACTTAGAACATTCTAAAGAATATAAATCATGTGTTTTGTTTCCAATAATTCTAGCGTGACCCTGGTATAAAACTTAAATATTTACTATAATAATAACTTTTTTAGACATGTCAGTAAAATATTGAATGACTTTAGTACTGTAATGTCTTGTTGATTTTAATTTATTCATTTCTAAAATTACAAAGTGTTGGCATTGGTTGTTGTTGCATTAAGCCACAGATATTTGATATACACTTTTCTTCCTCAACCCCATATTTTTATTTGAAAGAATTTTAATTTGGTCAAATCGTTTCACAAATAATATTCAAAATAAAATATTCAGTGGTTAATCAAATTCTAGATTATATTTACAATAGGAAGTATTAATGACTCTTATGCCGAGAAAAATATCAAAAAGAAATAACTCCATTTCTTACGCTTTTAAGTTACAGATGACTTTGTATTGCTTTAGTTGAACAGTGTCAAATGGCACAATATTACGATCAAAATGAAACAAACACTATATAATCTATAGGTAAAATATAGTTTTAATTTCAAAATGAAATAAGTTCAACCATTTATTAATTTCAAATTAGTGTGATATAGTGATTGAGAATGAGGAGAAGCAATATAAATTAAGAGATCTTGACGGCGTTTTACTATCTATTCTTTTGTACAAAAGTTTATATTTTCATGGAAGAAATGTTTGTTTCCTGTTTTGTATTTTTTGAAAATATAATGAACAATAAAATGGAATAAATTTTGCTTGTGCCTACGTATGGAAATAGATCCAAAAAGAAAAAAAATCTGAGCCAGTTATGACGTAAGGGTATTTTTGACAAAGTATTTCTTAGTCACCAGCTAATTAATGACAAATATAAAATTAGAAGTTTTATAGAATCGAAGGATCTAATAATAATAATAATAATAATAATAACGTTTATTTAGCTTTAAGCTATACAAAATAACATTAACACATATAAACAAACTGGATTACATATTTTATACATATTAACATGTATAAATGTACCAAAATAACATCAATAAAGCATAAACACTTCACGTGTACAGATAAGTAACAGATATAGAGAACCTATTTACTATTATTCATATTTTCTAGGTATAACAGTTTTAAATCTCTCTTAAACATTTTCAGTGACAAACACTTAAACTTATCATCTAACATATCATATTCTATAAATCCTTTATGAAAAATAGACATTTGGGACTGTTTTTTATTTACATTACTAATATAAAAATTTTTTACTCGTCTAGTATTATAACTGTGAATTTCTTTACAGTATGTAATCGTTTCGTATAAGTAACTTGGCATTTCCCCCAATCTAATTTTGTGTATAAAAATCATACTATTGTATTTAATAAGGTGAAGTACATCAAGCCATTTTAACTCTTTTAACATCACTTTTATGCTTGCATATTTGTTTTTATTCAATATAATTCTCATTGCTCTGTTTTGTAAAAGTTGTAATCTATTTACCTGTTGTTGATTTAACAAGAATAAAACCGTTGATACATAAAGGAAATGTGGTAAAACTATTGAATTAAAAACGATAATTTTAGTTTCCTGTGAAAGAATATGTTTTAATCTACCCAAAACCCCTATTTTACTCGATATTTTCGCACAAATGTAATTCAAATGGTCATCGAATTTTAATAAATCATCAATTATTACACCTAAATACTTTACACTATGAACCATTTCTATTACTTCATTGTTTATTTTGATATTCAAGGTAGCAATTATGATTTCCCTATTTTTCTTACTACTAATTGTCATACATTTAGTCTTTTTCACATTAAGTTTTAACTTATTTGTATTTAACCATTCGTAAACCTTATCTAGAATTGTATTCATACTGGTTATTAGTTCTGTATAATCTGTACCTTCTAAGTAAATTATTGTATCATCTGCAAAAAAATGATACTTACAATTTATGAATATATTTTGCAAATCATTAAGGTATATTGAGAACAGTAATGGACCCAAAATACTACCCTGAGCAATACCATGAACTGTTTGTAAACTTTCAGAAAAAACATATTCACATTTTACTCTCTGATATCTATTATGTAAGTAGTTTTTAAACCATGCTAAACATTTCCCTTCAATTCCATAATACCCAAGCTTTTGAATTAACCTACCTCTATCTATCGTCTCAAACGCCCTTTTAAGGTCAAGAAAAACCACTATAATTACTTTATCATTATCTAGCGCTTTCTTCCAATCATTTATGATACACTGTAATGCAGTTTCACAACTAAAGTTACATCTGAAACCAGATTGATATTTACATAGTATTTCATTATAATTTATATGTTCTAATAATTGATTATACACGGTTATTTCTAATATTTTTTCAATAGCAGGGAGCATGTTAATAGGCCTGAAATCTTCCCCATTACAAGAATTTTTTACCTTTCTTATTGGCGTAATAGTTGATATTTTCATCTCCCTAGGAACTACACCACTTTCCAACGAACTATTAATGATATGAATAAGTTTTTCCCATAGAATGTCAAAATTTTCTTTAATAATCCATGTATGTATATTATCTGGACTATTCTTGTTGTTCATTGAGTACACAATTTTACTTAGTTCATCCACATTTAATAATTTGAAATCTGAAAATTTCGTATTATCTACAATATTAAATAAATCTAAATCTAAATTTGTACTAGTCAAAATATCACTTGTTGGTATTGATTGCACAATTTCATTAATACTATTAATATAATACTTATTAAAATTTAAAGCTATTTGAGATTTATCACTAAATATAGTACTATTGAAAATCACTTCATTGAAATTTTCATCTTTCTTTACACCTATAAGTTTTTTTAAAGTACTCCACATATTTTTTGTGTCATTACGGAACTTATCAATATTAGATTCGAAGTATAAACGTTTTTCTCTTCTAATTAAATCAACAACTCGATTACGCTTATGTTTGTAATACAATTTATCCTGTTCATTATTAGTTAATCTGTATTTTTTAAATGCATTATCCCTTTCTTTTATTTCTGCCAAAATTATTTTATTAAACCATGGACACTTAGCTAGTTTGATATTTTGTACAGTTACAGGCATAAATTCATCGATAATTTTATTAATTGTATAACAAAAGTTACTATATTTTAAATCCAAATCTTTAATATTAAAATTCATATTAATTTTTTGGATAGCTTGTCGGAATCCAGTTTTATTATGCAGTTTAGATCTCACGTACTTGTCATTAACATTATATTTGGTAATCTTTGTATTCAATTTTAGAATTGCATGATCTGTAATCATGGGTTGAAGCAACACTTCGCATTTTAAATTAAAACTATTAGTTATTACTAAATCAATTAAGGATTCTCCATCATTAAAAAAATGTGTTTTCTCTGTTACTACTTGCCTCAAACCATTATCATTTACAATCTTTCTTAATCTTTTTGCATAGTAACATTTTGCATCATCCCACATTATATTAATATCACCTAATAAAACTACATTGCGATTATACACTAGTAAAACATCATTCAAGTAATGCTCTAAATAATCTAGAAAAAAACTGTGGGAACTACTGGGCGAGTGATAAATACCTACTAACAAAAAACTTGAGTTTCCTGTACCTACTTCAATACTTAACAACCACATATTCATATCTAATACTACTTTATGTTTGATTTTATAAGGAATTACATTTTTTACATAAAACATAACTCCACCTGTAAATCTGGTATTGGAGTCCACTCTAATAATATTGTAGTTCTCAAAGGTGACTTCAAAATCTTCTATTGTTCCGGTTAACCTAGTTTCAGTCAAACATACAACACTGGCATCGAGATCAAAAACAACTTTCATAATTTCATCCTTATGATATGTCACACTACGCGCATTCACACAAATAACACAATCTGCTTCTTTCTGTAGTTGCTATTTGTTATCCATGATATATATTTTCTCATTATTAAGTTCAACTTGCCTCATGTATGAAGGACACAATCGACTGAAAACAAAATGATTTACATCAATTTTTAGGTTAAATTTTTGATTTGCCCGAATACAGTTTATACACTTCACATTTTCTTTACAATCACCATCATGACTTTCTTTACCGCATTTAACACATGTCTTTTCATTATTACAATGTACGGCTTTATGGTTGAAACCATAGCAATTAAAACATCTATAAATTCTTGAATTTACGAATACCTTACAGGTGCTCCACTTTATTTTTAATCTGCCTAAGTTTATAATTTCATCTGCTGCATTGTTATCAACTTCTATTATTGCCATAAAGTGAGATTTCATTTTCTTCATTGTGACTAACCTAAAATCTTTAACTGGAATTTCGTTTTGGTTAATTATGCATGTTTTTATTTCTTCTTCTTTCATTTCTTCTCTTATGCCAATAATTTTAATCCTTGGAGTAGGTATTTTTGGTACACAAATGTCAAATTGATTGCCTACTTTAGACTTTATTACTTTTTCTAATTTTTCTTTTCCTTCTTTATTATCACATATTATAGCAATACCATTATTCTCAACTTTTTTAATATTCTTAACTCCAACTGCAATATTTCCTGGATTAACTTTCTTTTTTAATTCTTCTGTTATTTTGGATGCTTCTGTTTTCTTATTTGGCTTAGCTTTGACAATAATTGTTTGTTCCACGTTATTTTTAAACACACTTGCGTATGTTTTTTCATTATGTTCTACTTTAGGATTTTTCTGGGATACTATATTCTGTACAATATCCATACTTTTCTTCAGATCACATACTACTTGCATTAAGCTAACCTCACTTTTGTTATAACAATTTTTGCAGTACCATTTTATACCGATACATGTTCGAATAACTGCAAATTGTTCTTCACTGATTTGTGCACATTCTAGATGAAACCATCCAGAACATTTTCCCTCACAACCCACAATTTCTTCACCATCAAAATCAATTTTACATTTAATACATGTTTTATCTGACGGCATGTGATCCGCCATCAAACTATAGGTTTTCATAAATTTACACATTTCTTTTATAATGTGACATATTCCGTTTTGAGAAAATGCTCCATTGGGGTCGTGTCCGAACCTGAGGATCCGGGTTCAATCTCGACCAGCGTCAAACTTTTATCGAATTTAAAGTGGCACAAAAGCGGTGCACTCTCCATTGCAGCAATAAGTGCCCGTGAGAATGATGATCGCCCGCACGGTACGAATATGTCATAATATTTACCGATATCAAAGGCAAAGAAACACACGTACAAAGCAGAGATGGGTAGTATTCCGTAATGATATATTATATACAGGGTGTAAAATCATATTATCGTCTTTTCTTTACTCCCTATTATTTTAGATAAAAACACTTCAAGAAGACTTGTTGAGCTTCTAAATCAATAAGAATAATTAATTTTACATGCTTTGCAAAGGTAGAAATTATGTATGAAAATGTCGAAAATCACCACAAAAATAGTGATAGCTATGAAATTGAAACAGATAAATTAACTAAATATTTGACGTTTTACATGTCAAGTTAGCTTAATATATTTTTATTAGGTATTTTTTGAATTGTCTATGCAAGTGAACAATTATCTATGAATTTAAATATATATTTTTTCACTTTAGTAGAAATTGCAAATAATAATAAAAATAAATTAACCTAGCTTGACAGATAAACTGCGGACATATCAAATTGCTGCCGTTATAGAGCATGCAAAATTAATTTTGTTTATTGACTGATGTACAATTGTATGCTCTACAACATTTATTTGAAGCTTTTTAAATCAAAATAATAATACGTTACAACAAATTTTTCTCACTCCTTACAAACTGAAGTGACCGATTTTCGGTAGCGAAATACCGCATCCGGACCACATGGAGTGAGTCTGCTGAGTACTTGTTAAAACCATATAAATAGTCAAATTTGGATATCATAGGTCTGATGTATCGCCCGACACAAACTAGGACGGAGACGATGTATCTTCTCCGTATATTCTCTCTTTATGCCAGAGAAAAAACCGTCCGCAAAAACTGGCAGGAAGTAGCCTGGCTAAATAGTATTCATCCAAAAAATAGTCGGATCTTCTCTCGTACATTCCTCTTCTAAGTTGGCAAACGTGAGCAGGTGGACCAATGTTAAAATTTTTTGTAATGTATTATATGTTTATTGTGTATTTTTAATTATTTATGTATATGGTTTGAAAACGAATAATAAAGTCATAATAATAATAATAATAATAATATTAATAATAATAATAATAATAATAATAATAATAATTAAAGAGCGGATTATATGCAGTAAAAAAGTATCAAAATATGCATGAAAAAATCATCACAATCAATATGCACCATATATGCAAAACAAACTGTAAATATGCATAATTTAATAAAAATATGCAAAAAATGGTAAGTTGCTTTTTAATATTGTACTTATATTTCTGATAATTTGTATCTTATTTCCATTTTTATATGTCTTTCATTCAGAACATTTGGTAGGCACAAGGAAAGTATAAAAAATATATATCACGTGGTTAATTTTAATATAAAATAATACCTTAAATAAAATAACAAAAATAAAAAAAAACGCTTCAGTTTGTAAATAAAACTAATAATAACAAAAATAATAACGGTACAGACAAAACTATTGTAGATCACAGCTTTACACTATTTTGTGGGAATTTATACCTCACATACGTAATACTCCTAGACTGTGAAAGTACGACGTCAAAATCGAGCGGGAATTACAAATCTTGAAAGTACGCGTCCAGTTTTTTTTAACTGCATTTAAAGAGTATATAGTGAACCGTATATACCGCTAAATTTAAATAGTTGCTATCTGGCCTAATTTGAAAAGTTGAAAGTTTAATGATGTGCTTTTGTTACATATTCATATTTTATACATTTAAAGTAAATCATAGTTAATAAAATAAGCTTTATAAGAAACACTTTTTAATTATAAAAAAGTTTTGTATTTACACTTGACGGACGACAGATGACAGTTATTTAAATTTGACTACTATGGTTCACAATAAACTCGTTCAAAACGCACTTAAGGTATCGAAAGCCCATTTTCAAGAATTGTAATTTCCGCCTGATTTTGGCGTCATGTTATTGCCATATATACATAAAAAAATAAAACACAAACGTATTTTATTTAAATAGAAAAAGCAAAAACAAAATTCTCTAAAATTAATTTTTATTTTTAAAAACTATTAAAATATGCACTTATATGCACCAAATATGTTTTTATGCAAAAATTTAAAAAATATGCAGTAAAATATTAATATATGCGCAATATGCATTTTTTTATTTAATATTTGGCATTAACTTTTAAGAAAACGTGGACATATGAAAAGATTTTGTTGATATGCCTAATAAAAACTGTATATGAAATTGCATAAAATCCGCTCTATAATAATAATAAAAAATAGAATAAATAAATAAATAAATATATCATCACGGCTTATTACCCATTGCTGGGCGTGCCAATCTGCTTTGTACACAGATGCGGTAATGATAAAATATTTGCACCGTGCGGGCGCTTACCAGGCGTCACCTCACGGGCACTCACTAACAATAATAACAATAATAATAATAATAATAATAATAATAATAATAATAATAATAATAATAAGGGAAGCAGGCAATTTCGAGAGTATGATTTTACATGTTAAAGTCCTATGTTCCTGTGTCGCGGTTAACACCCTATATAACCACATGATCGGGTTTTCAATCCTGGAAGAAATGATGATAATCTTTTCATAAAATTATTGAAGCGTGTTCTCATTTGTCAGTGGTGTCCAGATTTCATTTCATATTGAAATATATGTAAAAAAAAATCAATATAATAACATGAATCACAATTCACATGTCAATTTATTATGATATATGCGCGAAGGTTCACTCTACATTGGTTTACAAAAGTGTACATTGAACATTCATCCTCCAGGGACATTCTCGCCAATGGTCCGCAGGGAACCAGTTTGGGATTCGCTTACAAACGCGACCTACAGACCGATTGTCAAACTTTTATAGCTGATTCAACACACCTAAAGACCCAACGTCAACCCTGCGAGAGGTTTACAAACATCAAAGAAGTGAACATTCATTCTAACAATACAAGCAAGATTGTTAACAATGTTCTGGTATTACAAAATTGACAACTACGTAAAGTTGCAATCAATAAAAAGTAAATATTGCCATAATACAAAATTGTATTTCATATGACATTATAAAAGTAACATGACTCGTTTGAAATTAATGTATTTTTTAATAACAAGTTTCTTACATAACTAAACTAAAGAATCAGGCTTTACCTTTATAAATTTTAATAAATAAAACTTGGATGAAACAAAATACACAATTTGCACAAAATTTTGTATTCAGGATATCATTAGTTTTGTAATATGTTTACAAAATAATTTCGGAATATTACTTTTTAACAATTTATGTTATTATAAATATTAAAGAACATTAAAATCTCTACCTGTTACGGTTACGTGAACTAGGTGATGGTGGTTATGGAGAATATAGGGATTTAACATATATATTAGTTTGATGCTATTTCCTGCTCTCCCGTTTATTTTTTAAGACGGCTGTAAAAGGTTTTTTCTTTTAATGACCTTTCTGGTACTTACAGTGTGTTTTCAAAAATAGGTACACCCTTTTATCTCACTTATTATTAATTCTAGCAAATTCAAATTTAAAAAGTACATGAAGTTTGCTATTCAGTAACATAAAAATAATCATATCTTGTATTATTAAAATATGCAATGGCGAATGATTAAAATATTACATTTTTATGAAATGCAGAATGCTTTTCATTTCATTTATTTTACATTACACCATACACATTTAAATAAAATTTATTAATTAAATATTGAAATTGATGTCCATCTACTTGAATATATTTGGGCAACACTTCTTCAAAAAATGTGTACACGTTTGCTTATATTTAATTAAACACTTCATTTACGTCAAATAATATTACTGGAATATATCATAATCAAAAAAATGAATTGCAAAGCCTTCTGCATTACAAGGAATATTTTAATCATTCGCCATTGCATTTTTTAATATAATATATGATTGTTTTTATGTTATTGGATAGCAAATTTCATGTACTTTTTAAAAATTAAAAGTTACCATCAATTACACGAAAACCTGAAGTAATAATATTGAGCTACTTCCCAAATTATGCAAAGGGGTTAATATACTATAATGTGCTATATAATTCGCTAAAATTAATAATAAGCAATATAAGAGGGTGTACCCATTTTTATCAAATACACTGTATATTTGATCAAATATTAATGGTTATGAATATTGAATGAATAAAATACTTTATTTTCATTTATATTTGTTTTTATTTACAAGTGTAACAACTATGTGGAAACAATTTCACTTTTATGGAGAGTCCGTAATTACTTATTCAGTAAATAATCTTTTCAGAATTAATATTGCATTTGTTGTTATTACTTTCAAAAGTGGATTTTTCTAGGTATGAAGTAATTCAAAAAGAAAAAAGAAAACTGTTATAGTGCAATATAAACTTTATTAAAAATTTAAAGCACCGTTATTGATAAACTTTCACAACATTGAGAAATTGTCTTAAGCGAAAAACTTGTGGAAAACAACTTAAAACTAATTTTTATTTTGTTGGCATGTATGAACTACCACTACAAATTATAAAGTTGGGTTATTTCTTCAGTTGCATTTGTATTAATTGAACAGCACGTGAACTGTGTTATGTATTATTACGGACTTACAGGTGCACATGGCGAATGTGTAATTCTTTCTATATTTATATATCTATTTCCAAATACCAATTGGCATCAACGAAACTCAATCAATAAACAATGATTCAATTCAATTTACAAATGTTCTTACCTACTCAATTATTTAAAGTGCAAACTAATAAAATGAGATCGCTAGTTGGAATGTATATTGAAGTCGTGACAAAAATAATTTTCGATATTTTAATGGAAATATCCAGTGAGCTCTGAATAGAAATGTGCGATTGGGTTTTCGTGCTACCGTATCACTATCAATTTTTAACCGCATTTTCTTTTTATATTTTCAAGGAGCTTTATTACTTTTAAATCGAAAAAAAATTATTGCGACGGTTAATTTTATAAAAATATACGAAATAAAAGTGAAAATGTGCGCTCACACATTATATTGAAACCTGATACCTAATAAGAGCCAAGAGATGGATTTGAAGAGTTCAAATCTATCTCTTGGCTCTTAAACACCAATTCGACAATTAGTTCAAAATTCATCGATTTTTCAACTAATCTTAACCATGACAATATTATTTTAATGTTTTGACGCTTCGATCCGAAGATGGCCATCCATAGCCGAAATTGATCATCGAAAAGGTTTTTATAAATAAATAATTATAAAACGCAGCGTGCTGTTATATTTTAACCTAATAAACACTAAATACACTTTTATTTCATAATTTACTGCTTTCATTTTGGCACCAATATGGCGGACTAGTCAGCTATGTATTATCTAGTAGCTGTAGATGTCGCCGTGACATCATGTTGACATTAAAAATCAAATGCAGTTAAACTAAAAACAATTAAGACTTTATAATACTACGAATTGCTTCAAATTAAAAGAACTTTCATTTAAAATAATAAAAAAATGAAAATGTAGGACCCCATCTAGGGCTGAGTATACGAACAACCAATGTTAACAGTTTGTAAATTTTGGGAATGAGTGATTTAAAATAAACAAGAAACTTAGTGTTAATAATACCGAAACATTCTGAAATATTAATTAATATACAAATGACACTAACGACGTGATTTAAACTGTCTATAGCAATGAAGATCTTCTACGTTGCGGTTCGATGACGATTCATATAGAAATTTTTACAATTAAACTTTGGTTGTCCTAGTATTTAAAAATATAGCGTTCTTCTTTTTACTCGATTACACAATCAATTTCATTTTGGTCAAAATTTGACACAGATATATATTATCACGAATACAGAGTATACCAATTTTTTGTTTCAAAAATAATGACAAATATTTTTCTCTGGAGAGCGTTTCAGTTCATTTATGAGTTCGTCAATCTATTTTATGACTGAAAAATGTTAAAAACTTATAGTCTGCGGTATGCGAATGTATGGAATTTAATCCGAACCTAGGGATAAATAAAATTCCTTGAATTGTAGGTTAACTATGCGTAAATGGATGAAATGTAGTGTGTTTATTTATTTAGTATTATTTTCCACAACTGAACATAGCAACGGCATGATTTTTTTATTTAGAAATATTTTGCTTGAATTACGCCAGAGCGAGATTGGTGCAATCCGCGTTAAAAATTCACAGGAGTTAACAAAAGAATGATCATAAAATTGTATAAATTTTATACAGAAATAAGAAAAATATTCAGAGTGTGTTGGTATAATTTTTCCCGCGAAGCAGAATTTTTCAGCTCATTTTAAACATTTTACGTGAGTTGTGCTACATCAGCATAGAGGGAGCCTACATTTTCTCTCCAACTCCAGGAGTAAAAAGAACAAATACTCCGAGTTTATTTTAAGAGAAGTAAGATTTTGAATGAAAGAAATATAGATAAGAATTTTACACGGTGTTATTTTGTTACTCGCAGCACTAAATTAGATACGATAGTTAATGTAGCCGAAGTTACTAGATGTAAAACAGAAATTTTACTTTACTGCGATCTCGACCTTAATATTCAAGATGCTTCACACGCCAAACTTACCAGGAATAAAATACAAACTTATCTCAAATTAACTCACACACACGTTCGAGTATTCCACATTGCAGGTTTTATTGTGTTGCAAGGTAATAAACTTTAATTTCTCAGAAAAATTACCTACCTTTAAAAACATTTGAAATTTATTTACACTTTATAAAACCCATTCATCGTGTCATTTTACAACCGTGTTGTTACAATTTTCTTGTTCCTTGTCACAATGTTTGATTACCATTAGAACTAATTTTTCTAGGCGTCACCTCATGGGTTATCTAAGCTGATAAACTCCCTCAACGGTACCTTAATATAAAATATGTATTTTGAAATACGTATAGCGCATAGTCGATAAATAAATACATTTATTATTCAAAATGTAGAGATCCATGACCGATTCAGTTTTTAAATAATTTTTGATATGTAATAACACTGTGTATTCTAATACAGTTCAGATATAATTCTGAAAAAAATGGATAATACAGTTTTAGCCAAGAATATGTGTACACTTGCTTATTTGTAAAAACCAAGTCTCCGCTTATAACGAACCACTACCTGCCATCAAAAATAGTCCCTTAGAGACGAGGTTCATAACAGAAAAATAAAAAAATAACAATAATAATTCTTTATTGTAAACATTACATGTTATTACAATTTTGTTAATGGGTGTGAGTCAATATTTCATTTTTTTATAACATTTCGTTATTGCACTTTGTATTGTAGCTAGTACGCTAGCACCAAGCCACCTCGGTCGGTAAAAATAAATAAATAACAATAACCATATGTATAATATCGCATGTTATACAAGTATAAATGAAGTAATGATCTATAGCAATGAACAATAATAATCGTAGAACAAAATACATACAAAACGTTGCACTTTGTACACGACCCGAAAGTTCGTTATAAGCGAAAAATCAACAAAAATATAGTTCGTTGTATAATTAAGTTCGTTATTCGCGAATAAAATTAGCGATAGAGACGCTGGTATACTTCAAAGATGTTGAACGTAATTCGTACTGTCAGTCGCACTCGCAATGTTTATGTATGATATGTGCTATTTTTAAATTAGGATTTTACGTTTACTGTTAAAAATTAATATCAAGTAATCAAGTAACTAATTCCTTTGTTGAAAAAAGGAAAACAACCAGAGAAACGTCAGAAGAAAAATAATAAAATTGTATTATTAATAACCATTATAATTTTGTATTGGTAGATTCTACACCATAAAATTTATTGTAATTATTTAAATTCATCTTCCTTATGATATGTACATTTTAGAAAATTTGAGCCGTCCAAATAGTAAATAGTATTCAGAAAATTAAGGAATAGAATTAACTGAATTTATATTAATTAGATGTGTAGGATATTTAGTTTAAAAAGAAATGTCAATGCGAAAAAGTGTGTCTTCGTCTTCAACGAAAGTTAATGGACAATGCATATTGTGTCATTGCCCATATAATAATGAAATGGTTGTATGTAATGGACCATGTAAGAAATGGTTTCATCTTAATTGTGTCAATATGACAAAAGAACAAGCAACAATGACTAATCCGTGGATCCGTGTTGTGACTGTTCTCTGCGTTATAAATCACAAGAAGAAAATGTGACAAACAATCTTCAATCTTCAATCACCGAAGAAAAGCACAAGCATTGTGAGCAGCAGAAGTAGTAAATCCAAACGCAAGATGTTAAATCAAAAAGAGGAAATACTACGATTTGAAGAGGAAATGCTGCGAAGAGAAAGGAAGTTGCTTGAAGAAAAGAAGCAGCTACTTAAGGAACAGTGGAAAATGGCTAATTTCTTCGATGAAACAATAAAATATACTTCTATAACTAGTGTAAACGCCAGAATAAAGAAGAAGCAGTTAGAAAATAGCTGGCAGGGAACCAACTCACATAACCCAAAGGCTACACATGACATAAATACGCAACAGTTATCCCACTGTCATTTAGCTGCGTGAAATCCTAGTCAGGGATTTACCTGTATTTAGTGGAAGACCTGAGGAATGGACAGTGTTCATAAGTACCTATGAATACTCAACAACAGCAATGGGATTCACCAATTATAAGAATCTTCTACGATTACAAAAGGCTTTAAAAGGGTAAGCACGCGAAGTTGTTGGCTGTCAACTGTCATTACCTGCTTGTGTCCCGCAGATAATAGAAACCCTTCGAATTATGTTTGGACGACCGGAATTAATCATGAATCCACAAATAATTAAGATAAGACAGTGTCCAACGGCTAATGCTAATAAATTAGAAACATTAGTAGCATTCTCAGCAGCAGTACAAAATTTTTGTGCTACACTGGAAGCATCTCGCCTGTTTGATTATGACAACATTGTTAGTACAAGAATTAGTAGAGAAACTTCCTACTTACATGAAGCTAGATTGGTCACGACATAGTGACAATATGGCTAAACCTGGCATTACGGCATTTGGATAATGCCTCAATGAAATAGCTATGTGTGCTTGGAAAGTGATCATTACATCTCAACTGACAATTCGTCAAAAGATAGACCAACCAGAACTACAAATCATTTAAACATTCATGTCCAAGACGAACAAGGAAAAACCGCAAGAAACTCCATTGAAAAAATGAGTACTACAAAATGACCAGCGTGCCAAGAATTTTGTATAATGCGAAAAGTTCAAAAAGTTGATGCCTCATAAAAGATGGATGATGGTAAAAAAATCAAAATTTGTAAAAGTATCTCAACTGTGGCGTTCATAGATAGTGGTTCAGATAGTACATTCCTTGAAGAAGAGTATGTGAAACAACTTCAGTTAGAAGGACCACGATCAACTCTTTGCATTAGATGGACTGACGAAACACACAGAATTGAACAAGAATCAATGGTACTATCATTGAAGATCAGTGGAGACGTCGAAGGTGCTAAGGAGAACGCATTAAAGTCAGTGCAACCTGTAAAATCTTTAAATCTGCCAAAGCAGACCTTAATATATGAAGAACTTTCCAAAAAATATCCTTATATATGCAACTTGCCTATTAAATCTTATGAATCAGCTAATCCAGGAATACTCATTGGACTCATTGGGATCAACATTTGGAAGTTAGGTATTACACAGAAATTCCGAGAAAGAAAAGATAACGAACCACTTGCACTAAAGTCAAGACTAGGATGGACAATATGAGCTAATCTTGACAAATCAGCTGATCATACTATTAAACATTGTAATTTCCATAATTCTTATGAAAGTCAAAATTCTTGCGAAAACCAAGAGACAGTTAAATATTTGTTTTCCTTCTAAAAAATTACGTGAGGATATTGTTGCATTTAAATATTTAAATATATATATATATATATATATATATATATATATATATATATATATATATATATATATAAGGTGTTTCCTTTAAAACAACCAGCGCTTTTTGGGCGAACTAACAACATTAAAGAAAAATGTTTCGTATCAAAAATGATCAAGAATTGGTATTAAAAACTAGAAATAATGTAATAAAAAATGGGTTTACTACTAGCGTAACTAGGCAACAGACGTATGTGTATTGCATAGCATATTCTAATATTATAACATTATTTCTAATATCGTTGAAATTAGAAAAAAAATCTCTATGTAATGGGCTAAAAAAATATATAGGATACCATTTAGAAAAATATAATT
Organism: Harpalus rubripes; assembly: GCA_963082715.1. Lineage (NCBI taxonomy): Eukaryota > Metazoa > Arthropoda > Insecta > Coleoptera > Carabidae > Harpalus > Harpalus rubripes. The sequence goes on along the minus strand of OY720458.1, from coordinate 18,979,397 downwards.
TTGTTCTGCCGTCGAATTTTTGGTTTGTCATTATTAATAAATTAGCCCCTTATTCTTGTTCATTTCTTGTAAATAACAATTTTTTTTTCTAAAGTCATTAGTTCGCCCAAAAAAGCGCTTATTTATAAGAAATGATTTTGTCTTTTGTCCCGGGAACATGGTTATTATTATTTGTATATAAATTTAAAAACATTCTCATACCAAATATAACATATCAAAAAAATCTAATGTGCGAACTTACCATTGCTCCAAAGAAAAACTCTGTAAGTGTAAATAATAGTTTAAATTTTCTTTTTAAACTAAATATCCTACACCATTTGCAGCTCTAACATCCAATTAATATAAATTCAGTTAATTCTATTCTTTAATTTTCTGAATAATATTTACTATTTGGACGGCTCAAATTTCCTAAAATGTACCTACATATCATAAGGAAGATGAATTTAAATAATTACAATAAATCTTACGGTGTAGAATCTATCAATACAAAATTATAATGGTTATTAATAATACAATTTTATTATTTTTCTTCTGACGTTTCTCTGGTTGTTTTCCTTTTTTCTCAACAAAGGAATTAGTTACTTGATTACTTGATATTCATTTTGAACATCTCTTCCCCCCAGTGATTTGAACCCGGTCTTATAGTTCAATTCACTTTCCGTCTTCTGCACGTAGATCAAGCTTAGCTAACCTTACTGCAGGTCTCTTGTAAATTCCAGTCGATGTTTGAATTTTAGCACTTCGGACTTGTCCATCATTACCTTTATAAGCTTCTATAACGCGTCCTTTTATCCAACAATTTTGCGGATGATTTCCATCGACTATTATTATTACTATATCTCCTTTTTCTAGAGGTTTTTCTGGGGCACACCACTTTGGTCTTCTTATTAATGTCGGTAAGTACTCACTGATCCATCTTTTCCAAAAGCGTCGTGCGTATAACTGTGACATAAGCCAATTAGATCTCAAAACTTTGACATCATTACTAAACATGCTCATATGTTTTACTCCATTTGATGATTCCAAAATAAAATGATTTGGTGTTAAAGCTTCATTTTCTTCGCTATCTAATGATAAGTACGTAAGTGGACGTAAATTAACTATATTCTCATTTTCAATTAAATAACTACGGAGTAGACGTTCACAAAAGGTACGAGACGGTTTTATTAAATTAAATTAATTTTTTCTGCTATTTTGTCATGTCCAATCATCTTTAATTCTTTTTTTAATTTTTTTTCAGCGCTAACGAAATTTGTGCCTCAATCACAGTAAATCTTTCTCGGTTGACCTCTTCTGTAAATAAAGTCTTTAAAGCATAATATAAACGAGTCAGTGTTCAATCCATACGCAATTTCAAGATGAATTGCTCGTATTGTTAAACAGGTAAATAGGCAGCCCCATCTCTTCTCTGTTCATCGGCCTTCTGCCCAAAATAGTCAACACCAACAAAGGTGAACGGCTGAGTGTAAGCGGCTAATCTTCGTATCAGATATTTTACATTTTGGGCATTCAAATCGAATGCGTTTTAGCAATAGACGTAGTTTTCCAATATAAAATCTATGACGTAACCATTTGGTGATATTTATGTACTAATAATTTCGATATATGATGTCTTCTATCAAGAATTATTGGTTTTTTGAAATTTTCATCCACATAACTTGCAGCATTTATTTTGCCTTTTACTTTTAACACACCAGCTGAATCCATAATTGGGGAACAATTATAAATAGAACTTGTCGGATCCACAGTTACCAGTCGTCTTTCCTCTTTACTAAATTTTAAAAACATATTCATTTCTTTGGGGAAGCTTTCTGCTTGTGCGAGTTTATATAGAGCTGTTTTTGCCATGTCTAATTCTTCGTAAGTTAGTGGTCCTTTGGGTAGTAGTGATTGTTTTATTTTGGCTTTCAAAGATGCAATAAATCGATATATGCATCCGACTGTTCTTTAATCTTGTTCAATCCGAAAACCTTTTGAAATCGATGATTGGTTCAAACACATAATGTACTGCCATTATTTCTTCGTATAATTTAGGGACTACGATGTCTTCTGGCCATTCTGGTTCATTTTTAAGTAAAAATGAAGGACCTTGATACCAACGATTTGTGACGCTAAAAGTTTGTTGTTTCGATCATTTAGTTGCGTTATCAGCTTTTTTTTCAGACGGAATAAAACGCCAATTTTTTATCTGTTATTTCTTGATTTTCTGCAATTCTAAATGCAAAAAACTGTTCTTTGATACGTTTTGCATCGGAGCGTAGCCTATTCAGTACTGTCCTTGAGTCAGACCAATAAATTGTTCGCTTTATTTTTACTGATAATGACTCCATTAGAATCTTATTATATCTGGCACCCATAAGCGCTGCAAATAATTCTAGTCTTGGTACTGACATTAATTTGAGAGGAGTTACTCGTGTTTTAGCACCAAGTAACGAGCATTCCCAATTTTATCCTAATATATGCTACTGCTGCACATATATCTTTACTGACATCCACAAATATATCGGTTTGGGTTTCTACATCTTGCCAGTTCATAATATTTTTAAGATGGCTTCGTGGGATTTGTAATTTCTCGATATTTGGTAATAATTTTATCCAATCCAACCATTTAGTTAAATGTTCCGTCATCAATAGTATCATCCCAGTCCAATTTTTAATGCCACACTTCTTGTAATAGTGCTTTTAGTGGGTCTAAGTAGTACGCTATTAATCCTAAAGGATCATAAATTGACATTAGTACCCGAAGAATTTCTCTTTTTGTTGGAATTCTTTTCTTCATTTTCTTTATTGTACTTTAAGGAATACGTAAATGTATCATTTTTCATATTCCACCACATACCAAGTACCTTTTCTGTGTCTGAATCCATGTCCATATTTAAGAGCTTTTGATCAGTTGTTATATTTTCTTCTATAGCCCTTGTTACATATGACGAATTTGACTTCCATTTTCTTATACGAAAACCTCCCTTTGCATCTCATCTTGATCTGTTTTGCTAGTTCAATGGCTTCGTTTTCAGAATTTACGCTTGCCAACAAATCGTCTACATAATGATCGTTTTTTATTGCATTAATTGCTTCTGGAAATTCATCTTTAAACCGTTCTACATTGACGTTCTTCACGTATTGTGCTGAGCTAGGAGAACATGTTGCTCCGAAGGTCATTACCTGCATCACGTAAGTATCGGTTTTTTTTAACCCATTATCATGGTACCAGAGAAAACGTTGTGCATGATGATCCTCTTTATTTATTAAGACTTGATGAAACATTTCTGCTATATCGGCAGTGAAGGCTGTTTTCCTTTCTCTGAATCTATGTAACACTCCTGTTGAAGAGGCTAGTTGGTCAGGGCCCTTTAATAACATAGAATTCAGAGATACTTCTTCTACCTTTGATGCGGCATCCCAAACTATTCTGACTTTTCTCGGCTTGTTTGGATTAGATACAGAAAATATAGGGACATACCAGATTCGTTCATGATTTTCTTTTAAATCTTCTTCTGATAATTTACAAATATAACTTTTCTTTTTATAGTCATTTATTTGTAATTGCATGATTTCTTTCAAATCTGTATTTCTATTCAGACGTCGTTCTAGAAGTTCTAGTCGATGAATTGCGGCTTTTCTACTATCTGGGAGATTTTTGTAATCATTCTTCCAAAGCAAACCAGTTTCGTAATGATCTCCTATCTTCTTGTTGTGGACTTCATTATACTATTAGCTCTTCGTTCTTCTCTTGATACAGTTGAATCTTTTGGTGGCTGAACCCTGAAGCTTTCTAAACTAAAGTAGTACTTCATCATTCGATTCAGTTCTTCGCAAGAATTTTGACTATCATAAGAATTATGGAAATTACAATGTTTAATAGTATGATCAGCTGATTTGTCAAGATTAGCTCATATTGTCCATCCTAGTCTTGACTTTAGTGCAAGTGGTTCGTTATCTTTTCTTTCTCGGAATTTCTGTGTAATACCTAACTTCCAAATGTTGATCCCAATGAGTCCAATGAGTATTCCTGGATTAGCTGATTCATAAGATTTAATAGGCAAGTTGCATATATAAGGATATTTTTTGGAAAGTTCTTCATATATTAAGGTCTGCTTTGGCAGATTTAAAGATTTTACAGTCTGCACTGACTTTAACACGTTCTCCTTAGCACCTTCGACGACTCCACTGATCTTCAATGATAGTACCATTGATTCTTGTTCAATTCTGTGTGTTTCGTCAGTCCATCTAATGCAAAGAGTTGATCGTGGTCCTTCTAACTGAAGTTGTTTCACATACTCTTCTTCAAGGAATGTACCATCTGAACCACTATCTATGAACGCCACAGTTGAGATACTTTTATCGCCATTTTTTAAAACCACTGAAATATACTGAAATAATACTCCGTTTTTGCTTGACAAGTGGCTATTTTGATTTTTTACAGTCATGGGAATTTTTTCGCTCTTTGCATCTTCATGTAATAATGGATGATGTACCAGCTTGCAGTTTTCTTCACGTTCTTCTATACGTTCTGGACATTCAAACTGGTACTTCCAGGTATGTTTCAGACATCTTTTACAAATTTTGAATTTTTTACCATCATCCATCTTTTATGAGGCATCAACTTTTTGAACTTTTCGCATTTTTCTAGCGATATACAAAATTCTTGGCACGCTCGACATTTTGTAGTACTCATTTTTTCAATGGAGTTTCTTGCGGTTTTTTCTTGTTCGTCTTGGACATGAATGTTTAAATGATTTGTAGTTCTGGTTGGTCTATCTTTTGACGAATTGTCAGTTGAGATGTATTGATCACTTTCCAAGCACACATAGCTATTTCATTCAGGCATTATCCAAATGCCGTAATGCCAGGTTTAGCCATATTGTCACTATGTCGTGACCAATCTAGCTTCATGTAAGTGGGAAGTTTCTCTACTAATTCTTGTACTAACAATGGATTGTTGTCATATTCAAACAGGCGAGATGCTTCCAGCGTAGCACATAAATTTTGCACTGCTGCTGAGAATGCTACTAATGTTTCTAATTTATTAGCATTAGCCGTTGGACACTGTCTTATCTTAATTATTTGTGGATTCATGATTAATTCCAGGCGTCCAAACATAATTTATTACATTATTTCTAGTTTTTAATACCATTTTTCTCGAAATAATTGTTATACAACCCTATGCTATATTTATATCGTTGAAATCAGAAAATAATATTCTATTTAAGGGGCTAAAAAATTATATAGGGTGCCATTTAAAAAAATATAATTTTGTTCTACCGTTTGAAAACCACTGGTTAAATATTCCGTTTGTTACTATTGATACATTATCCCCTTATTCTTGATCATTTTTGGTATGAAACATTTTTCTTTAAAGTTGTTAGTTCGCCCAAAAAAGCTCTGGTTGTTTTAAAGGAAACACACACATATATATATATATATATATATATATATATATATATATATATATATATATATTTAAATATTTAAATGCAACAATATCCTCACGAATTTTTTTAGAAGGAAAACAAATATTTAACTGTCTCTTGGTTTTGTGTGGAATAACTAGCATGACACAAACAATCTACGATATTTATGCACTTTGTTTACAGAATGTAAACTTAAATCAGGGTTTTACTCCCCTTAGAATGACAAGCGCACACACAACACTTTGTATTATTAACTTTTGAAGAACTAGGAATGGAATGGAAATAAAGATTAGATAAGGAAGTAGCAAAAAGGTTATGAAGGAAACAACGAGAAATAATCTTGAAAAATACTGATTTTTATCAATATATCAATATATCAAAAGTGTACGATACAGGGTGTTATATAAATAAGCGTACAACGCTTAACCGATGGTAAAACTAAGTCCATAGATAGTAAATATATCAATAATTTTTGTTTTACATGATTTCTATAAGAACTGTAGCCTCTTAGAAATGAAAAATAACATTATAGTTCAAAATTTTGCAAAAAAATTAATGAGTGAGGTTAGTTCTACTATTGATTAAGCGTTGTACACATACTTATGGCGTTTTCCATTGACATTTTTACTGCGCCCTTTTTGCACTGAGTGCGTAATTCGTTTTCCTTTTACATTATCAGTGCGTACTAATTAAGTTTTACGTGTTACTTTTCGAGTGAACTCAACCTTACATAGTGCACACTTTCTTGCACTTACTAGGATCGTCAGTTCTTTGTAGTGCAATCAAATTGATGTATGTTTATGTTGAGTTGTAAAAAGTGTGTACAATGGATGTAAGTTTGTTAATAATAGAAGATTTATTGAAAACGAATCTTGTGTAGTGATATCCATAGCTACATAACCTCCGTATTGAAAGTGACAGCTAATAAACTTGCACTGGACTTTTGCATCATGTTTCATTTAAAATGCACTACGCACATGTTATAACAACAACTAGTGCTGGGCATGACGTCATTACCTACACTGAGTACAAAACTAAATATGTAAATTGAAAACGCTATTAAATAACACCTTGTCAATCAAACCAAATAAACAACAATATCACCAACTATCACCTATGTATGACATGACGCTTCCCCAACACAATACAAACTAGAATAGTTTGACTTACTGCCACAAGATGGACGCAAGTTAATTTTACTCGTGAATATCCGGGTTATAAGCGAAAAATTGATAAAAAATATAGTTCGTTTTATACGGCTATATACGAAAGTTCGTTATATCCGGGTTCGTTAATTGCGAAAAAAAATAACATTGAACTTATGATTGTTTCTTTCATGTATTTAAAAGTGGTTCGTTACAAGCAAGAGTTTGTTATACGAATAAAATAAGAAATAGCACTAAGAAAATAAATTCCTCACAATATTCGTATAAAATGTAATTTTTTGAAAGATAAAGGTGTCTTCTTGAGCGATTACTAGGTGTACTCATATTTGTGCACGGTGCTGTATATGTAACTAATTATAATTGCCTTGCGGAATCCTTGCATAAAATGAAAATGTAATTAGCAGGAGGTACTGTGCTGAGCTCATCAGTCTTTTCTGCTTACGATAGCTATAGTATCCTTGTTTAATTTTCTTCCGCGTATAATTTAAGTAAGAGTGCAATCAATTTCGCAAAAAGTGCTTCAGAGTTTTTTAGTGTTAGATATTAGCATAAAATTTTAAAGTGAATTACACGTATGCAATAACTCGGAGAACGTTCTTATAATGTGAAGCGTAACATTGTCCGAAACGACGTAGAACAGAACAATTTTTCCCATGAGAAATTATGTAAATAGGGGTTAATGGGGTCTGAAAGGATGTAAAATACCAGTCATAAGACTTGGTGCGACAAATGATTGCTGTAAATCCCACGAATAAAACATGCACGCACAATCATTTATATTCGAAATGTAACAATTAGCGTAATGTGTTATGCTCGACGAAGTTTCATAAACACCAGGATCATTCTCACCAACAAACACCATTAGTTCATAAACTTAATAATTACGTATTACAATACTTCAGACACATAATTACACGTCTTTGTCGTCATAAATGTGACTTCTTGTTGTACGCAGATGACTTGAAAATATTTAAAATGATAGAGTCTTTAAATGATTGCTACTCACTACAAGCAGAACTTATAAATTTGACACAATACTGTGCTGAGAATGATTTAACTTTAAACATTTCTAAATGCTACACTGTAAGTTTTACCAGAAATAAGAATATTACGTATTTTAATTCCGCATTACATAACCTAACCTTAGAACGTAAAAACATTATCAAAGATTTGGGAGTTCTGTTTGATTCTAAATTACTGTACAATGAACAAATTTATTCAGTTATTGGAAAAGCTTACAGAATAATGGGATTCATATATAGATGTTGTAAGCAATTTACTAAAATTGAATCACTCTTAATGCTCTATAAATCTCTAATAAGACCAATTGTTGAATATGCAACTCAAATTTGGAATCCGGCATACAATAACAACATAAAAAATTTAGAATCAATGCACAAAAGGTTCATAAATATGTTAAAATATAAATTCCCTTTTGATAAAGTAAATTATCTCGAAATTTTAAATGAATTAAATCTTCAAACATAAGAAAAGAGAAGAACTATTGCTGATATGCTCTTGTTGTATAAAGTCCTTAATAATCTTTTGGATAATTTCAATATTATTAATTTATTGAATTTTCACTTTCCCCAATCCAACACAAGGAATAAAAGTTTGTTCTACATACCAAAATGTAATACAAATAATTATAAAAATAGTCCTTTAAACAGAATTATGGAAGTATATAACAAAGATTTCCAGCACATAGATATTTTTTCTTTGTCTATAAATAAATTCAAAAATGCGTTAAATTGTTAATAAACTTAGATAATTAGATTTAATGATTGAATAATATTGTACAATATTTTTGTTAATTTGTATTATTTATAGGGGAAACCTATTATTGGTTATACTGTTGGTTTCCCTAATATTAATAAATAAAATGAATAAATAATTGAACACAGCATTTTCTCAAACAATATTTAGTGATACAATCTCCTATTGAGAATTTATATTTTCTTTTCTTGACGCAAAAAAACTTTTGATGTTTCTAATGATTTTGCATTTTTCATTTTTTCAGTGTTCTAAAATGAAAAAATAAGAATGACAATATTTACACAATTTCGTAACTATAATATAAAAATAAATTTCTTGAAATCGTATTCATACACTTTATTTTTTTAGAATTTTTTTACTATAAGTAACCAATTAAACTACAAAAAAATGGTTCAGATCTAATTAACAAAGACAAAATGAAAAAGAAAGCAGACATAAACTTCTTTTTACAGTAAACATCTTTTTTATTCACTAACATTTTAGTGTCTGGGATTTTCTATCACTTGAATACAGGCTGTAACAGCTAAATGAGCTACCTCAAATAATTTCTATATTATTAAAGATACAATAAAATACTATAAGATAATCTTTTACAGGGTGACTTGGACAACGCAGCATAGGGGTTTCAATGGTAAAATATTAATGTGCAGTTATTTGCTCCCCTAATTATTTTAGAGCAAAATTATGTCTAGGCTTTTGGTACATAAATAAATACTGCATCGGAATATGCTATTTTTTATCATTTTTCAATTTCCGGAACCATAAGATAGTCGAAAACAATAATAACATTTTTGCAAAAATCATTGATGCCATATGGGAAAAATATATAAACAAAAGCACAAACATCTGTCATAGATTCTTGACATTTAAACTTATTTTCAAAACAAGGAAAATGAAATAACCTTTATTGTAGTTGATGACAACAATGTAATAGTTGATTACAACAATACTTTTTATATCTTTTAATTTAAATTTCGTTCTCGTCAAACCACATTGTTCCCTTTAACTACAATAAAGGTGTTTTCATTTTCCTCGTTTTGAACATAAGTTTAAACGTCAATAATCTGACAGATGTTTGCGCTTTTGTTTAATTTTTTCCCATGGCTTTAATGATTTTTGCAAAAATGTTATTATTGTTTTCGACTATATTTACGGTGCCGCAAATTTAAAAATTATAATCAATAGCATATTCGGATGCAGTATTTTTTCTGTACCAAAACCTAAAAACAATTTTGCTCTAAATAATTAAGCGAGCAAATAACTGCATATTAAGATTTTATCATTGAAACCCCTATGCTGCGTCGTCCACGTCACCAGCCTGTATATAGAAGATCAAGGGGGACATTACGATTGGAGAAGAAAATATTTTTTTTAAACCAGTGGTTCACAAGTTACAATTCAAAGTTATTTTTTTAAAAAAATGGGATGATATAGCCCATTCTATAGAGTATTTTTCTGAATTCAACCATGTGATTATTTTATATCCTTACAAAACAAAAATTTTGAGTAAAATTCAACTGAAACTTAAATAAATTTGATTTTTATAGTTATTTTTCAGTAGGCTATGTATGAAAAACAATTGAGCTTAAATTAAAATAAAACAAATATTTGTTAATAACGTTATAAACAGTGTTCTATTTGATTTCTATCCTGCATCATTCAAATTGACAAATAGCAGTTTTTATTTTCATACATAGCCTACTGAAAAATGACTATAAAGATCAAATTTATTTAAATTTTAATTTTACTAAATATTTTTGTTATATAAAATATTCACATGGTTGAATTCAGAAAAAATACTCTATCGAATGGGTCTAAAAACTATAAATCATCCTCTTATAAAAAAATATAACTTTGAATTTTAACTTGAAAACCACTGGTTAAAAAAATATTTATTCACTAATCGGATGTCCCCCTTGGTCTTCTATAAGATTGTCTTATAGTAATTTATTGTATCTTTAATAATACAGAAATTATTTGAGGTAGCTCGTGTAGCTGTTAAACCTGTATATGCATGTACAATTTTAGGATATACATGATGGTGGCGGTTAGGGATGAACATAAAAATTTAACATGGAACTTTTGTTTTCTGCAATTTTCTGCTCTCCTATTCATTTTACGGCAAGACCTGTAGTTTGTTGCAATGTTGCCATGACATTTGTTTTCTTTTTTTTTCTGGATTTTATAAATTATTAATAAACGTCAATCTAACTAACTTATGGAAAATAAATCCCGTATTCCTCGATAACTATTTCTACCACAATAATACTTTATAATATTATATTAATGACACGTTCGCGCGTTCCGTATTCGAATAAACATTCATAATTTAATTATTTACTTTCCAGAATATAAATATAATAATATTATTTTCTTCAATGTCATAAATAAGGGCTATTTCTACTAAAATCGGGTTTATGAAGCAATAAGATAGTCACTATCATAATCATAGTGCTAACTTATACTCATAAGAACAGTGTTAATTTAGGTGACCGCTTGTAGCATTTTTGATGTGACTATTAATATGTTGCCGAATAAATAAATATAAATATGTTCATAAATAATAGAGAAAAATTGTTTGTGCATCACAACATCACAATTAAAATAGAGGTTATGTTTTCTGAATCTGAAAGTTCTCAGGCATGCGCAGAATGTAAGTCGTCATAGACATAGTCTAAAATTAAAATTAATCCAATTTTGTGATAATGCTTATGTTCATGTTACTGACTATGTCTATGACGATATTGCATAAACAGCTCTATTATAAAAACGTAGTTTTTCTATTTCGGTGTTCTTATAGATCTATAAAAGCACTACAAACACGTCGTTTAGAAGATCTATCAGCGCACTGTTTGATACAATGTCAGACAAAATTCACTCAATATACAAACTGTCAAAATGTGATATTTCAATTGCTTAGCGGGAAGCAATTATCAACATAACAAAAAAATCACTCGTTGTTTGTAAAACTCGCTTCGCGGCTCGTTTTCCAAACGCAACTTTAACAGATTGCCTTATGATACTTGCTTTTTAATATACTATTAATTCGTAAGTCTAAGACTACACCTATAACAATGACTATGACATTGCTGCGTAAACCAGGGTTAATTAACGGAACTTTCTTTTTAAAATTATGAAGAAACTAAAATCATTATAAAAAATGTAAGAACAGTTTCGTATACAACTTGTAATTCTGTACAACTCTGCACTCTATAATTTTTGCCGAAAAATAAACAGGAGAGTAGGAAATTGCATAACACCAAAATCCCATGTTAAATGCCTTTGTTCACCCCTAACCGCCACCACCCGAAGTTATATATAAATATACAGACGCAACATATTACCTATTACTGGGGGTGTCAATATGTTGTTTTATGATCAAATTCACCTCAAACTTGTAGAGAGCACCACAGATATCACTTTTATGTGATTTAAAAATTAAAAATAATTGATTATGAGCAAACTTTAAACAGACCGTTAAAATCACATCATTTTTATCAAATTCTCTCGATAAAATATTTCAATATTTCTCATTCAATGAGAGTGTCAATTTTAATTTTTTTCAAAAGATAAATTGATCAATTCACGATGTGATAATTTCACAACCATTTGAAGTACATTAGTGCATTGTTGATCATTTGCAGATCAAATAAATAAAGTCCATCATTTACATTTGAACAGCAACAGTTAGAGTAATGTATACTGATGATTAAATATTTTAATTTGTGGTATTACGGCTTTGACTGTTAGTGAAAAGGGATAAGTAATTAATCTTCTAATCACAAATATAAATAGCTTAACCTCACATCGTTGATACAGCCGAACGAGCAACGTGGTTAGTAGTTACTGTAGTTGCTATTGCTACACTCTGACTTTATAATGCGTCATTGGAAGCATTCCTGTGTACAAACACATAGTTTTCAAATTACACCCTAAACATTGGTTCCGTACTTTATAAACAAATGACACTACATTAAATTAGTTTGCGGTAACAAAGCTCTACATTGACGTTGATATTAACTGCTCGTTTCATTGTTTATTCATTCGCCCTTAAATTAACTGGTAAGGATAGTGCTAATTGTCTACGCTATACTAATTAACATCAAAAATTAATTACACTTTCAAAACTCGTATTCATTATTCAATACTATTCTTAGTTTCCGTATTTTTCAGCAAGATTCATTTTAATTAACAAAAGTATGAATTGCAATATATCATAACGGCTTATTACCCATTCCTAGATGTACCAATCTGTTTATATTTACAGATTCGGATATCTGTACCGTTAACCGTCACCTTTGTGCCGGGCAAGAAATTGGTTTCGTAAACCGGTTCAAAAACCAGTTTAAAAACCTAATCCACTTTAAAAACCTAAACCAGTTTATTATGTTGTATCTAAAAAAAGAGAAAGTGTACTTCTCCAATCTTTTTAATACTTTTTAAGTATAATAAAGTTATTCACATTTCTATTTAAATGAATAACAAAACTTTTTTAACTGGCATAAAAAAAACTCTGCCTATATATATTTTTTGCTTCCTGAATGATTTTATAAACCGTAATTGTAATCGGGTAAGTATTTACCCAATTAATCTAACCGATTTTCAAACATAAGCCATTTTTAAAAATTACGTTCTTGAGTTAACGATAAACCGTTATTTTTTTTCAATTCCTTATCCTGCTCTTGTACTGAAAATTCGAAATAATGTTAGTCAAATATGAAACAGGGCAATGCGAATCACAACCGGTTACTTAAAACACTCTCAGCCACTTCAAACTATTTATAAAATCGTCTAAAAATTTTCAAGAAACACTTACTAGTTTATAATGCAAATACTTTGGAACTACCAAACTTAATACATAAACATTTCTTTTATTTTGAACTTAACACAAAATATTCAGAATCTAATATTCAGAATATTTATTGGAATTAACAGTTTATGTTGCAAAATTTTGTGTAATAAAGTAGTAGGTTAGTAATGTAAATCCTATATTTTTTTATTTTTCAAAGAAATTAATAATACACGATAAAATGGGAAATGTTTGTGACATCATAATCCCAAAAGAACAAAAAAACAAGTGAATATAGAATTTAAGAATTATGTTTAGTAATTTAACTTTTTTCTCAAAAGATGTGCAAAACATCTAAGTAAAATCAGCAAGTTTATAATAGTTATTTGTGTAACAAGTGTGTAAAGTAATACTTTTTTTGGTCGATTGCAATTGTAGCACGAGACAAAAAACACTATTTTACGCACGTGTTGCATACAATATTTTTCCTATTACCGAAATGTAAGTGATGTTTCTCATAATACTGAGTGTACAGGCATCCAGCATCTTTAAACACTGTTAGTGCTCTAGTGAATTAGTCTTCTACAATTGTACATTTAATATTAATATGTTCTTAAAAATTAAATTAGTACTCAATCCGTTAAAAAATTATTACATTTTTTTCATTTACAGTGTTCATATTTCTTAATAAATTTTATTACTTTCATTATTATTTAAAACCTAATTATCTACTTGACAGGTACATTGACCGAATTTTAATGTTCCCTAGTACTTAAAAAGTGACCCTTTACAGTATAAAGAGTGCGTGAAAAGTACTTTTCACGCCCGGTTTTAGGAAAACTATTGTATGTACAGTACTCTCTATACGTAAAAATAACTTTTCGCAATAATAGATTAATACAAGACACAAAAATGCTAAAATACAAACATGCCAAAATATACGAACTATGTTGACAATTCCAAATTATTTCCTGAACAGAGTTACGGCATACGCAGTTTCTATAATCTGTGTAGCAAAAAAGAAATATCAAGAACCATACACTGTTATTACGCAATAGCATTCACGTGGAAAATACAATACAGGGTGTCTTAGAAATAGGGGGACATGGCTTAATCACAGATTCCTGGGGCCAAAGAAAGACGATTTAACTAAACTTACCTTTATTCGGAAGTGTACCGTTTAGCCAGTATTCTGCTTCAATGCCCTTTTAAAAGAAAATAATTTTGCTTATAATAACGGAACGGTTTGTGTGATTCGAAAGAAATTTGGTATTATAATCCATATGGATATAGTTCATCTTTTAAGATGGTATTTGTAATTGTTAGTGAATCACTAGTGTATGAGACTTAGGTGTCACTACCATGATTAGTTCATAACTTTTTATCTCATGAACAATTGTCGCTGTCATTAAAAATTAGTTGTTTGACATTTAGATAGACTAACATAAAATTTATTTTAAAAAATCACGGCGCAGTCACTTACATTTTATTTATTTTTTTGCGTCTAAATCGTTAGAAATATCACAACTTACGCAAAGACAAAAAAGTTTACTATTGAATGCATCTTTCTGAAAAAGAATAATTTTACGTTATTGGCATTACCATTAAAAAGTTATGATCTAATCATAGTCATGATACCCAAGTTTCCTTCACTAGTGGTTTAATAAATATAACAAATACCATCTTAAAAGATGAAATATAGCTATGAACTGTCATACCAAATTTCATTCAAATCAAACAATGCGTTTCGTTATTATAAGCAAAATTATTTTCTTTTAGAAGGACTTTGAAGTAGAATACTGGCTAAATGGTGCACTTTCGGATGAAGGTAAGTTTAGTTAAATCGTCAGTATTTACAGATTTTTGTTCCCCGTTTTGACTGACATCAATGGTTGTGGTATCAAGAGAAAGATAAAAAAATCTACATCAAATGACACCAAATACATGTTAATTACGAAATACTTTAGTCCCGTAAACTAATTATTAAATAAATTAAATGTAATAGCAATAAAAATTTTGAACAAAAAGATAAACAAATGTTTGACTTGTCAAAAATCGCTATATCCTATAACTTGAGCAAATTTTATTATTATAATTGAGTTAATTTATATTTTGTCAAATATTTTCTAATGTGTTACAAAACATTAAAAAAAAATAATACACAAAATTATAGCTAACGAATTCTGACAGATAAAACGTAGAACATTTATCTTTTTGTTCAGAAATGCCATGGCTATTGCTATTACCAAAATATTACATAATTTACACGTATTTCGTGGCATTTGATACAGAAAATTTTTCTATTGATACCACAATCGTTGTTGTCAGTGAAAGTCAAAACGGCGGGTAACAGTCTGCAAAAAACTGATTTCTCATGTTAATCTCCTATGTGTACTTTGAAAAAAACACTCGGTATATGAAGTCATTATACATAGATAACGAGCGATATATAAATGAACGATCCAAGTATGGCATTTTAGTAAATTGCATTTCTGTAACTCGCCCTTTGACAATTTTACAAAGCAAACCTAGCAAATTAATCATGGAGCTGTACACGATACAACATTGGGTACGAACCACGAAAACGTATTATGAATTCATTCATCCATGTCTGCGACAATAATTGTTATGTTCAGTACAGAACTACAATATCTAATAATTGTACTGTCAGCGGTGGTAATGGTCTCCAAACTGTAGTTTTGTATGTGTTTAGCTGTAAATCCTTTTTGAAAACAATACGTGAAAATGCGACAAATAGTCATTCCTGCATATGATAATATTTTCCCATAATTACAATCATTTTTATAAAATGTCACATCACTTAAATCGTTCAGTTAAGATAGCTTAAAATTGTAGTCAAATCGGAGACATTTTCTATGTAGTCATTTACAAATAAATTTTTGACCTGACACATTTAGAGTTTGGATTGCATATCGCCTTACACCTTGCAAGGTCCAAGCTTTCACTTTAAGTCAGGAGTGAATTCGCTTGCGCATTGTAATCACCATATTTTTCACAAAGAGAAACTGTAAACACTGCTTTTTATTTTATTATTTGACATTTGTTTGTTTTTGTTGAGCTGCATTTGAGATCGTTTAATACCAGTTTTGTTTAATACAAGGACTGCAAGAAAAGTTTCTACAATCTAGTAGTTCTAGTAGTGACAGCAATTTTCTACTGCCGTATTCGTAAAATGTGACTTTTTTTACTTACGGTTCAGTTATCATTTCGTACTTATATTAAGTAGTTTGTTTTGCTTAGACGGCAACTTCGGTATTCGTCATTAATCCGTTCCAGATCCTTGGACTTATACCAGACTGGACGTATACCAAACGAATTTTTCAATAACACAAAATCACATACAAATTCAAAGTTATAGTGCGTGTTGTTTAATGATTAATAGAAAAAGGCGTACTGTGTATTGACGCTCACGGGCAGCCGTAGCATTGGCCGCGTTCAGCACGGCACAGCTCTGGCAGCGATGAGCACCGGAGTTTGCCGAGAACAGTTGATGGACCAATCGCATTTGTCCATTCATTGCGTTCAGCAAACATCAATGCTCAGCGCCGGCAAAGCTGTGCCATGCAGAACTCGGCCATTGTCTCGAAAGAAGTAAACAAGGATAGTGAATCATCACTATTCCAAACAAAAATTTTCGCGTCCAAACGCAGACGTATACTGAGGTTCCATATAATAGAGATTTCCCCTGAATATTTGCGTGCCATGATTTTTTATGATTTCAAATGTAATCTGGCGCCGGAACAATCCATCGATTGACTTCATTTGTCTTTTGGAGATAAAGCACCATCCAATAGGATAGTTTATAATTGGTATGCCGAATTCCAGCGTAGACGCACCATTCTCTGTGAGTTTACTTCTGTAGTTGCCACTAAAGTTGATATTGTTCGCGAAATGGTCGAGCAAGATCGGCGTGTGACATATCGTGAAATTCAGACATCCTTGAGAATTGACATAAAAGCTATACACACGATTTTGCATAATCATCTGAACTTGCTTGTTTCTTTGGTTATACTGGTCATGAAGCAACAGTAGCTTTAGAGAGAGGATCGAAGGACTATTATTGCTGATTGGTATACATCAATTTGTTTGCCGCAAGTCATCGATAAATTAAGAGAAAATAATCGAAATCGTCGAATTATTCTTCATCACGATAATGCCAGTTCTCATTATCTGCAATAACAATGTTGAACTGATGACTCATTGTCCATATTCACCATATTCATCGCCTATAACAAATGCAGTGTGCTTATAAAAAAAAAATGCATTCACAAGATATATGAAATTTTTATTGATTGTCAAATTGACAATTTTGATATTAAATTAATAAAATCCAAGATATTCCAGATATTTTTACACACATCAATGATGTTGAAGATGAAAAAAGATCACATGTCATTGTTGAAGGTCATTTTTAAGTAAATTTGATATACTAATTGAAATGTGTATTTAATTTTAGAGAATATAACGAGAGACAGAAACAGATGATAAAGATGATGCTGAAGTAAATAATGCTAAAATTAACGAAACAGGGAATTTATTTAGACAAAATTGCAATAAACCTGGGAACGAGAACTCCTTACCACGCTTTTTAGCTGTCAAACATTTTTATATAAAAATTAATGTGTTACTCAAATTTTAAGTATAAATAAATGCATTTTAGTTAATTTCTCAATTTATCTAGTCCATCTACTCTTTGAATTATTTCCTTGGGCAATTTTGTTTATTAAATTTGTGTATTTTAATTTATAAATTTTTTTGTTCCCATTTTCTTCATATATACACATACATATATGAATACAAGCTTCTAACTTATTGTTGTGGCACGTACAATTGTTATTTTAGATAATATTATGTATTACTTTTTACAATGGTTACTAAATGACGTTTGAAAATATTCGAATATTTATATCTGAAGCTTACTTTATATTCATCGCAGACCATGTCCAGCTGGATACAAGAACAAACTCGGTCTACGTAGATAAGGTTTAAACTGAATCTAAACATGACTATAAATAGGTCCAGGGTGGTCTAAGTTAGACCTAGTTTAAACTAGGTCAATGTAGACCTAGTTTAAACCAGGTCTATCTCAGTTACTATGAATACGGCTGAAAATGTGTGGTGAGCAATTTTCTTCACCTAAAGCAGCTGTGGAAATATTTCGAGCACTGGTTTCTAATGTATCAGATCTAAAGTGGAATAACTGCTTCCAACATTGGTTCAAGCGTATGCAAAAGTGCTTAAATGTTAAAGGAGAATATTTTGAAAAAACTATAAAGCCATTTATAAAATTCTTTAGATATTCTTTTACAACGTTTGCAAAAACTTTTCCAGCAGCAACGCGAACGTGAGCGAATGAAACCAATATACCTAATAATCAAATATTGTACCGACTTTAGTATTTTATTATGTTGCTCATAAATGTCTCACCTAAATTTCAAGAACGAGTAAAGGATGGGTGTAAATAGCACATATTTATTTATAAGCGGCGCAATTTCCACTTCAAGTGCTAACTAAACATAGCCTGGAGTGATTGTGAAAGTACCTTTATATATTGCTCACCTGTGGTTCAGAATAAACAGAGCACGTCTATAAGAGAAACTAAATATTTGCAAAAAGTAAAGTAAGGACACTTCTAGGAATTGTCGACAACGAATATAATGAAGCCGGTAAAGTATTTTTTTTACTGTAATATCGATATAGAGCAAAAAATTGATTTTACTCTTACTGGAATTAGAAGAGAATAAATAAAATAAAGATATAAAAGCAATTGGAAGCAGAGTGCGATGCGAAAGAAATTATGAAAATACGATAAAGTGGAGTATGAATTGCTGAGATATTTATGAATTTCACAGTGATCTTGTATCCGGTGCACAGAGAAATGGAAATGAAGGGAGCAGCAATAAATTAAATCATGCTAATTCGAAACATATTTTACGATGATCTGTTTTTATCTGTTGCAAAGTACCTGCTCAAAATTCCTTAGTGCGAAATGACGCCGGAAGGCTGGCCTCACACAAGTCCGACCGTAATAGACAAAGCACTATTAGACTCCGTTTAACGTTTAATTACAACTAAGAATGCGTTTTTATGTCTTTATGGCCTATCATAATAAAACAGCACATAGCATTTTAATTACGTAACTACATTAAACACTCGGTTCCAGAAACTAAATTTTGTCAAAGCCAACATGAGTAATTTGAGTGATAAATAACATTAAAATAAAAGCCATAAATTTGAACTGAATTTTTGAAAAAAAATGCAAAATTTAGAATTTCATTTATATCTAATAAACCGTGCACTTTCATTTTTAAATACAAATATATAAATAAAATAGCCTCCTAATCGAGCAACTAAGTTAAGCAACGTATAAGTCAAAATATTTGAGTAATTCTACTTGTTTATCTGTATAACCCTTTTACTAAATAAGTTCCATCTTAGGCTATGACAATTAAACAATTTCTAAAACATTGAGCCTGAATCTTAGAGTGTTAATAAAAGAGTAAAAAACCTTGAGGGTATAAATATTTTAATGTACTGATTCAAAATTCGAAAAATTAAGTACATAGTTCTTCAAAAGTTTATTTTAGTACTGGCTGAGAAGAAAATTTTAATAAAAATAATAAATTATTTATCTCGTAACAAATAAATTGATTTAGTGGCACTAAAAATGTACACTTCAAGAACCATGACTTAATTTTTCGAATTTGAGAAAATTATTTTTGTACTCATACACTACGTTTACACCGTGCGTACTATTCTGATACGCAGACCAAGTGTATACTAAAATTTATCTTAGTATGGAATGTTTATACCCTCAAAAAAATTTATCATGTATAATAAAGAAGCCGTGATGATATATTTATTTAACTATTTAATAAATAAAATAAATAAACATATCATCACGGCTTATTAACCATTGCTGGGTGTGCCAATCTGCTTTGTACACAGATATCGGCAATGATGAAATATTTGCATCGTGCGGGCAAATTATTTGGGTTTTTGCTGTGTATGACATTTAAGTATCGTGCTATCGGGTGTGCGGTCGGCCTTAAAAAAGCTTCGCGAATTGAAATTCATAACGCGTCGGCAACTGAAACTGAAACATACCTGGCCTTGCGCCTTGTCCAGCCCAAACCAAGCTAATAATAAAATTCTGCCGGACTTGAAATGCCATCAAAATATATTACAATGTCCGCATAAAAATACATATCGGACTATCCGTTTAGCGGGGTTGTGGCAATCGTAACGTCGGCAATAAAAAAGCGCTATCGGTGCTCACTACGTCACTTCCAGATCCGCATCGCGAGAAATGGCTGCCGACTCTTCCACACTCCACACTTCATTCTTTTAATCCCGGAAATTACTCCACACTCTTCGGATTTGGTATGCATCAAACTAACAACTTTCAAACGCTTAACATTTATCGAAATAAAACAACTGTCCGAGGAAATTGTTTTACTTATATTTTATATTCACGTCATGTTATTCATATTCGCTTTTAGTTTTCATACTGGATATCAAATTTATCTTTACGACGAACACTAAAATTTCACAAAATATAAATTACATATATACTACAGTATATAAATAATTAAAAACACGAATTGTAAAACGATTCAGCATACTTTATTAAATTTTATCTGCTTATAATAAAATAGTTTAGATATAGTTCGCAGAATAATCAATTTTATATTTTTGCTTTGTGTTACTTATTATATACAAAATCTTTCATTATAAAAGTGTTTCCGGGCGATAACCAAAAAATCAATTCAAATTATAAGCCAATTATATATTTTTTATACATTAATATAATATTTTGTTGGGTTTCCAGCAACTAAGCGATGAGCTATTAAATCTACCTATTTAAAGATAACTTTTTCTTCAAGCGTATTATAATATGCATATTATGCTACTGTACACACGCTGTAGAAGATATTCATTGTCTTACTAGTACAAAAATGTTGTTATTGTTGTACTAGTAAAAAAATGTTAGTTTTTTAGTTCACCGCTGGCGGCGGCAGTAGCCACAGCAACACAGATCATATTGAAAATTGTTATTTGACAGTTGAATCGTTTGTGTTTTGTAGTGTACACAGCCAGCTTTGACTAAAATTGCAAATTTTAGAAATAAAAAATTCCAAAAAAATGTCAAAAAATTATTTGAAACACTTGAAGAAAAAATAGTATATGTCATTCGGAGTAGAACGCTCTTTTTGTGTTTTACCCAGCTTGCCAGGCCTCGGCTAGCGCCTCGGCCGCAATAGCTGGGTTCAACACAAAAAGACCGCTTTCTACTCCTAATAACATAATATACTATTGTAGTTGAATTTATTCCAATATTAATTTTATGATTAAAAACATTTACTTATACACATTAATTTTTCACTAATTTCGTGGGGAATTTCCTTTCTTGGTACTTTTTCTTAAAATATTTTTTTAATAGATTTACTAATTTTAGTATTTTATATATATATATATATATATATATATATATATATATATATATATATATATATATATATATATATATATATATATATACTAAAATTAGTAAATATATTAAAAAAATATTTTAAGAAAAAGCACCAAGAAAGGAAATTCCCTACAAAATTAGTGAAAAATTAATGTTTTGAGAGGTCAATACCTTACAAAAAATAACAAAAAAAGTGAACGATACTGTAATTGTTGCAGTGTCCATTACGGGAATCGAACCACGACCTTTTGAGCGGTAACCAGTGCCACCATTGTCTGTGGTACAAAACATCGCTGAAAGAATATTTACTATCATATTTTCGCAAAATCTGAAAAAATAATTTTACGTGACATGATTTTCCATGATTTTTCTGTTGGGAAAAATAGTCAATTCAACATGTGGAATACATTTGAGTAATCCAGAGTTTATTTCCATTGTCTCTATTTTAAAACAAGGCGGAATGTAGAAATTGGAGAAGCAGATATACGATTGCCATCTCCATCTCCATAGCCATGGTCGCAAAAACAGCCGGCAGCGAAAGATGAGTGGACGAAGGCAGAAGAAGCCAGCATGCAGCAGTAGATCTTGCTGGGTTAGATCTAGATTGGTGTCAATGCTCTCTGATATCCTCGGCACTTTGTTCCGACTAACTTACTGGTTTCGCCCAGGCTGAATATTAAAGATTCCTCCGAAAAAACGCTTTGTTTATACACTGTTTTTGTGCTTTGAGATGCACTTTGTGTTTCTGTCTCTGGGTTACTCTGTTTCTGTTTGTTTATGTGCTAAAGGGGAACTAAAATTAATTTGGCTGGTATTAAAACGCTGTATGTTTGGCATAACATAAAAAGCTTCATATTTTATTACATACATTATTTCGTTTATTAAAGCCCTATGTTATTTATCCTCTCTAATACTCGCACAACTAAGGGTCTTTAATGCTACCCTAAATTCAAATAATAACCCTATTATTCCAATCACAAATTTCAACATATCGGCTGTCTACAATAATAATACCGTAGCCACCTTTTTTAATTCAGTGTTCTTCAGATCTAAAATATTTAGTCAAAAATAAAAAGTTCATGTAAGAAATTCTAAACTGTTTTTATGCAATTATTATTGTAACATTCAGATCCGTAAATGATAACAGGTACCGACAAAAGAGTTTATGTGAAAAATTCATGGCCTTCACGAAGACCCAAGATTGTGCCTGCCTGTAATCTATGTTACGTATAATACGTAATTGTCTACGCGTAGACAATGATGTTATTAACGTGATTGAAATTTGTATATTGTCTACGCGCATGTTGACTATAATAGGTAACTATTTTATTTTTTGCCAAACAAGTGACAAAAAATATTACTATTTAATTTACAAGGTATATATGAATGAGCAATGAGCCGTTTTTTTGTAATAGTGAAGCAAGTTAGTATTTTATTATTTTACGTTGTATCCAAAAGATGACACTAGTTATTGGACTAGGAATCAGTTCTGTTGAGTTGCTACCTACTATTCTAGATAAAAATCAAAAATACTCTAATTATAAAAAAAAATATTGGCGAATTTAAGACAATTAAGTCGAAGTGCACTAGTACTTAATAAAGGTGGATTTATGCAGTCCACTTTTTATTTTACTTTTTCTTTTCGCTTTTACTTTGATACTTTATGCAGCTACTTTAAAGCATTCAATACACATGCGCAGATGTGATTTTTTTGGCAGATAGTCGCAAATATAAATAGATAAATATATCCTGTTAAAATGGACAAGAATGTAAAAATTTGTGCATACAAAAATATTATTACATAGTAAGTAAATATACTAACCAGTTTCACAGACGCTATACTTTTCCAAACATTCATTTTGGCCACTTTATCCTTGAATAAAATATCTGTTTTATCGTATAAGTGGGGATATTTTTGAATTAAATCTTATAATATACAATCTTGTTCTTTACTGATTTTTCGTTTGCATAACCTAAAACCTACACACAAAAACAAATACACAACACGCTGACGTTTGTGAAGTGGAACTCATGCGCAGTTGTGATATTTTTTTACTTTAACGGTCTTATGTTGAAAGTTGGTCAAATTAAGGTCTTAAAGTAAAATTAAAAGTGTGCACATAAAACAATACATATATTAACACACATTTAACTTTTATAAAGTAAAAGAAAAAGAAAAAGTAAAATAAAAAGTATACTGCATAAATCCACCTAAACATTTTTAAAAAAATCATTGCATAGTGCTTTTTATTTGCTTTTTGCGTTCTTCATGTAAAATTTAACTTTTTAAAATTTTTGTTCGCCTTTCAACCTCCTATTTTAATTACTGACTTACACTGAACTGTTAGGTTAAGTAAGAAATCTGATGTATTTCGCTAATGCGCGTGTGCAATATATACAAAGTTTGCATAGATTATATTTTTTACGCACTGTCTACATTTGACATCATTCTTTACATTGTTTACGCACAGCCTTCCTGGGACCTGAACCCAGGACCTTCCTATGTCTAGTTCTGAATGTTACAAAATTAGCTGTATAAAAACAGTTTATAATATAGTTACTAATAGGTGTCGCTGTTCGATGAGTAGTCAATACTCTGCATAGGTGGGTATCATCTAAAACTAGCATTACGGCAGGTGAAAAATTCATCGACTTCAAGAGTACTTCATGGTCCTTTGGTTTTATTATACTAGACATGTCATGTCTTCAAAATCCGATGAGATCTATGAAATTTTTACAAGAAAATGTTTCATCGGTAATTTACAAATATAACTCGTGGGAGTGTGTGTAGGTGACCAGTTGTGTTTCGTACGTCCCGAGTTTGATTCCGACCAAAGTCAAATTTGAAATTATTTTCAATTTTCTAATAGCATAAGAGTAACCCTGTGCTCTATCTACGACTGCTTTGATATCCTGTGAGGTGACATGTGGTAAGTGGCCACATTGGTACAAATATATCGTCGTTACTGTAATCTCTGTATAAAAGGCAGAAAATAATAATGATGTGTGAATTTTTTTATTTATTACTTTATAATTTTACTAATATTGCTTAAATATGTGTTATATACTCACGATACGCTCATTTACATGTCCCTACCTACTTGTCTTTTATTTACTTGCACTACGTTTTTTTACATATTTGTTTCACCACTGACGTTATATTTTAATCACGTCTGGAATTTAATGGCATGTACACCATTTCTAAAACATAATTGACACAAAATATTTTCATATAGAAATCTTACATACGTAATATTTTTTAGCATTTACATATCTTTGAACTTGATGATTCAGTTCAAACATATCACGGCGCTGAAGTAATGTTAAAGGCCGTTCCGCACCTAAGCGGCGAAGAGAGGTTTTTTCATTCAATATATTATTGTGTACACGCGCACTTTGGAGCAGCGAAGAGCAGAGCAATGAGGTGACTATACACATAAGAATATATTGAATGAAAAAACTTCTCTTCGCCGCGCTTCGCTTCGCCGCTCTTCGCGTCATTATAATTATTATAATTATTATAATTATTATAATTATTATAATTATTATAATTATTATAATTATTATAATTATTATAATTATTATAATTATTATAATTATTATAATTATTATAATTATTATAATTATTATAATTATTATAATTATTATAATTATTATAATTATTATAATTATTATAATTATTATAATTATTATAATTATTATAATTATTATAATTATTATAATTATTATAATTATTATAATTATTATAATTATTATAATTATTATAATTATTATAATTATTATAATTATTATAATTATTATAATTATTATAATTATTATAATTATTATAATTATTATAATTATTATAATTATTATAATTATTATAATTATTATAATTATTATAATTATTATAATTATTATAATTATTATAATTATTATAATTATTATAATTATTATAATTATTATAATTATTATAATTATTATAATTATTATAATTATTATAATTATTATAATTATTATAATTATTATAATTATTATAATTATTATAATTATTATAATTATTATAATTATTATAATTATTATAATTATTATAATTATTATAATTATTATAATTATTATAATTATTATAATTATTATAATTATTATAATTATTATAATTATTATAATTATTATAATTATTATAATTATTATAATTATTATAATTATTATAATTATTATAATTATTATAATTATTATAATTATTATAATTATTATAATTATTATAATTATTATAATTATTATAATAATTATAATTATTATAATTATTATAATTATTATAATTATAATTATTATAATTATTATAATTATTATAATTATTATAATTATTATAATTATTATAATTATTATCATTATTATAATTATTATAATTATTATAATTATTATCATTATTATAATTATTATAATTATTATAATTATTATAATTATTATAATTATTATAATTATTATCATTATTATCATTATTATAATTATTATAATTATTATAATTATTATAATTATTATAATTATTATCATTATTATCATTATTATAATTATTATTATTATTATAATCATTATAATTATTATTATTATTATTTACTTTATTATTTACTAATGTACATCATTATACAAATCATTTACAGTATAGTATACTGTATACGAATACATTATCTTGTACATGTAACTCCGGATGGTCTGGAGTGATTATTATTATTATTATTATTATTATTATTATTATTATTATTATTAGTATTATTATTTATTGGAAAATACTATATTAAAACGAAGATTATGACACCATAATTGACCACTAGATATAGAAAAACAATTTCTCGGAACAATAATGAGTTATTACTTTTATTTTGCCTCTCTATCGCAGATGCAGTTTTAAATTCTGAACATTTTTGTATTTAGACTTTAGTTCTAAAATTATTAGGGCAAAATTTACAGTCATATAAAATTATATCATTGTATTTCCCATGGTCCACAAATAAAAATAGACACCCGGTATACACCACAATCACGGTTATGAAGAATATTATTATCCTCGCGCATCCGGTTCACTCGATAAATAAAAATAAACTTCATAACCTTGTATATTTAAAATTATAATATTTTATATAAAAACTGAGGATTACAAGTTTCTTAGATAGTTGATACGTAATCTCCTTTTTGGATTAGTTATTCCCAGTTTAATAATTTGTTATTTTTATTATAATAAACATAAAAAAAACTTGTTTGCATAAAATTTTCTTCAGGAAAATTCGTAGAATTGTAATGAAAATATCTTTGAAACATTTAATAAATTAAGTAAAAATGATATAAAAGAAAATTAAATTTATTCTTTGTGTAAAATTTAATTTAAATTCTATCTATTAAAGCAACAAAATAAAAATTATGCGGAATTTTTATTAAAACAGAAATTTGAGTGAGAGATAAAATTTGTGTAGATAAATATATATTATAATGTTACCAAAATGTAATTAAAATGTTCAGATACTCCTTAATTCAATTATTAATTAACTTTGGTTTAAATAAACTTTGTAAGATATACCTGTCCAAAATGTCAAAGTATTTTTTATCTCGACCTTTTCATAATATTTAATTTCGTTATTAAGGTTGAATCTTGACAGTTTAATACAATATATCACTTCCTAAATTCTGTGGTAGCAGTTTCCATTACTCAGATTTCGATATGGGACATTTTTTACACAAGATATACGATTACGTTGGGAAAAAAGATTTATACGGAAACGGGGAAATATATATGGACGCGAATGAATTTCATCAGCATTCGAATATGAATGAATCTGCATTTCTTTACTCTTTTTCCTTCGGTAAAAACAAAATACAATACACATACATATTTTAGTAATTATTCAACCAGGAAAAATAATATATACTTTTCATTTATTTGAAACAAACAAAATTATAGCGAATATATTCATACATACACTTGAAATATATGTATGTACGTATTGTACGTATATATGTATTCTGGCATTTATCAGTTTTATACAGTGAGAAAAATATTTACAAATAAATTATTTTCAAAACTATCTATAGGCTTCAGCACTTTACATTTCTAGTGCTATGTTTCATTTATATATATATATATATATATATATATATATATATATATATATATATATATATATATATATATATATATATATATATATATATATATATATTATTTAGGCATACGGTGCAAAAAAAAAACGATTTGCTATATAGAAAAAATAAACGTTGTATAAAATGCATAACCGTTACATACGAATTGAATGGATGTACGCTATACCGGTTGTCCACTCTTTTTATGGACCATAGGAAATACAATGGTAAAATTTTCATATGGTTGCAAATTCTGCCCTATTAATTTTAGAACTAAAGTGTAAATACAAAAAAAATATGCAGAATTAAAAACTGCATCAAAGGAGTCTAAATTTATTGATATAATAGGTTCTTGTCATGAGATAAACGTAGAATAAAATATCTGTCTTTAAATTTTTTTACAGAGTGCCATGCAAAACAAAACATAGAATTCCAATAGTCGTATTATTTGACTGAAAAGTTTATACATTGATTTGTAGTTGTTAATATTGTAGTAGTAAATGTATCCATGATTACTGATAAATAAATTATTGAATTCAGTAATTATTAAAACTTTATGACTTTAAACAATAATTTTGGAGTTATTTACACTTGTGTTGAAAAATTAATAGGGTGGAAATTACAGCGATAAGAAAATTTTACCATTGTATATCCTATGGTTCATAAATAAATAGACACCCGGTAAATTAGTTAAACGCAATATAGAATAGATAAACGCTATATAGAAAAGAATAAATGCTATATAAAAAGGATTAACGATTTATCATTTTGGGGCTCAGTCACTACCATCGAACCTAATTTAAAAAAAAATAACTATAACTGCTCAAGTTTTGGGGACGAGAGTTTTGTGCGTTGGGTTATATTATGGTTAGTTACGTTTAGTAAAGTTCGAACCGAAAAATGGCCACATACTGACGCAAACACAGTCAATAAAATAAATATTTTTCAACATTTTGGCTTACTTATTTCCATTATTTTTACAGAGTAAAATATGTTGTTATGGTTCTTATGGCCTGGGTTTTAATATGTTTGGAGTTTAATTTTCAAATAAAAGCAGTTCGGCACACCCAACAATGAATATTTTCAGCCAATATTGAGCTTTAGAGTACAACAAAGTGTATTCTGGCTCAACCTTGAAATGACGTCACTAGTGAGATATAAAGGGCTTTGCTATACTACTCACGTAAATAACACCCGTTATTTGGGAATTTTAGTAGATTGGTACATCTAGATATAATAAATCGTGATGATATATTTGAATGAAATGTATGTTTATACAGATTTGGATTATAAAGTAAATAAATGGAGTAATTGCAAATAAACAGCATTGTAACTAAAAACTGTGTACACAATTTGTGTTCTAATTTAGAAGTAATTTGAAATATAAACCATTACGTCCGCCATTAAATCGTTTAACAACTACGTCGCATAAAATAATAAAACTTAATTTATCCGGCCAAAATTATTTACACATCTTAAAATTGTAAAACAATGTTAAGCCTTTGTACTCGTATGTCGTGTGGGTTGCTTGCCACTGTTTTATTACTGCTAGTATTACGTAATTTCCTTCGTGTTTATTTTAGTGAAGATGATAAACGTCCTGCCATCTGTGAACGCTTAAGCGCGTTTAACGCTCGTCTAGGTTCCGGGTTCAAATCTCGGTTAGCTAGACTCTGTGACAAATGTAATGTCGTCTGATGGAAAGTTATTCCACGATGAAACAAATGTTTTGTAAAGGGCAAATAGTTTATATTCTTGGATCAAATCTTCAAGTAATTTGTGACTAAATGCGTCATGAGACCGGTTCTTGTTCTGAGAGTCCAGATGGGAAAACATATACCGGGCGTAATTTTTAAAACGGATCATAGGGCTATAACAGAAAAACGTTTGCTGCCAAAAGTTTCTTTATTAATTTATAGAAAAAAAGTATTAGTGCACATTATAGACAAAAACACGTTACATTTCTATTTTGTACAAAACTACAAAATAAATTTAAAAATTTGCTGAATTAAGAAAAAATCTCATTTAGTTATGAAATTGAAAGTACCAAAACAGTTCGTGACTTAAGGCAGCTCAGTAATAAACGTTGATTTACATTTATTTGTTCTTTTTCATGTTTGTAAAAATATTACAATGTTTTGTTGCTGCCAGTTTCATGGTTAATAAGATTTTTTTTTAATTTCGCAAATTTTTAAATTTATTTTGTGGCTTTATATGAAACAGAAATGTATAGTGTATGGTATCAAAAAAATTGTAATTTATTTCTTTATAATATGTAGTAATTCTTTTTTCTATAAATTAATATAGAAAATTTTGGCAGCTAAACGACTGTTTTTCTATGTTATAGCCCTATGACCAGTTTTAAAAATTACACCTGTTAGATGTTAAATTTATTTGCAACTAATTGTTAAAGATTATTAATTGACATTAACTATTTATGTCAGTATGAGGACATTTTTAGGTTGCCACTTTTGTAAACATAGAATTTATCCATTTTATGCATATAGCATTTATCTAATTTGTACACCGTTTATTAAAAATACATCTAGTATGCAATTAATTCAAATAACGAACATCAAGTTAATTGTCAAACACTACTTCTATTTCTTACTTACTATATATAAGCACCGTTTATTTTTTGAAATATCGCACACTAGATCTATTATCATAACTTTATATTAAAAATATTGGCAATAACAATTCGGAATTTTGTTTTCTAAAATTCTGTGTATAAAGCATGCCTTAATATTTACTGGACATATAATATTTAAAAAATACTCTTTTCCCATGCTAAATTGCTATGTCGAGAATTGCTTGGGGACATCCGTTATAGCATGCCTATTAGAGCAGACTGTAAAAAGGGTCAGGTCGAATTTTAACCGGGCCGTCACCCAAAGTGGTTCCAAATAAATAAATAAAAATTGTCTTGGCAATGATTACGCTT
The DNA here is from genome assembly GCA_963082715.1 of Harpalus rubripes. NCBI lineage: Eukaryota > Metazoa > Arthropoda > Insecta > Coleoptera > Carabidae > Harpalus > Harpalus rubripes. The sequence continues at coordinate 18,948,706 of OY720458.1, read as the reverse complement.
AATATTAATATTTGACCCTGCCTAAATGCACTTGATTTTTCCCATTTGAATAAAACATTTTGAAACTTTATTTTTCCAAGCCAATAAGAGATTTAAAAAATCCACTCAATGTTGAAATATATACTAGAATGACCCGAGAATGTGTGGACAAAATTTTAAGTTCCAATCATTATTTTTAAGACAATTATAGATGGTTAAACTATTGCACAAAAACCAAAAAAAGCTATATACAATAGTCTTATGAATATTTATTGGGACTTTAAATTTTGTCAACATATTTTCGGGTCACTCTAGTATATATTACAATATTCAGTGGATTTTTTAAACCTCTTATTGCCTTTGACAAAAATACAGTTCAAAAATATGTCAAAACCCCATGTTATTTAAATAGGGAAAATTCAAGTGCATTTAGGCACGGTTAAATATTAATATTCATCGGAATAATTGCCTGCACATTTTTTTTATTTATTTGGAACGACTTTCGGGAACGGCCCGGAAAAAATTCGATTTAACCCCTTTTAAGGTCTACCCTATACACACTAAACACGAGAATCTGTGCATGCGAAAACATTTTTTTGTAAATTCCATCTGTCCTGTAAAATTCTAAGCAGTACATTATACATTTATTTTAGTGAATAGAATTTTTGGGCGCCAAAATTTTAAAAATTTTGCTTTTCGTGTCTGACAAAATGTAATTTAAATACGTGATAAAGATAGATTCAGTATGTGATTATATTAAAGTGTAAACCAAGTAATACATAGAGTAAGCGGTACTAATATTATTCAATAAATCAGTTTTTATTCTCGCGCCCTGTGAGCGATGTTCATTGTTTTGTTATTGTATACCTAGTTTTCCATGATTTTGATTATGATGAGTGTTGTTTTTCCTGTCATAATATATTGATGTACAAATGTCATTTTCATTTATTTGTATTTTCCATTATTTATAATAAATGGTTATGGGCCCAGATCTACGCAGAGTAAATGAGTTCTTCGTAAGGTAGAAGAAGTGAATCTGTTTCGCTAATTAAAACTCATCATCCGCAAAATTAGTTTCCACAAGTGCGTGAATATATAAAGTTTCGTATCGCATACATTCTTTGCACAGACTAAAAGTATGTCTGACAGAATTGATGTTGGTAATGTCAATAAGTTTGACGGAAAGAATTACCATCAGTGGAAATTTCAAATGAAATGTGCACTTCGGGCCAAAGGTATACTAGGCATCGCAAATGGAACAGTAGCTAAACCAGAAACCGATGGTGAACCTTTAAATGCATGGAACAAAAATGACGCAGTAGCAATGTTTACATTAACTTCAGCCATGGATTTAAGTCAGATAACACTTGTTGAAAATTATGAGACTGCAAAAGAAATATTTAGCAAATTAGATGCTATATATGAACAGAAGTCTGAAACTAATAAAATGATCCTGCATGAAAGATTCCATCAATACAAAATGGACTTAAATGATTCAATGGCTCAACATATTTCAAAAGTTGAGAATTTAGCAAGGCAAATAAAAGAATCAGGTGACAATTTAAGCGAAATTGCTGTAATGACTAAAATACTGGGAAGTTTGCCTGCAAAATATAGGAATTTTAGACAAGCCTGGTTGTCAGTAGCTGAAGAAAAAGAAACAATTATTAATTTGACAGCTCGATTGTTAGATGAAGAAGCAAGTTTAGATTTAACGGAACAAAATGAAAATGCATTAGTGGCTAATGTTATATCTATTGAATCAAGACAAAATAAATCAAATGAAAAGAACAAATCTAATAAATTCAATAAATCAAAAGTAACATGCTACAAGTGTCAAAAGAAAGGACATTTTGCTAGCGAATGTGAAGGTCCTAAAAGACCACGTAAATTTGAGCAAAAAGATCATCATCGAAGGTCTCAAGACGACCACAACGCGTTCAACGTTGAAGAAATGAGTGGAATGTTTTCCATGACAATAAATAAAGACGATTGGATAATGGATAGCGGAGCTTCAACACACATGTCATATAGACGTAAATATTTTTCGATGTATGAAGATATTCAAGAAGAAACAACCGTGATCCTTGGAAATAATCAAGTACTATCGGTAAAAGGAAAAGGTAGTATTAAAATTAGAAAATGGATTAATGCCAAATGGATCGATGGAAGTATTACAAATGTTCTGCATGTTCCACAATTAAAAAGAAATCTCTTCTCCGAAGGAGTTATCACAAAAAAAGGTATGACTGTCACAAAGAAGAATAATTCGGCATTGGTACACAACAATGGAGTTTTGGTTGCTTATGGGATTAGTACTGGCAACAATCTCTACAAGATGGCATTTAAAACGATAACTATTGTTAATGCAAATACCACTGTAACTGTTTGGCATGAACGTCTTGCCCATATACATCAAAATGGCTTGAAGCAGATGGTATTGAAGGGACTAGTTGAAGGCATTCAACTGAATGATGATGAAAAATTTTTCTGTGAGGCTTGCGTTTATGGTAAGCAACATCGATTGCCCTTTCATGCTTCAAAACAAAAAAAAATGAGATTTGGGCGAGTACATTCATAGTGACCTATGTGGGCCAATGTCGGTACCATCGATTAATGGAGCAAAATACTTCGTTTCATTTAAGGATGATTTTTCTGGTTATCGTATGGTGTATTTTATCAAACATAAAACTGATATTTTGGAGAAATTTAAGGAATTTTTAAATCTGGCTGAAAACACGACTAAACACTCGATAAAGTTTTTGCATACCGACAACGGCACACAATATAAATGCTGAATTATTTTTATTACTGTTATCAGGAATCGATATCACACTGGGATCAATAAATGTCTACAAATATTATTTAATATCGACCTTAATAATATTATTATAGAAATTTATTAATAATATCGAAACTTATCGATGAATATTGATACGTATTAGCCATTTATCCATATTGGATCTCGCAGTTATCATTAATTATCAATAATATGCGAAAAAAGGGAGTTTTTATCGATATATCGATATTTATTTGAGTCATAGTAGGTACTATCACCATTGAAAAAACGATTCTTTTTATCTTTTCAGCGATGTATAACTTGTACCTGTTTCTTCTTTTAAACTAGTAAAATCGTGGCTTAAATACATCATTAATTACATTAATAAGGCAGAAAATAAAAAATGTAAGAGATGATGCGCAAATCAAAATTCGGTATTGTTTCATATATAGAAGTTAATTCCAAAAATTAAATTTAGCAAAATTTACTATTTTTTATAATATACAGTGGTTTTAAGTACTGTAGCATGTAGCTCATTATCTATCGGTTATAAAAAAAAATATTTTGTACCAAAGTTGTAGAAAATTTCGTCCTCTACAAAATAATTCATAACTCTTTTTCTCTAATACCTACCGTTGAAGAGATATTTACGAATTTTTCACTATTTTTTCAAGATGACAGCGCAATCGACAGTGCACCAAAGTTAAAAATTTGAATATTTTGTTAGCACCCCTAAATATAAAAATACGGAAAAATACTTGACTTATTGTATTGTAAACATGCCGTGCTAATTTTTTCACATTAAATTATCTATGTAGTAGATGCCATTTACTGCAAATTTGCGTATACCAATTTTCTCTTACAGTTCGTTTTCAAATATAATTGTGAATATATTTAAATATTCTATACACATAATTTCAAACTAATTATAGCAGCATTAATCAAAACATAATACAATGTGAAATATCATATTTGTAAGTAGGCATATACTCTTAAGATGCCAATTACTATATCGCTTACCCTATGTTTAAAATCAGTATTTAAGAATTAATCGATACTCACTCCTTTAAATAACGCATACTAAATTTGTTTTTACCACGTCTTTAAATTAAGTTTACTCGGCAATATAATTAAAAAATTAAGTAAAATATTTTTTAGAATTTTATTGTCTAAAATAATATGTCACTCCACAACTTTCAATGGGACAGACAGTATTTGAAAAAAATCTGTTTTTCCATCTTAAACGCATATGTCACGGATTCTTCTGTCCACTCTGTATAGCATTTATATTTTTAATATAGCATTTAATGTATTCTTATAAATAATAATAAAATTAGATGTATTTCTATATCATTTTTACTTAAAAGTTATAATAAAACACTTGGTTATAAGTTTCAAAATAATCTTTAATACTTTATATGTATTTCGGCAGTAATGCCATCATCAGAAGTACACTACTTCTAACTTCTGACTTCTGATTTCTGATGATGGCATCACCGCCGAAATACGTATAAAGTATTAATGATTATTATTTTGAAACTTATAACCAAGTGTTTTGTTATAACCTTTGTTTAAAATGTTTCAACGAGTGCCTACAGCAACTTCAATTAATATAATTTTTACTATTAACAGTAAGTTATCTAGAGAAACAAACAAAATATAAAATGTAATCTCAATGTAATATTGAATAAATTTACATTTATCACTTTATATTAAAATATTAACTTCAAACCTTATCTAGATTATTTAAATTTAAGTATGAATATTTAAATAAATGTAATATTTATCTATGTACATTTTCTATAAAAATATATCTGGGAACCATACTGCATTTAAATTGAGATCAGATATATTTACATTCATCAAGTTAATATATGATAAAATATTCCATATGGTTTTACCGGAACTTAAAACTTGACCAAAACATTTTAATTAACAACATGAAAATATTTATTTCCCCGAGTATGTACTCTCACTTTTTATAGAGTTTATTATTCAAGTATTAATTTATGCAGGAGAGTTCTAACCGTCGTTAAGTTGTATGTGGGAAGTGTCCTAATTTGACGCTTGTTACAACGAACGATATGGCCGAAATTCCAAACTGATAAGCAAAAGTAGAAGATATTTTTAAAGATATCCGTATGCGTTTAGATGTTGCGGAAAATGGAATGTCTGTTTTAGGGCCTGCTTTGCATGCTAAGCAGTTGAATTTTGTGTATTCAGACAGAAATTAAATGTGAAAATTTGTTGCGAACTTACTTTTACTCCATGTGTCAAAAAATGGGTCAGTGAATTTCATACAACTCGGAAAGGACTAAAATATGTCGGGAATAACTTACTTCATAATCAAATCACTTTTTTGCAGGCAACTCCAAAGGTTTATCAAAAAAAAAAGTTCACATTTCATGTAAATTCTTCTTTCTCCTTTGTACAACATGTACTTTACCTGTACCGTCGCTATGTACGAATATCTAATTGGCTATTTATACATGAACAGTATGTTAAAATTTGTAAAAAAATGAATTATGTCAAAAAATTAAAAGGATAAAAGTTTATTGAAATTAACACAAAATGAGTTTAAACCGAAGTAAATCGTCGAATTCATCAATAAATTTTACTTTTATCTAACACATATAAACCGTAGATAGATTATCTACACAAGTTTGTTCGTTCATTGTTATATCGCTTCCGAATTTGGTCTTCTATACAGAATGGGTAGTATTACAAATTAATCCCTGTAATTCTTACTATGTTATGATTTTAAATACTGATCAAAGTTTTTCTTTGATGTATTGAATATGTTATTCAAAGAAACATGCGTATGATAAATAGAATATAAAATCATATTTCTGCAGATCTAAATAAACCATTAAATTCAAAAATATTCGTTTTATTTTTGTTTTATGAATAATTTTAATAAAATTTTCGGCTACAAACAATAACTATATCTGCTGTTTCTTCTTTTATTAATATGTATATGTTAAAATTATTTATTGGAAAAGCCTTTTGACACAGTAAACAGAGAAGATGTATGGTCAACCCTAAAAAATGCGTAAATGAAGAAACAATAAACCAAATAAAAAGCCTATATATAAAAAAAATCATGTACGAGTAAGAAATGAGAAATCAAGCGCATTCGAATCCAAAAGAGGACTCAGACAAGGATGCCCGCTCAGTCCAATATTGTTCTCCATAGTTCTAGATGATGTCATTAAGAATTGCAGGAAAGAATTTAGAAAATATGGAATAGGTCACTGGAAAATGAAGAAAATTGAAGTATCAGAACTATGCTACGCAGATGATATGGCCATATTAGCAGAAACTGAAAAAGATTTACAGCAAAACATGAACATACTACAAAAAGAATTAACAAAGAAAAACATGAAGATAAATGTAGAAAAGACGAAAATCATGAGAATAAGTAATGAAGAAGAAGAAGAAACAAATGTACTAATAGAAGGGAAAAGACTACAAAAAGTAAACTTATTTAAATATCTAGGAGTAATGATAAACGATGAAGGAAACATGAAAGAAGAGATAAGACAAAGAACTAGCACGACAACTAGACTATTCAACGCAGTCAGAAACAAATTCCTCAATAAAAAAGAGATACCCAAAGGAAATAAAAATTCAAGCATTTAAAAAGTGGCAACACCGATCCTCACTTATGGCAGCGAATCATGGACAACCACAGAAAAACACAGAAATCACATACAAAGCGCAGAAATGCTATTCCTCCGGAAAATTGCAGGAAAAACAAGACTTGATAAAATAAGAAACATAGAAATCAGAGAACAACTCAAAACAAAGCCTATTTCACGCACAATACAAGAGGGACAACTAAGATGGTTAGGTCATGTCCAAAGAATGGAGGAAAACAGAATAACGAAGCAAATATATGAAGCGAGACCAACAGGCAAAAAGAAAAGAGGAAGACCTATCAAAACATGGAGTCAAGAAGATAGACAAGCGGTAGAAGACAGAGGGGGAAACTGGAGCAATATCAAAAAACTTACAAGCGACAGGAAAAATTGGAGAGAATTCTGGAGAAGTACACCAGTATATCAACCAACTCAACACGCCTGACACCGAAAGGTATAAAGGCTCTGGATTAAGTAAGTAAGTAAAATTATTTATTTTTTATTTATCCTATTTCTTTTACATATAAAGTTTATTTATTATATTTTTTTGAATTTAAACATTTCAATTCCTTTATCATTTTTTACTACAAAATATAGAATTTTTAAAATTATAACCTTTTCTAAATATACACGTTCTATTTTCACCCATTTTATGTGCGTCAACATTATACAAAATCATTACAGAACCATAGCCGAATGTAACTCATAACAGTTGTCATATTTATTTATTATTTTTTATTCCAGATTAGTTACATTTGTAAATAATTGACAAGCTTATGAGAAACAAATACGTTTATTAATGAGAAGGGTACACGTTATTAATAATAGTTAAAAATAATAATTATAATAACATAATTATCACTAATTAATATTTAATAATACTTTTTTATGCTTCAACAAAAACTGAAAAACAGCATTTCGAAAATCATTTACCATTTCGCGTATTTCATTGTTTATTTTCTTAAATTCATCAATATTTATAATTTTTTGCAAATAAAAACCACAAAAAAACACTTGATAGCCTTGGTTTTTATACAGGGTGTCCCATAACTTCAGGTACATATTAAAAGGGCATATAGTTCTTAATGTCCTGATTACGGAACAAGAAGAATTTTTTCAAAATTCCTATAATTAAGGGTAGTTCACTTAAGAAGAACATTTTTTGTACCCCTGGATACTATAATATTTGAAATAGTGAAATTAGTTATAACTATTACATAAAATAATTTAACAATGAAATTAATTTATGCAATTACGTAAAGCTTTGTCACACCAATTAAGTTTGGGAGATGGGTATGTATTGAAAAAAACACACAACCTATTCAACCAGTGTCCCAAAACCGTTTCCTTCAAAAACCTCAAAAACTAATTTTTGAATTTTGAAAAAATTCTTTTTGTTCCGTAATCAGGACATTAAGAACTATATACCTACCCTTCTAATATGTACCTGAAGTTATGGGACATCCTGTATAAACTGCGGTAGTGTATAATAAAAATATGTATTTTTTGACATTTTGTTAAAATATAGTAATTTTTTGTTTTTACTTTATATGTTAAAATGAGGGCTATATTGACACAATTGCTAATATGAGATTTCATATTGCAACTCAGTTGAATTGAATACTAATATAATTATTAATATGAGTTTCAGGTAAGATGCAATATTACTATTCTGTCATTAATGTATTACTGTGGATTATAGTTACACATGTTGTATCGTTCCAGATAGAATGCAAGATAGGTTGTCAATGTCAAATGAACTTTCCTCATAATTTACTGATTTATGAATGAGGTAAGAAAGTAATATGAGCAGTGTCAATATAAAATCAATATATTTTCTTCTGTTCGCGCAGTTTTTGTTCTTGCCCTTTTCGTATGATTCCTATCCATCACTTTTCAATTTTGTAAATATTCTTGAAATTGTAGAAGGATATGGTCTAGGCTTTAGCGTATAGGACGCTCAGAAAATAAATTAGCAAACATATCACAAACATTTCTGAAACTATAACCAGAATTGTAACCATTCGAATTTTTTCTTCTTTAGTAACATCTTCAAAGCGTGATGACAAGTACATTTGACATTGACAACGTTGATAGCCTATGTTGCCTTTTATCTGAAACGGTCAAAATTGTAAAGTCATGTATGTAATTGCATATGAGCAGGTTTTCGAACACAACACGTTACCACACTTGCTTTGGTCTAATATAAAAAACACAAGTAAAACCATCATCATATTGCAACTTGTAACTTGTTACATAAATATCTATTTTTCTACAGTCTATATACAAAGTAGCCATTTGCGCTCTCTTTTGTCAACGCAAAATGTCACTTTGCCGCTCTAGAGCGACAAAGTAGAAAAAACGCTCGCTCCTCAAATTTCTAACTATATAATGTTGAGAAATGTTACTTGGCTACATTATTAATGGAAACATTTAGTCAGGAATTAATGACACTGTAGTTACACATAACCCACTTACATAACCAAACAAAATGCCGCACTGCTGTTAAAGTAAAATAGGGCATTCATTTACAAAAACGAAAGTATAAAATGCTTAGAGTAGATTGAAGCAATAGCTCAAGAAGAATGGAAAATACCGATAAGTAAAAATAAATAAAAAATAAATTTTTGTTATCGTGGAGGACCCCATTGTGGCGACTGTAGAAAAAATCTTGTGTGTGTTTCGAGCGCAAATGCACATTGTCGATTTCGAGAGAATGCCTCGCTCCTGCGTCGCGCGGCAACAATCTCTCAATCGACAATGTCCCATTTTGCGCTCTTAATACACAAATAGCTATTTTATACAGTTAATTAGTAACATAAACAAATATATACAATAATCGAAATAAAAATTTATAAATTTGACAACTAATATGGCACAAAGACAGTATAGTAGTCATTCAGAAGATATTTGCATTTACAAAAAAGTGATCTACACTACACTACTGTTTTCCAAAATTAATCTCATAATTGAGTGATTGAAATCCTAATGGATTCATTGTGAAAATTTCCGGTTAAATTTAAGTGTTTTAGGAGGTGCGTAGCCTCTACTATCCGGTTGATAATGGTGTGTTAGAATCACATATGCGTGCGCCTTAGCCTATGCCTTCACTTCAACATCCTATTCCTTTCGTATCGTATCCTATCGCAATTATCAGTTTAAAGTCCGGGCGTAACCACGTACCCATGTTCGGTGTTTGTCCTCGGCCTCAGCCCACGGCCCTAACCCAGATAAGATGGCGGAGCGCGGCGTGGCCTGTAGCCAACCCAGCTCCAGCCGATATCTGATTACTTACGGTTCCCCCAGGACTCTGAAGAGGATTGACCAAGAGCGGAACCCGGGAGAACGGACTTGGCTTGGCATGAGTCATCATTAGATTCTATGCAGGATTAGATTGCACCTAATTGCCGTAGGGCTAACCAAACAAATATTCAACCTAAATCCGACCTCAATTTTTACAGAACAGAAAAATCTGTTAGAAATTTCATCCTTTATTTCATAGCAATGTATTTTACTTTTCGTCACAGATAACGAAGGTAGAAAAAAGGTTTTTTTTATATTTCCGATACCTCCAATACTATATTTTTAAAAATCATAATTTCTTCGTATTTTTTGTTTTTACATGAGAAGATAATCAAGTAAGAAAAGATATTCTGTTAGAGCACTTCAATTTTATGGAGAGAGGCATCTTTACTTTTTTTGTTATAAGATAAAATTGTTTTCATAGCTTGTTATGTTTAGCTGATAACCCGCAGGCTTCGCAACCGCGAGTCAGTTAATATTTTAACCCCACACAACACGATTTTAGTGTTAGCTTGAAAATATTACAAACAATTTAGGAGTTATGAGCCCCCAAAAATGCATGTTTACAAGCCAAAAATGTGAGGTTAAAAATGGTTTAATATCACGATTTCGGTTAAAGATAGTGTTTATTTTTGCAAAAATGAACTTTGGAGGGTTGATTTGTATATTTTCGGTATAAAAGTGGTTAAAGTTCCAGTTAAAAACTCATCAAACCAGGGTTTAAAAAATTGTACTATTTTGGCTAAAAATGTCAGGTTAAAAATCGATCAATATCTGGATTGCAGTTAAAGATAATGCTAATTCTAGAGGGTCGATTGATACAATATTTTAAAGTGTCAAAAAGGCTTTAGAGATTGCGGAAAATAGGATCGAATTTTTTGAAAAAATTTGCCCCTAAAACTGCATTCTATTTTGCTCACAACTCTTCACTGGTTTAAATTATTTTCAAATTAATACGAAATTCGTATTCTACGGGGATTTATTTAAAGTTATTTAAATATTTATAAAATGACGCCCGTTGCAAATTTTTCGCAATCCTGCCAAAACATCAAAACTTTTATTTGGTTATGAATGCGGCTGAAATTTACAGGAAACACATAAATTAACTGAAAATCATTATTTTTATACTCAAAATTTGTTGAAGATGTTGATTTTTTTAATGAAAATATTTGATTGACAGCAGAAAAGTGTGGTTTTGACAATTTGACTCTATCGGTAAGGCCGCTGTCGAAATTAATGCCGATGCGATTCTTATGTAAACTTTGAAAATTAATTATGAAAAAGCTATGCAATATTTTGAACTTTAACAACTTCTACTACGCTGAAGCTGAAAGAACAACTCTGCAAAATTTGACGTCGATATGTAAAATGGTGTAGATTTGTCTAGCGGTTATTCTTTCACTTTTATATATAAGAAGGTGGAATTTTATTAATACATATTTTGAAAATAAATGCTCGCCATTTTTAAATGATTACAGTAAAAATATTATATTTTAATATCATTGTGAAGCTCATTTTATGTACATTCTGAAAAATATAAAAATACAAAGTCCTCATGGTAGATTTAAAGTTGTACCCATTTCCGCTAAAACCGGAAGTGATACAAAATCCCTACTATGATCATGTTATGAGCCCCTTTGTCTAGTTTTACTTTTCTTATTAACATTTTTGTATATCTCTGAAAATAAACGAAATATTCTTATTGCCGGACTCACGCCATACACTCTTTACCCTTAAAAAAAATACCATTTTTAACATCCTGTATATATAGAATATAAATATATCACCACGGCCTATTAATTCTTTCTGAGTATACCAATTAGATTTTTAATCACAGATTTCAATATCCACGATATCTGTACCGTTGAGAGCTATTACCAGACGTCACTTCACAGCGTGCCGAAGTTATTGTAGAGAAAGTACCACAGTAGTCACTTTTAATCTATTTAAAAATTAGACATAACAGAGAATGTTTAGTGTCTCGAATATGCTGTCACCGCAAGAGCAGTGTGTATACATATTTAATTGTAAAATGACATCTTAGTTCCTTTACTTTGAGAAGATGAAAAGGAATTTGAATTCAATATAATCCTGGGTGAATATATAGCATTAAAGTGTGATTAAAATGATAGAGCAGCAGGCATTTAATTCTTCCCCATGGGGAGAATACAAGTATTTAGTTTAGATTCTAAACGCATCTTGTAAAGTTTAGTAGTCGAGGAAAATGTAACGTTCGCTGTTTTGCATATTAAGTGGGCCAATTTACTAAATTCGTTAAAAAACAAATTTGTGAAAAATACTCAGTATAGTTATTAGGTAATATTGACGCTGGGATCTCAATGGTCCTTATCCCTAACACAGAGATCGCAACATTGCACCGAAAGGACCAGGAATTTCCGAAGGACAATTTTAGATTCAGACCATTCATTTTTAATGCCGCAAATAAACACAAAAACGGTTTACCTTCCTAAAGATATGTTTATGCACTTTAACATTTATTTTATTTAACATTGAATATACTATACAATATACAATTTCGTACAAGAATATAGTTATAAATTCCAAATGAATATGTTTGTTTTAACAATATAGAATATCACTATAAACATTTAACCGCATATATAATTCAAAATAGGGAAAATTGTTACTTAAGAAAGTTCTAAAGGACTACTCGTAGATATTTAAAATATTAAATATTACACTGATTATTAATTTTTATTATAAAGAAACAATCGGAAATCTGCGTAAAATTTTAATCTTTCTTAAGCCTATTTTCAATTTTAAATGTTTTATAATTAAATGTTTAAATTTATTCAAAATCAACCAGCAAATAAGTCTCTGAAATGGATAATACTCATATTGGTCTATACTATTGTATGTACCCTTAAAATTTCCGACAACATTTTTTAACACTCTCTATAACATAATTGGAATAAATTCGTTACTGTGCCTGATGATGAATATACGAGTATATATGTGTGTTTTTAAACCATTAGTTGTAATTTCGGTAATCAGTTTTTTGTGTAATTAGACATTAAAGAAAAATAAAATTTGTTAAACAATGGAAATTGTAAAGTAACTAATTATACGCAATTACGCTCAGTCCATTACATTTGTAAAATTGAATTGATGTAATTAATATATATAAATGGCGGGAAACGCAAAAATTTAGAACAGTTAACGTGATTTAAAATAAATGAACACGACTTATTCCATAATTAAAGCAGCAACGTACTAAAATGCGAATCAAATATGACGAAAATTATTATCGACGCACAAATTCAACAATTTCATTACTACATCATAGTCATTTCAGCAATAATTCTCATAGTAATGCAAACAACGAAAACGTATTTCACGGTTGAACAACTTCATGCTGACATGATATCAGGCTAGGTTGGAAATTCATGTTTCTACACTCATGAAAATATTACACTAATTTTAATAGAGTACAAACAAATCTGAAAATGCTTTAATGAGTAATTAATATTTCGCCTTTGCTGGGTTTTGGAACAAATCTGTTTTGAAAGGAAAACATAATCATCAACCCGTTAATAAACGGGACGGGACGAAAAAATTTTCCAAATAATATAATCATATTTTTACAGCAGCTATTAAATATGTAAATATATCTGAATCAAAATTGTCATTTGAGTTATGTTAAAAATCCGATGTGGCCAGTAAATTCCTTCAACCATGTTTTTTTTTTTTTTTGTAAGCATATTTAATCATGCTACCAAATATGTAAAGTTTTGTTCTACAAACTTACATTCTACTGTATTACTATTAGATTCTTTTCAAATCCCTTACATTATAATTTACATATATTTATCTTTTGACAATGGCATTTATTTTGTCAATTACAGTGAAATACCTCAATTTTGTATCTATGAAGATGTGCATGAATTTATTTTGTAAATTTTCCCGTAAATATATAAAAAAGTTAAAATTAAATTTCAAAATTTTTAAAGAAACCTCCTTAGAGCTTTATACAAAGTGCCAGTTTTGGTTTTCTGATTAACTTAAAATAAATTCTACCTACATTAATAGAAAAGGAATAAAAATATTTTTTAAAAAACAATAATTGGTGATTTTTGAGTTATACAAAAATATGGGTACCTACAACACCTAATAATTGTTTAAAAAAACCGTTCAACAAAACACCTCTTATCTTTCGTAATTTATTGCTTTCTTCTTTCAAAACATTAATTTTTACACAAGTATTGGAAGAAATATCTTTTTTTAGGGTTTTTTATTTTTCGCAATTTTAAATAGAATCACAACTTAAAGGGCAAATGGATAAAAGAGTTACAAAACTTGTTTGAAAAAATTAAGTCGCATATGCACATAGCTTCTTCATTTGCTACAAATTTAGAGATTAAAAAAATGTTACATAACACCTTCATCCACTTACCCCTTCATTTATAACTTGTATAAGTAAATAAAGTTAATCAAAAGTTTGATAATGTAATAAATTCAACTTAACATTAATAACAAGTGATATATATGACAATTTGAAAATAAATATAAAATAAAACTGGCTATAAATATGAAATCTACTGTTAATATTAGAAATACAAAAGATGCAAAACTATATTGTGATAAAAATAAGATAAAATATTCAGTTTTATTGGGTTTAGTAACTTTTATTAAGAATTAAATGAGGGAAACAAGTTGAGTACATTTTACAAATCAGCAGGTTTAACCATATTTTGTAACAGTGTTGTAGCATTCTAACCTATCAGTAATATAATGGTTAAAAATTAAATAAACTTGTTGTGTGATGATGCAGAATGTATTGTTTATTTATTTTATTTAAGTGGCGATCGATTTCGGACGATAGTCCATCATCAGGCCGACGCTAAAAATGTATTACATTTTGTTAATAACATTTTTTACATATATATTGTACTGGTTATCTTGAGATATGGATATAATTTATCAAAAGTGTTACAAGTTATACAAACTATATAATATGACGTACTACTAGAAAATGTAAATGAATTTTTAAGTATATACATTTAAGTTAGAGCTAATTAAATATTTCATATATATTATAGTCTATAAATAAATATTTAACCATTTTACTGGATTTAAATTGTAGTAAATATTAAAGTATTTTTTTTTTTTGTAAAATAGAAATGAATGGCAAGTATTTAAATAAGTTTGTTTATGATGAGAGATTAAGTGCACATGTCAATAGAGAGAATAATAAGTAATAAATAAACTTACCGTCAAAATAGGAAAAATATATATCGTAGAAAAACTTTAAATGTTAAAGACATCTTATAATGATGTCGAAAAATTAATGAAAATATAAAGATTACATTGATAAACGAAGAATTGTAAAGATAACGTGTGTTACTTCCCAAGAAGGAAACTACAATGATTGAAAATGGATGAGGATGTAGATATTTTTGGGGGAAGTGGTAGGTTATTGTAAAGATGAAGAAGAAGCGTTGTGTTGGAATGTCGGCAAAGATTTAAATATATGCGGTTCAGGAAAGATTGTATTTTCATTTAACAAAATACCGCATATATTTAAATCTTTGCCGACATTCCAACACAACGCTTCTTCTTCATCTTTACAATAACCTACCACTTCCCCCATAAATATCTACATCCTCATCCATTTTCAATCATTGTGGTTTCCTTCTTGGGAAGTAACACACGTTATCTTTACAATACTTCGTTTATCAATGTAATCTTTATATTTTCATTAATTTTTCGACATCATTATAAGATGTCTTTAACATTTAAAGTTTTTCTACGATATATATTTTTACTATTTTGACGGTAAGTTTATTTATATTTTATTACTTATTATTCTCTCTATTGACATGTGCATTTAACCTCTCATCATAAACAAACTTATTTAAATACTTGCCATTCATTTCTATTTTACAAAAAAAAAATTTATCCATTGTATCAGTAATATATCTACGACAGCCAGTTTTTCAATCGTCAGTTAAAATTTTAACTTAACCAGTCAAGTAAACAATATTACATCGTTTTGTTGAAAACAATGATAAATCTGTCATTTGACAATTCATTTCGTTTCAATCTTCTTTATTAACTATTAGTTAAAATTTTAATGAGAGATTGAAAAACTGGCACTAAATAATACTTTTTTCCTAGTGATAGTTTTAAATTTGAAAGTAGATGTTGAAGACAGTTAGAATAGTACAGAATTTCATACGAGTGATTGTTTTGGCGAGATCAGTTTCAATCAGCAGTATTATTTGCTGTGCAGGAAGAAGTACGGAAGGGAAAAAGAACGCGAGACGAAGACGATACTTAGGATGGCTTAGGTCACACGCCACGTTGAGTCCGTAATGCGCCGGTTTACACTAGGGAAATATTTCTTCGACCAGTTCATTGTCAGCTTGACAAAAAAATAATGAGAACAGAAAGAAACGAAAAGGAAGAACTTCACTCAATTCACTAGAATTCTGAATTCGGAATGATATATGGGCTATCATTTTAAATATAAAATAAATATATCATCAAAGCATATATTACCCATTGCTAAGTGTGCCAATCTGCATTGTACACAGATATCGGTAATGATGATGACATATTCGTACCGTTCGGACGTTTCGCAGGCGTTACCTCACGGGTACTCATTGTTGACGTGGAGAGTGCAACACAGGGGTCACTTTTGTACCATATAAAATACAAAATAATTTTGGTGTCGGTTCATATCGACACCAGGTTCCAAAATTCACGACCGGGCCCTCAGGCACGGCTATGAGACCCCAAAATATGATTCTAATTAACCAACTATGATTGAGAGAGTAAAGCGTACGTCATATGCAAAGTGATTTGTAACAGGTGATATAAAGAAGAATTGCTTTTAATTACTGAAATACAAGTTGTGGAAATATCAGTAAATTATCAATTTTTTTATTCAAATACATTTGAAAACTTTTGTACCTTTATATTGTTTTAAACTGGCATTTTTCCCTTAATTATATTGTTACGTAGATGAGTTTATTTGAAAAAGTTCAATCAAAATGCAAACGAAAGGGATCGAGACATAGTCGAACAAATATAATAGGAATGTATTCAGTTAGAATCCATGATAGTAAATAGTAATCAGTTATAATCTGTGATTGTTAAAAGTCTTGAGTTAGAATTTGTGATAGTTACATAGTGATGGGTATTTAATTAGAAACTGTAATAGAATATTATTCATTTAGAATAATTGATAATAGTCATTTGGTGTGAACACTGATTGCACATATAACTGTTATTATTATAAATCGTAGTTATTAAGTGGTTCATTGAGTTATTTTGTTGCTCATCTCGTGTTTTGATTTTCCATGGTTGTTCAATTATAACTTGATATCATTTTGAAAATTAACTGGTATTTATAAAATTTGGACTTCTTATATTTTGGTAACAAAAAAAAAAATAGATCTAAATATGTATACTTATATGACATTATTAACTCAAAATGATCTGAAAAACAAATTGTTAAATTTTTACACTTTATAAATAAAGCTGTATAACGATTATGTTGAAATTAAGTAACCAAATTTTTCGCATTTGCTATTGGGTATACAATTTTAAACCAAATATCACACAAAAAAGGATATTCAAAGACAAATAATATCTTGAAAATATTGAGAAAATCAAAATAACATTTTTGTGTATGACCTTGAAATGAGGGTATATGTCAAATGTATGTCAGATCAGGTATTATTATCCTACTCAACCCTCAATAAACGCTATTTAATTATTACAATTAAATTAAGTATTTTGTTTTTATTAAACTATGAAATAGATAAAATTCGTGCTCTTTCTTCCGTTAAATTGTTGTATAATCCGCTTCATATTTAAAACGTTTTGAAATAAAACGAAAACTAGTTAACAATATTAAACTATTTGACCAATGTTGGAAGGGAAATACATGTGTGTAAAATAATATTCAACAACAAATAACAAATGTGCTGTATACAAAAATAAACCATGTAAAATGTGCTATTTTGAATAATAAATAATACGCAAATATGCATAACAAAAGAATTAATGTTACTAATAAATTATTAACATTTTAAAAACAATGTAAACTACGAGAATTTCATACCAATTATTTTTCGTTTAACTTCATTGTGTTAAAATATGGAAGTTATTTAAAAGATAAATGAAATTTTCATCACGTATTTCTTGGATTTTGAAGTGTAGCTCAGTGAACAATATTGACATATTTTGACACATGGATTACGAAGTTATCAGCCATACGCACGACAGAATTTAGAAATTTAAGAGAATTTTGCATGAAATTCAACAAAGTTGGAATATTCGTATAATTTTTAAGGAGGATAACATTTGAGTTTAACAATGAGAACATTGTGTTGCAATAGATTATAAATATCGCTATTCAATAAGTAAAACGACATAGTATTTACAACAGTTTTAAATGATAGCTCAATAACACCTAGTAAAATTGAAATTTCGTATTTTTTGATACACTTGATAATTTTTTTGAGTTGGTGCATATTATTATTATTTTTTAATCTTTAATACATTAACTACCTACTTTCAATAATTAAATAATTATAACTTGGATAATATTAACACTTAACAATATACAGGCTGTCCGAATTTCGAAGGCTACCATTGTGAAGATTTCGGAAACCATAAGAAATATGACTTCGATGTGCTTTTGTTTTGACAAAAAGTCTCATAGGTTACTAGAAAATGGCGGAAAACTTAATTTGGTCGATTTTTTCAATCTGGTATTAATTCTTAACTACTAATAATCGAGAAAAATGTTTCGAATAAAAAAGTTAGATATTTTATTGTCTATCCAGTGGCGTACAAAAATATTTTTTCTAAATTTATATGCAATAAATAATAAACAAATAAATATATCATCACGGCTTATTACCCATTTCTGGGTGTGCCAATCTGCTTTGTACACAGATATCGGTGATTATGAAATATTTGCACCGTGCGGGCGCTTACCAGGCGTCACCTCACGTGCACTCATTGCGTGGAGAGTTCACCACAGAGGTCAATTTTGGCAATATTTGGCATCGGTCGGGATTGAACCCGGTTCCCCAGATTCGCGACCTGACACTCAGACACGCGGCTACGAGACCTCATAAATAAAATATAAGATATAATACATACTTACATTTTTAAAAAGATTCCATATTTGATTTTTACTCTAAAAAAATCTTATTTCTTTCTTTCGATTGGTGTAAAGATTATTGTGTTTTAAATTTATTTTACCCTTAAAATCTTAGATCAGTGATGCACAAACTCCGGTCCGCGGGCCAATCCGGCCCGTTTACTATTTCTATCCGGCCCGCGTGGAAATCAATTGATTATGATTTATATATATATATATATATATATATATATATATATATATATATATATATATACACATAAAAAAATGGAAATAAAACAGAAAATAAACATAAATCAAATTCATAAATTTATATGACACTTTAATTTTATTGATTTAATTTATTTACACTGTTAATACATAATATAAATATTTTTGTCTTCGAAATGCTTGCGAGCACCATCTATTCCGCCGGATATTTGTTCTCATATACCTATTCTTATGCTATACGAATCACGCACGGTGCGGTGCGGCGTACTGACGTAGTATTGGTCACATGAATTCCAGAAATCGAATTGATGACGAAAATTTAAATGACATCTTGCAGTTGGATGCAACCTCCTTAGCACCTGATATTAGCCAAATAGTTACTGGTATTCAATGTTATCCTTCACTTTCTTCAACGAGCCAAAGTCAGTGAATATCTCTTCAATCATTTGTTTTTATTATATCTAAGAAATTGTGATTTATATAGTTAAAATTTTATTTGCTGTTTCTTATATTTATAGCAAAATATATAATGATATTTATTTTTATTCAGTTATTGTATTATACACATACACAGTCAATAAAAATATATATAAAGTAATTATTTTTTTATTCCATCCAAACCTAAATTATGTTTTGAATTCTTACTGGCCCGCGGCAACACAATGTATTTTTATTTGGCCCATTGTCAAAAAAGTTTGTGCATCTCTGTCTTAGATTTTTCATTATTTTTCATATTTCTTATTTTTTGTCAGTACTTTCATTAGTTTAAGATAGTATTTTATTTTAATATGACATCATCATTACCGATATCTGCGTACAAAGCAGATTGGCAAACCCAGCAATGGGTAATATGCCGTGATGATATATATTTATTTATTTATTTTTATTTATTTATTTCCTAACTACCTTGTTTCATAATTTAATTTTAACTCTATATTTTAAAATTCACGTAAGTTGATTAAATTACTTTGTGCTTCAATGTTGTTAGACACTGCATTAGAATATATTGTGTGATAGTCTTTGTTGGTTGTATTTTTGGCACTGTGTGATTATATAATCCACTGTCACTGGTGCACTGCACTTAAAATTAAAATTATATCTATTTTATAAACTGTAATGATAATAATTTAATTCAGAATTATACATCATAATGTTGTATGCTTAAATAATGGTTTTTATAATGTACTATATTACAATCTAAAAAGCATTACTTGATAAAAACTAAACTATGTACAAACTATTAGTTTTTCGTTGTTTGCACTTAAAGAAGCTTCCAAAGTTAAACTTTTCCTCGGAACTTTCATTTTAACATAATTCTTCAACAATCAATATTATGATAATATAGAATTTAATACAATTTAATCCTTATATTCTGCGAAACAAAATCCACGCACATATTTATTAATATAAAATTCGATTCTCTGTCATATTGTCAAATAATGAATATTTAAACTGTATTGAATTACTGTAAATTAATTGAATTATGATTATAAAAACTGTAACATGAAATAATAAATTCGCTTAATGATTCGCAATGAAATTGACAATATATATAATTGAATTTGCTTTTTAGTTAAAAATATATGGTATTATTTTAACCACAATACTGGTAGTTAACATGTAATCTAATGTAATTAAAAACACCACAAATGTGAATTAAATAATGTGGGAATTTTGTGAAACATAGCAGAATATCGTTGTTAATTTATTTCGAAATTCAGGCTGAATTTCATTAAGACGACAGCGAAATTGTATAATAGATTTAACATAACATGTATGCAAATGTTTTAATTGCTTTTTATCAAGTTTATTTAACTAGTTTTTCACTTTAATAATTTTAAGTTTAACTATTAATTCTTAGAAAAGCAGACTACTGTACTAATAATAATTAAAGTTAGTAATGATCGAAAGCCAGTGTAAATATTTGACGAACACCCACATCAGCGACCTATGACTGCTAGAAGGCTTTTAACTGTTATAGTTCGCCATTACGGAATCAAATCGTTCGGCTGCTTAAAATTTTACTAATGAACGCAGAGATTTTCAGGTTGTTGACTTTTTATTGATCAATATTTTATCGAACCCAATGACAAACAAAAACTGTGCATGCTAGATTAATTAAAGAAGAACAAACAATAGATCAAAAAACGATTATATTTTTTAATCTCATATCGTTAAACGTTTATGTATTGGTTTTTCATTATACTCGTAAAGTTCTTCACAAAAAACAAAGGCACAAAATATCAATAAAAAGATTATGCGTATGGGAAAGATTCATCGCCATATTTTACAACGAAATATTGGTGTAAGGTGTAAGCAAATTCGATGGAATGAATTTTGAGAATTAACTGTAGATGATACGAAGTGCATATTGCTTGTGAGAGCATAAGTCACATTCCATTGAATCGGTCATTTAGAAAATGATTTACAAAATTTTACAGGAACGTTTTTAAAGAAATAGTTTTAAATAATTTGACAATACAAAAACAAAATGGATAGAAATATGGTTTTCCAATACACACGCTGCCTGAAATTTAAATTTCTCTGATAAAAAGATTACCGCCTTAAAATGAACTGTAACAAAATTACTAACTCTTAGTAACATTGTGATAGCAAATAAATCAATAACAATTGCAAACACTGAAGAAAACATAAAAATATCACGTTAACCGAACATTTGTTTCTATTTGTTGCTATTTTAAGAAATGTTACTAAGATTTACCAACTTTCCTATACAAATTAGGTGAATATATATTTTTAAGAAAATCACAAAAAATGTAAATTGCGTAGGAAATTTTTTTTTATAAGAATAAAGAGAATTATACTTTCAGTTGCTTCGTCCTTCGAAATGGTGAACTATTTATTTAGTTCTTGTTAAGATTTTTGTAGAACATGTGATAATACTAGCTATTAGTATAATATTAGATCCATACTATTTTTAGTATTAAGAATAACAGTACAATTTATTTTAGTATAGTTAAGGTTTCCACAAATTAGTGAGAATATCATTTCCACTAAGTGTACAAATTAAACAGTAAAAATTTAATACGGGCTCAGTACATGTAAATCCGTCAAAAAGCGAACTGGTAAAATAATTGAAGATGCCGATTTATTATTTTCTTTCATATCGCCGGTGCAATGTGATTTTACCTAAAGTTTACTGGAAACTTTCAAATTACAATTTAAAAACACGTAAAATCTAAATCTACTAATAAGTCATTTTCGCTAAAAATAGAAGAAGAACGATATTTTTAGTAAATCATTTAAAGTACAATGTAAATAGCGACAAAAATCCAAATATATTAGGTAGGAACTTATTTTCTTTGATTAATCCAGATAGGAGGTGTCGCCAAGGCACCCGCGATATCTAGTGAGGAGACTATATCATCGGAATAATTTTTGTATGATAAACAATTTGTTAATAACTGACGGCAACCTGATTTGCAGTCGAATCATCAAAACCACAACCGATCACTTAATGCACGCATCCACAAATTCCATAGTTATACACAGATATGGAATTTGAATCCACAATTCTACTCTAATCCAACCAAAGCGTTATCTATTAAACCACCTATTAATTGACCTTTGGAAAGTCCTGCAAAATATTTATCATCGCTGTTACATCTTTGTTGGAATAATATTGTGAAAACGGGTATGAAAAATGTAAATCAATAGTAGGGAATATATATTACCTGCGTTAGAGTCCGAAAAAAATAATTTACGCACATATTTTCACCCTGTAACCCTGAGTGTCACGGTATGTTTGGCTGGTAATAGCACATCATTTGTCAAACTAGGCTCTGTTATCGAATTTTTCACGGAAAGGTTTTAAAATCTTATTTTCCACTATATCTCTCATCCAAATACGAATTAGATACGTTTTTCTTTAAAAACGTGCCAAAAACATTATAGTAAGATGTTAATAATGTTCTATTTTTTTAATAATCAGTTATTCGTTTAAATACAAGTTATTTTGATACTAAGTTATTTTCAAAGATTAAATACATTGATATAGGAAAAGTCAAGATTTACAGAAAAGGTTAAGTATAAGTTAAAAAATATAATTATTATTTCCAACATTTACAGTAATGCTTATCTATTGCGTTACAATTTTTATTAAATTTAGACGGTATAAGAAGCTAAGGTAACACCACTCTCTGAATTTCGTGGTCAAACACAGTAGACTTAGTTCCACCCATTTTGGCACTGACGCTAGTGCAGGTATATTCTTGTGCATGGTTTATAAGACACTTGTTTGATAAGTTTAACGTCGTTATTTAATTGTGTTGTAGTTTGATTGCGTAAAATTTAAGGTAAGAAGAAAGTAGAATACGCATGTTTTATGTATACCATTATTTGAGTAACTAATCTAACATAATTTTGTTATATTTGTGTAACAGAGATCTCAACATACCTCAATTTAACTTGCAAAGTGGTAAGCGTTAAAGCATTATCCACTTATAATTATACATATTGGCGGATGTCCTAGTGGACAAAGTAGGCTGAATCCTACATTTGCAAATTTCTGGAGAATAATTTTCAACAAATAAAAATAATCTTAAATGGATCAAAATTTTTACGAGTACATTGGCAAATACAAAAATATGAATTTGAACAGGTTACCAAAAACGAAGAATTTAGTAATTTAGTGAATATAAATGTTGCTTTAATTATATCCCTTTATAGGATTTTATTTGTAACAAAGAAATGCTTGATTACAATAATGAGAATGTGATTCCTACAGTGAAAATTACCAGTCACATAAAAAATTGATTATAATAATTGCTCTTGTATGTATTTATTCTAATTACAACAGAAATTTTTGATTACAATAATGAAAATTTGATTGAAATAATAAATATTAGCAATTACCTAAACGAAATTTTTTTTTACTATAATCGTTGTTGGATTTAAGCAGCAAACTAATACCCAGAAAATGTTAAAAAAAATATACTTCTTTTTTCTAAACATTCTTTATTGTATTTATTTTGTTTCTTGTTCGCGGTGTAAGAAAATTGTTCTTTTACCGTGATCTTGTACTATAATAATTACTTTTCATTTTTATGGTAAATTGCAGAAATTAATATTATATAATATTTTTATAGTATAATATGAATCAATTTATATTTATCATTATTATTATTATTATTATTATTATTATTATATATACAGTGTGTTCAAAAAAATTCCTAACTCAAAGTAGGCTATGAACAGTGAAACGAATGTCTGATCATTATTTAATTCAAATGTCAAGTTGTCAAAACTGTTCTTAAAATGTAATTTTAAGGAGAAAAGACAAGGAAGAAGTATACAGTATATTGACATTTGCCGTTTTCTAATTTGTTTCCATTTCTAAAATAAGATACAAGAAGGATAGTTTTGATTTTATTTAGATAACATTTTTGACAATAACCCATGTCAAATTAACATTTAATTAAATGTTTTTAAATTGAGATACGTTTCTCTGTTCAACGCCTAATCCGAGTTAGAAATTTTTTTGAACACACTATATATATATATATATATATATATATATATATATATATATATATATATATATATATATATATATATATATACAAGGTGAGTCTGGGAAGCCACCGCCCCCCCCTCTTTAGCTTTTTTATTATAAGTAATAGAAAAAAATGGCTCATATAAAAGTTTTATTATTTTACATATGCTATTTGATGACAGATGTAGATATATTTTATAAAGTCAGGTTTACAAGATACGACTATCAACTTCTATTTTTCAAATAGCAACCTATAATTATTTTAATAAAATAAAAACCGCCATTTCTTTCTCTTTTCAAAGATGTATTATTTTTTATTAATGTACAAAAATTCAAGCGTTGAACGTGATGTGTTCGAACATCTGCCAGCATGTTTCGCGAAATATTTTTTTTTTTGTTTTCAAAATAAGTTAAATTAAGTAACAAACAAATGTATACTTTTTTGACATTAATTTAATTGTTTTACATTGTTACGTTTTGTTTATTTTCACATAGCCACCTATAATATTTGTTTAAAAATTATTTCTAATATTTCTAAATTAACTCATTTTTCTTAAAAAAAATTCAAATATATTAATAAAAAATAATACATCGTTGGAAAGAGAAAAAAATGGCGTTTTATAATTTATTAAAATAATTATAGGTTGCCATTTGAAAAATAAAAGTTGATAGTCGTATCTTGTAAACCTGACTTTATAAAAAATATCTACATCTGCCATCAAATAGTATATGTAAAATAATAAAACTTTTATATGAGCCATTTTTTTCTATGACTTATAATAAAAAAGTTAAAGGGGGGGGGCGTCTTCCCAGACTCAGCCTATATATATATATATATATATATATATATATATATATATATATATATATATATTCATAGTTTCAGAAATATTACATAAATGCTACCTTCTTCATGCTTTTCAAGCATCCAGTACATGCAGTACCACAGCGGGATAACGGAGAACTAAGTGTATCTGGTCTGACCGCGTTTGGTATACACGGAAACATAACAAGTGAACCTACCTTAGCTTCTTATACCATGTCCTGCAGTCTTGAAGAAAGGACATTGGTTGTCAAAACATTTTTGTCATATTTAAATAAAACCTCAAGACTTATTATTTTATCCTACAATTTTTAATACAATACTTAATCGAATAACACTAAAATTTTGAAAATGAAGTGAACAATTATCTATTTAAATTACTTACTTGTATTAGACTTACTATATTCAGAATTGCAAACAGTTTTGCCATTGTATGAGATTTTGTTAATTGTTACCACTCTATTTAAATATACATATAATAGAAAAATTTGGCGAATACATGTCCCTCTGTTTATATCTCTTGCTTTAAAAAAATACAACAATACAATGTTTAATTAAAAAAGAAAATTTTTTAGTCAATAAAAGCATGAGCAGAACCAGCACAGAAGCCTGGCGCAAGCTATAGTAAATATTTTAATTTCTAATTATTATGCTTTTCTGAATATACTTACCGTCCCTAAGCAATGCCTGAGTTGACTAATGCGTGTCGGTTATTCATTTCTCTACATAACAAATGTATTTTTTCTTGATTACACATTTTTGTTTATATCATTATTTGTTACAAATCATTTGGTTTGTTGGTCCTATGAGACACTCACCACAGAGCCCCGCCCGGTAAGCCTTGTGGGCAGTTCACCTTTGATCACTGAATATAATGGTAATGGAACATAGGTTTTGATTTCTCTCTTAACAACGTTTTTGATTCAGTCTTTGGTACAGTGTACATTTTTATGAACAAAATTAGCTATCAATAAATTTAGGATTATTGGCTCTCAATGATCATTTACTTCATTTTTAAGTGTAATGATGTCTAATTCTCAATTATGATAACGAATAATTTCCTTTCAATAGCCATAATTAAATATATGTTACAAACTGAAACAGTTTTTAATAAAATTAGTACAAAATACTGTGGCTGAACATGTTTGGTATCAACTTTTCTTCTCCAATTCCATAATTTAATTTCAAGGGTGTTTAACTTTTAAGTAGGTGAACGTAAACATCAAAACAAATTAATTATAAGAATAACTTTTAATTCCGTATGAAATTTCATTAAATATTTTTTTAGGAGTCAAACATAAATAAATTTTACATTTTGTGCATTATATTTTTAGAAGACCAATAAAAATACAATGCACCGATTCTGGAACTATTTTCAGGTTATTCGTAATACCTATAATCAGAGCTGGGTAACACTGAAAGTAAAAGTACTTAAAGTATTACTTAAAGTACATTGTGTACTTTAAATACTTTACTTAAAGTACTTTTATCAAGAGATACTTACTACTGGTATTTAAAACAAAATTTATATGTACTTAATACTGTAAGTAAAAAACGTATTTTAAGTACTTAAAATGAACTTCAAGTACTTTAATGTACTTTAAATACTTCGATATACTTTAAGTACGCCCAAAATAAAATATATTTAGGTAAATATTGGAATGGAGAAAAGACAGGGAACACAATCGTTATAGGTAAGGTAAGTATTACATTCATTATCTGAAAAAAAAAATAGTTTCGGTCAATAATTATTCTTATTGTTTAAAACAATATAAATAGATTTTATTATTTTATTGTTGACCGAAATGTTGACTTTAAATAAATAAAATATAGGTACTTGTATTTAGTACTTAAGTACTTTGTAAAACGTACTGTAAGTACTACTAGTACTTATACTTGAAGTACTTTTCTTGAAATACTTAATACTTAGTATTCAAATACTTTTTCAGAGTACTTATCTCAGCTCTGCCTGTAATTCTGTACCTTAATGGCGAAAGTAGACACGTTACTTTTTCAAATATTTCAGAAGTTCAAATACTCGAATAAAGTTTGTCGGATTATAAAAAAAAAATCATATTTTGATAATCGTTTGTGTAAAATTTGACTGTTGGTAAAAGCAGGAATTGAAACAAAACACTAATAATGACAATAATTACTTTGCTTTGTTATTTGAATTTAGAGAGACATATCGCTTGCGCAAAGAATTTTTATATCACTGATTAATAAATTAAGTAATTATTATAGCACTTTATTAGTTTGGTATAACTTATTGAAGAAAATATATATTTTTATTATACATGAGAAACATTATCCACAATTGTAAAAAGAGATCAACTCTTTTTGTCCAGATTTACTGAGTGCTAATTTAACATTAAACTTTTGCTTATCAATGAGCAAATGTCATGTAATAAAATCTTAAAGGCCTTCACGCGTAGAGCTACAGACAGTTTATACCACATAATAAGTGGCATTTATAATTGCCATTAATGGTGCGGAATATCAAGTTTCATAGAAATCTACTCTCGGTTTTATTAATATTGAAAGTATCTATTTTATTTTAAATC
The DNA here is from genome assembly GCA_963082715.1 of Harpalus rubripes. Classification (NCBI taxonomy): domain Eukaryota; kingdom Metazoa; phylum Arthropoda; class Insecta; order Coleoptera; family Carabidae; genus Harpalus; species Harpalus rubripes. The sequence goes on along the minus strand of OY720458.1, from coordinate 18,920,750 downwards.
ATTCATTCTCAAAATTACTAAATATTAACAATGGATATTCTTGTATTGAGTCAAAGAACTATTATTTTATTTCAATTAATGCAATTTTGTATTCTATACGTAAAGAAAGTAATTAACAAAAGAGCTAAATATACGATTTACTGTAGTCTGCAGTAATTAGAGCATAAAACCTAAAGACACAAAATTTCTTTGACAATACAGTAAACAACATACTTCTAACATCGTCTTGAAGTTGTAATTAAAAATGAAAGTGTGTCAAAGTAGTTTTTGAATGTAGTACTGCACGATAGATGTGAGTTATATAGTATTGCTGAAGTTTTATGAAGTTCTCAGTGCATTTGATAACTACATAAAAGTGTAGATGTTATATTGTGCCTTAGAGTCTGTATTATGTTATACGCTTCAAATCATTTTCAACAAGCAGTCGATATACGTCTCTTCTCAATTAACATTTTATTGGAAGAAATAAACAAGATTTGAAATACTACACTTTGTTATATGCCCTCGTAAAACTTTCAATGAAAAGAAATTGAGGGATATGCATACAATTGCTTCTTTTATTATTCGAGAGAGAATACTCGTATAATGTTCCAATTACAGGGCCGGATTAACAAAAATAGGGACCCCGACAAATCAGGGACCTTAATAAAAAAACATGGAAGTGTCCTGGCTGCCGGCGCCGCCTCCTTTGAAAAACTAAATGGTTTCCGGTACCGGTTGCATTATTTTAAGTTCATCGCGACTGCAGATATAAGAATCGTCGTTAGATTAGGTTATTAGGTTATATTATTAATTATGATAGAAATAGCCATGTTCAAACTCATCATTTAGTGCAAATAAATCTAATTGTTGTGCATATAAGCGCATAAAAGGACTAATTATTAACATTAATGTTTTTCTAACTAGCGCCGGCTGCAGATATAGAAATTGCTAATGTATTTTGATTAAAAAATATAATTACTAATACGGAATTACCGACTCCTGCAAAAAGTTAATAAAATAAAAATAATAAATACGTAATTGATTATCTTCCAATGTTCGTTGTACCGTTGATTGTACAGTTATACTATATGTACCTATTTATAAACGAAAGTTACCTTCAGCCCGTGTTTAATTAATCAGCTGTTAGTGGTTCCTAACTTCACGCCGTGTTCATAATCCAATACGATCGAAGCCACACTTTGTCAACGCATAATGTTTAGCAGTTAGCATCATGGAAAGCAGTAGGTTAAGGCACATTTTAACAATAGGAGTAAAAAAGTAGTTTTTTGTTTTATCCCATAATAAAAAAATCTATATCACTATACAATTTTCTTTTTTATTTAATTAACTTAAAAATCGTAATATTTACTTTTATTTAAATTGTTTGGAAAAAAAGATCTGGAATGCATCTTGGCTTTCACAAAATATCCTGAACGATGTTCCATAACGTTTTGGCCTATGCCTAACACATCACTGAAAAATATATGGTTACATGTGACTATTACTATGTTTACATGCAGTTTTGAAAATGGTTTCAGCTTTTAGTCAAAATTCCGTGAAACTGTTTGCATGCAATTTTCAAAACAGGTTTACAGATTGATTTGAAAACAGTTTCGGCGCACTTGGCTGATGTATGTGGCAGATTCTCTTCACTCCAAATTCTTCATTTAGCGATTATTCCAATTATTTTTTCTACTTTGTACCACTACGCACTAAAATTACACAACTGTTATTATTATTATTATTATTATATATAACAAGTTTATTTTGCAGGTTAGTAACACCAAGTAACATAAAGCGACAAAAACTAGTTTTCATGCCAAACCCATGAATTTTAGTTTTTGTTTGAGATAACTCAAAACTGTTTCGACACTGTATACATGGCGTTTTCAAAATTAAAAACGTTTTGCAAATTTGAACTTAAATTCAAATATCCAAATTCGTTAACGATATTAGCGTATCGGTGCTGAAACGTCCAATAATAAACTGTTTTACACAATAAAAAAAACTTTCTTTGATTTTAAGGCCACAAAAAATCAAAGCAAAGTTAGAAAGTTAGCTTATTATTAATAATGTAATAACAATAATATAATGAACTCAAATAAACTTCATATGACTTTGTTTAAATATTAAATAACATTGATTTAAATATGTAGTGTTATAGTTTTGTGGTAGAATTAGTTATTAATTACTTTACTGTTAAGTACCAGTTTATTTTACAAACAAATATGTTTAATTAATTCAATTTGGTTTCCATTTCAAATAGGCTTTAATGGAAATACCATCATACAATAGGTATGTATTTTTTTACAGAATAATAGCGTAAAAAATCACTTTTTAACGCATACGGTTTTAATAAAACACTATGGCACTTTTTTCACGCTTTTATTAGTCGCGTTCTTTTTTCATTTGCCTCATCTCATCTCATCTCAAAATGAGATGAGTTTGACATGAACTGAGCTGAGATCAAGTGAGATTTTTATGAAGTAAAAAGAACGACAAAAGACAAATTTTGTTGGTAACTTGAACGACTGATGTCCACTGGATGTCTGTGATACTTTTCAACGGTCAACCACGATATTTTCAGGTATTATTTTGGATTGCCCACTATGAGTGGGCATTATTTAGGCTTCTATTATTCTGTCGATTACATAATAACATATAGTGCGACACATTCTAAAATGTTTCAATTATACAGTACTATAACTTGATGATTTTCAATTCTATGAAGTTTACGTCTCTTTCTGCTATATTATTTTCCACGGAATTATCTGCATAATTATTTATTCTTCATATAATACTAATAATATTTATTAAAGGAATAAACAAATAATCATAATAACCAAACTAATTGTATGTGACAGCCCATGACAGCAAAACATTTATCCCCACCATTCGTCTAAGATTAAAAACTCAACAAGCACAACCTCCAGAGGTGACTAAGAATCGGGAAGGGGGGTGGAACTCTTCTCACTTCGGTCTCACTCTATCACATCTCCATTAGGATAAAAGGAACGGTCAAAATTAGCGAGGCAACTGAGGTGAGCTGAGATGAACTAAGGTCTCATGTAAAAAGTGGTAAAAAGAACGCGACTATTGTAGACGAGACGTAAAATAAATTTTGTATACAACTAGAGTAAAAGTGTATTTCACTTACAGGATTTGCTAAACTTTCTTATTTGTTCCATAAATAACTATTTATCCATGGCGGGGTGTACTACAAGTAAAGATATTATAATTTTCTTATAAAAAGATTTTAGTGTAGTACGAAATTAAACAATTATTTACCATGATGTTTCCATTGATATTTAATATTTTAAATTATGATTTTATTTTGTTACCTAGGTGTAAAATAATAAAAAAAAGCAGCAAAGTTGTCGTTCTGTTGTCTGTATGTTGGTCAGATGACAGTTTTTAACTTAATTTAAATGTACATTATAATTGCAATCGCAGGTCAGAAAATGACTTTGCAATTATCAGCATGACGACGCTGCCCAAATAAAACAAATTATAAATATCTGCTCCCTTCCTGTCAGATTTGTATATTGACATATTTCACTATTTATATTTAAAACTCCGTGTATGGCAAATAAAATAAAACAGAAAAAATTCAGATCAGCAAAAAATAATTGAACTGTCATTATTGTTAATAAAGCTCGAAACAATATATGCGCATGTCGCTTTAACAACGCACAAATTAAGGTCACATACAAGCTTGCATTTTTAGAAAAACTGCTACTGTCAGGACCGGATTTATCATTAAGCGGATGAAGTGGCCAATTCGGGTCATATCTTTTAGGGGCCCCATTATAATAAAAATTGTGGTATTATTAACTCTTATATTTTTTTCATCAAACAAGTATATTAGATTATTTAATTACATGAAATAACCGGAATAAAAATTAATTGAGAACTATACATTGTCGATTTGGTCTACAAAATAGATGCACAATGCAATGTCAGTATTAAATATTATTTACAGTAGGGCATATTTCACAAAAAAAACTTAATTCTGTAATGAAAATTATGTTTGTAATAAATATTAAATTACAATTAAAGTTTGCATCGTTTTGAAACGTTTTGTGAAATGGTGCCGCAGAAACACGTCCAGCTATGATAAAATACCGCTAAATAGAGAAGTATTAGTACAACAGTGTTTTGTACGAGTAGTATTCATTTTAAAACTACAGTAATCATAATGACAATCTAATATAACGCCAAAATTAAAAAAATAAAAATCTAGAAATGTCAACTAGATAAACTAAAGAGGCATAAATGTTCATGTAATGTTTCTTTGTTTACTATTCGGTTGCTCTGTATATGTCTTAGCAGTAATAGGGTATTCTCGCATATTTTTTAATTTTTTTTTCTTAAAGAACAGGTATATCTAAGGGCACCTGTGAAAACCCGAGTTAAAATTTTTGTGACGTCACGTGATAGTGACGTACTAGTTGTACAGTACCAGCGGCATGCAATCAGTGGTTCATGGGTTTTCGAGAACAAAGTTTAAACAAGAGGTTTTATGGCATAGTGATAACGTTTTTGCTTCTTATGTCAACGGTAGTAGGTTTAAATCTACCAAGCTTCCTTATCTTTTTTATTTTTTCTTCATATTTATTTAACATAGTCAAATAAAATTGATTATATTAAATTTTATATTTATTTATAATTACAACAAAGTAAAAAAATTCAAATAAAAAAATTTGGTGGATACGTACGCAATATCCTTCACATAACAAGCACGAGCTTTACCGCCGTGTAGTGATGTGCCGCCAAAAAATTCCCGCCGGGAATTTGTTTTTTTCCCGGGAAAATTCCCGGAAATTTCTTCAGCCACGATTTGCGGGAAGAAATTTTGGTACGTTTTTTCCCGGAATTTTTTTGGAAAATTCCCTGGAATATTATTTTTGGAAATTTCCCTGGAAATTTTATAAGATATTTGACCCTAATGTCTTGTTGCTTGTGGAAATTGCCCAATATAGAGCACATGAAGGAATTTGGTCCAAACAGTTCATATGGAATTCTGCGAAAAATGATAATATGAAACTCAGTATATGGTGGAAGGGAATTACTAGTCAATGTAATGAGCTGTCCAATATTGCTGTAAAAATTTTATCAGTTCCAGCTACCTCAGCTTCTACTGAGAGGAGTTTTTCTATATTCTCAACAATTCACACAAAAAATCGAAATAAATTATCTACAAATCGTGCAAGAAATTTAACATATAATGCTCACTATTGGAAAACTAAGTTACAAACTCAGAAACGAGATATTTCAGACTTCGATATACCACCGAACCTATCGGTATCTGATCCAGCTCCTTCAATGTTTTTTAAATTATTAATAGTTTTTTTTATATTACCCATGTGCATTTTCTTGATATTATTATATATATATATGTATGTATGTATGTATGTATTTTTTACCATAATTTTACTGAAAAATAAAACAAAATAAACCTACATCTACTATTTTTACAGGGCGCGGACAAACAGCTGTTTTCAGTTTCCTTGAAAACATATGTGCTGAAATCCCACTTGTCAAAGTGACAATACAGCCATTTTGTTGTGTGTTATGGTGTTTGTCGTTTGTGTTGTATTTTTCTGGAATCTGTGTTTATTGTAAAACACACAACAAATGGGGCTCCAGCACATTTGTTTTCAAAGACAATTAAAACAGTTGTTTGCCTGCGCCCTTTACACATTTGAAATTCATTTGTGAAATTTCTTGAAGGATTTCTCTGAAAATTCCCGGGAAAATTTCCCCAAAAACTTTCCGGGGAAATTCTTGGGAATTTCCCCGTATCTTTAAATTTCGGGAATTGACCCATCTCTACCGCCGTGCCACAAAACTTATTACGTGAAATTTCTTTTAGGAATAATAATAAATATTACAATAAATTTGCTATAAAATTTATTTACTTTGCAAAATTATTCCTTATTAATTTTGAACAATTAATTATTAATACGATACAATAAGTATCCATGAACAGTTTTAATGGAAAGTAAATATTAAAAATATTGTAATTTCCCATGTTAAATTCATATGTCACGGATTTCGAACGCCACCCATATGTCCATTAAATACGCAAATATGTATTTGTACGTAGTATTTAACAGATTTTTAATATTACACACATTGTTGACATGTAGTTCATTATTTTGTTACCAGATGTCATATCGCTTAGCGATACATGCTAAAACAGTTGTACACGAACACTATCGAACGATCCAAAGTAGACCCGAGCATGTGCATACTTACGATGCGGTCTGTTATCACATTCGAACATGGAGTAGGGATTTCAACTGGTCTTCCATTGGTAGTATAACTTGTACATCAGCAAAATTTAGATGCTTTATATCTTTTGCAACAATCAATTTATAATCAACTTCAATATTTTTAATAGCTTTTTAATATTTGTAAGCATGAGAGAAAACCCTATTTGTACCCGCATACGTCTTTATGACTTAGAGATTCTCTGGTCTTTACATTCAAAAATTAATTTCAGTCAATTGAACAAAAAATACGTGTTTATTATTTTTAATAAATAATAACATTAATAATCAAAAATAAGAAAAATATATTACTAGAGATATGCACCTATACAATTGATCTTTGAAAAAATATTCCACATGAATTTCGGTTTCTAAACATCAGTTCCTTCTTGAGTAAACATAAAATTTCTACAAAACCCAAACAATGAGACAGGGATATAAGTAAAAATATGTTGATGATGACAAATAAATAACTAAATATAGTAACCCGAATAGAACAAATGCAACTGCTGATACTGTTAGTCGCTAAAAGTATAAACAAAAATCTTTTATTGGCAAAATAAATGAATGTGAGGCAAGTTCCTGACTTCGGTAAGTTGAAAATAAAAACTTAACTTCATTTTGGGTTAAATCGGATGTGGTAATTGGTGGCAATTATCTTGTTACTTCCTTTTATCTTATAATCTCCAACAATAAAAACTTCACGTTCTGTATTTATAGAGTCGAAGAGCGTATTCGATACAGAATTATTTGAAAATGAAACTACACAGATCACGTTTAATTAAAGTTCTCCCAGAAGAATTTCAAAACTTATAATCGACGCTATATCATTTCAAATAACAAATTATTCCACCAATTATAATAATTTGAATAACTTCGCACTGGAAATTAAATTTCAGGCATGAAAACGATTTAATACGGGAATCTGCATAATAAAATAATTGCCCCAAATTGTTACGGTATTACATATGAGCCATAATTATTCATTGTTAAATTTATGCACTTTATTTCGATGTGCACACAAGGTGCACCAAAATTGTAAAATGCACATGGTGTGTTATATATGTAATATATACAAAATATTGGTACAGAATTAAATACAAATTATTAGGCATTTGTGTTTAATATAACTTAATTTACAAAATAATATATGGGTTTAATATAAATAATAATAATAATTCTTTATTGTATATCAAGATGTACAAATCTTATTACAATTGATTAATGAGGGTGAGTCAATTTTTCCTGGTATATTTGTTACCTAGGCAGAGTACGCGTTGGAATAATGAAGATGAGATGATGAAAAGGACACACAAAATCACCCATACCTTACCCAGGATTCGAACCTGGGTCGTGAGTTGGCTACATTGCTCACTACACCACCGGGGGGTCTGTTATATGGGCTTAATATAAAAACAAAAAATGTCTACATTTTGTAATTTTGAAAATGAGCAATTTAAAATCATATATTCATATAAAATCTGGTTTAAAATATTTTGTAAAGTAAATCATGCCTATACTGTTGTTTTTACTTTCATTATACTTGTACATATTTAGAAAAGTTGTAGAAGAAAAATTTTTTAGAGAAAATTTATTTTTACAGATAACAGTATTTAAGTGAGTTCCATTATTCTAAAAATATAATTTTGCATATTACTTAGAAAAAGTAACAATTCAATAAATTTCTGAGTGATTACATTTTTTTATCAACTAGATAATAATAATTAACAAGCCAATTTTATCTGTAGTCCGTGAGAAGCGATTAAAATTGAATTGACGTTTAAATTGCTATTATTGTAGTAAAACAATATAAACATTTAAAACACAATTACACATCAAAAATTTCAATTTAAAAGTTAATACTTTATAATAAATCACATCATTTTGCACAAATTGATTTGGTATAAACATTTAATTTATTTTCAAATAGCAAAACAATTGTTTTAATCATCTTTATGTATGTGTTACAATTACTCAACAAATTAAAATAGTGCAATCCTTTAATAATATTAAATGTGTACATTTTCAGAACGGTAAAAACATATCAACTTAGAAAGACCGTGAAATATTTCTTGAATGGTACTTTATAAGTACACTGTTTTTGAGTTGTGACCATGTTGGAAAAAAGATAACAACTCGTATGATAATGAAGAAAGAGTTAGTGCCCAAAATCAAGAATAAAGTAGTTTCGATACTCTTGGGAATTTCAAAATGAATGTTTATTGTAGATAAGGCCAACAGTATATAATTAATATTGCAAATACATAGTGACAGTGACAACAAATAAACTGTTAACCTATGCAATTTTATTAATTTATACAGGATGTTTCTTTTAAAACAACCAGCGCTTTTTTGGGCGAACTAATGACTTTAGAAAAAATGTTATATACAAGAAATGATCAAGAATAAGGGGCTAATTTATTAATAATAACAAACCGTAAATTCGATTAGTGATTCTCAACGTCAGAACAAAATTATATTTTTTTAAATGGTATCCTATATAATTTTTTAGGCCATTAGATAGAGAATTTTTTTCTGATTTCAACGATATAAATATGGTATAGGGTTGTGTAACGATTATTTCAAGAAATATGGTATTTAAAATAATGTCATAATATTACAACAGGCTATGCAATACGTCTGTTGCCTAGTTACGCTAGTAGTAAACCCATTTTTTATTACATTATTTCTAGTTTTTATTACCATTTTTCTCGAAATAATTGTTATACAACCCTATGCTATATTTATATCGTTGAGATTAGAAAATAATATTCTATTTAAAGGGTTAAAAAATTATATAAATTACCATTTAAAAAATATAATTTTGTTCTACCGTTTGAGAACCACTGGTTAAATGTTCGGTTTGTTACTGTTGATACATTATCCCCTTATTCTTGATCATTTTTGGTATAAAACATTTTTCTCTAAAGTTGTTAGTTCACCCAAAAAAGCGCTGGTTGTTTTAAAGGAAACACCCTGTATAGTGATAAGGCTCGTGTTAAGGATAATTCATTTTATTAAAAACTGTGTGCACTTAAATAACTTAATTGTGCATCCGTTGTTAAACTGTGACTTAACTAAACTATATCTTATTTACAAATTAAGGTAGCTGCTAGAGCTGACAGCTGTCATTCCTAAAAATAACTAACTTAAAAATATATTTTTTTATATCTACTGTATTCTTTTACAGTCTTAGAAAAAGTATAGTATGACCCTCTTTTTATAAAGTTTAAAAGCGACTTTTATAAAATTTGTTACGTAATATATTATTTTTTACTTTCGTTTATAAAAAGTGACATAACGTAGTGGTTCACACTATGCAACAAATTAATTACAAATTGATACGATATGGCCTCAAAAGTATTGGACACAGCGTGAAGCTAGCAACCACTAACATCTGAGTTATTATGCATGGATTAAAGTTAGCTGCTGTAACTGTTTGCTGTCCTTTGGTAAAATTAAGTAACCTAAAAAAATGTATTTTCTGCTGTTTCAAATCGTAGTGGTAGAAAAAGTATAGTGTGTTATTTGTTTTATAAATTCTTTAAATATTCGGTTTTATATACAGGTGTCCCAAAACGTACCAGAAAATTTTCCGGGTGAATACCAGGGCTTTATCTCGACAATTCAAGCGGCTTCAAGTATATTATGACTTGAAAAATCCTATTGGTTTATCTCAGCGGATTGAAATTAGGATTCACTTATTTTCAATCTTCTTTAGATTCGTATCGACTAAAAAAAGATAATTAAATACTAGATTATGCAGACAGGCAGTGAGAGGTATATGATCTAATTTCGTGCTGCATATGTAACCTCAAAACCCAAAAATTGTCATGTTGTTATTAGACTTTTCTTTCAAAAACATTAAAAAAATATTTGTTTCTTCATCACTCCAAATATTTTGCTTTTGGACGATTTTATTAAGTTTTATGTCGCGACTTATAAAATGAGGTAAAATACCTACAAATAACCAATTGATATGAATTTATTAACACTCCAACATATTGCGGATGTGGGCATGCGAAGTTCCATTATTTGAAGTTTGACGGTTTATTTCGACAGAAGTCAAGCCGCTTCATAAGTCCAAGCCTGCTATTTTATAGGTTTGACTTGACATTTTCAAGCGGATTGAAATATTAATCTCGATCGTTTATTTCGAAGATTGAAAAGGGATTTACTAAATTCAAGCGGCTTCAAACGTCGAGATAAACGTAGTCATTGTTATTTAAAATTTGAGTTTCACGGATTTCAGAAATACTGATCTAGTTACCATGATCACGTCTTTTGTTTGGTCACTTTTGAACATCGTTCGCCGGACTTGACTCCACTAGATTTTTGTCTTTGGGGCTTTGGTGTCACATGAAACAAATTGTTTATGTAATTGAAATCCGCACGGTAGAATAATTATGTCAAAGAATACAGCAGACTGTCGATATTATTAGGAATAACCAAGAAACCATATTAAAAACGCAGCGATCTCTTCTGCGAAGTGCAGTTTTATGTATCGAACACAATGGAGATAATTTTGAACGTTTCTTGTAAATAAAATAATAAAAATGTATTAAATAAGATTTTATTTCGTAAAATTATTGCCACATAAATTATGAAATAAACAATAACTAGTTAACGATCACGAATAAGACATATGTTTATATGGACTTTTCGTCTCTAAATAAGTTCTAGAATTCATCTTTGAAATATTGTGTGCATACATAAGGCTGCACGTCACAGAGGAGTTTGCTGCATTCTTAATATGGTTTCTTGGTTATTCTTAATAATAGCAGCAGCCTGCTGTATTCTTTGGCGTAATTCTTTTACCGTGTGCATTTCAGTTGCATAAACAATCTATTTCATGTGACCCCAGAGCCCCAAAAATAAAAATCTAATGGAGTCAGGTCCGGCGAACGATTTTCAAATGTTACCAAACAAAAGACGTGATCATGGCAACTAGATCAGTATTTCAGAAATCCGTTAATCTCAAATTTTAGCCAAATAAACTATGAAATAACAATAACTCGTTAAAGGTGACATTTAGGACATATGTTTATATGAACTTTTCGACTCTAAATAAGCTCTGGAATTCATCCCTGTAATATTACCGTACGTTTTGGGGACATTCTGTAATCGCTTCACTCGTATAAAAAAACTTATGAGCAAAACGACGTTTATAAAACTTACATAATAAACTGCTTGTTGTCACATGAGCTGAGTTTTAATTTACGAACACGACTGTTTAAAATATTGCATTATTTATCTTCTTCGTGAGTAAATTGTTACAATATGTGAAGATGCTTCTTTTAATATTCACAAGTCCATTGAATCTTACATCACAGGCTGTAACAACTTTAATATCTTTTATTAATTTTGCAATAAAGAAGAGTATATTTCCTACTCACATTCCAGGAAAAAATATGAAATTTTATAGAATGTTTCCATTGTAGAAAGAAGTAGCTATCAAATAGAAATCTCTTCTATTTGCGAAAGAGGATATGTTATTTTACTACTACGTTTATATTGCCAGCAATTCTCTCTAATAAAATAGGTTAAATATTATGTTTTTATACTTGAACGAGACGATAGTTTCAATTGGAAAGAGGTGGTGATATATTTACACAAAAGACAATTGAAAACATATTTGATGTAGTCGCTAATTAGAAAAATATTGACATATGCATTTTCATTTCATTAACAATCTGTTTATCTTTTTCAGGTATGTATTGGTCCGTCTCTGCAATATGTGTTTTTGATGACAGTTTCTACGGTAACATTTTTTGGTAAGGCTTTATCAATATTAATTCTTTTGTAACATAACTACCAACAAGAAAAAAATATTGATAGAAATTTAATATTCGAATGATCTGTGTTTGGCTACCCAATGCAACTTAGAACCAGCTATCAAAATTCGAATGACCTTAAGTAGTCCAGAAATAGCTCTGTTATACTATTAATAGTTTTCATGGAATATTTAATATTTTGCTATTATGTTAATTGAATATACATGACATACACAGCAAATTGTTTATCATTTTTTTTATTTTTTGTAAAAATTAATTTAATTGTTTAAAAATTCAGAAAATTTATATACTTAAGTAATTTTATTCTTATAATCGAATGATAATCTTTTTGGGTAATATTTCAAAACTAAAAAAAAACACAAGCGCCCAACTTTGGGTAAAAAGTATGAAAATTACAAAAAAATATTCTTCTATTTACCCTTTACTATGCTGATCTTAAATTTTAAAACCGCAGGGCAATATATGTTCTTGTTTTCGAGATATATGCTTTCCGAGTTATACCTTAAAAATATCCATTTTAGAATCTGTGGACATTACTAAAATATGAAAATGGCTAAAAAAAAAACGCAAGGGGTTCATCTTAAGAGTTTGTGATTTTTTGGCATGTTTATATTGTTATTTATATAAATTTAACTAGTTATTCAAAAATTATGAAAGTTGGTGATAGCGCCAAGACTATTTATATTTGGGTTATTACCAAAAGGGATATTTTTTAGAAAAAAATATAACGCAATATCTCGGTAAAGATTAAAACAATATAAAACTGCGATCAAAATTTTTAATCAGCGCATAAAAATTTGATTTTTTAATTTTTTCAAATTTTACCCAAAATCGTGTGTATCGCAATTTTTTAAGGTTATAATTCAAAATTAGGTGGATACATTTAACAGCTTAAGAACAATATTTCATAAGTAAATTAATATACTTTCTAAACAACTAAATTAATAATTAAAAATAAAATATTGAAAATATTCATTTAAAAATTAATTTGTGTACACTGTACACTATATTTCCTTGGAAAAGTAGGTATGCTTTGCTTTCCAATGATGTGTAAGGTGATGAACAATTGTTCCACTCAATAAAAGTGTTGTAATTACAGAAGTTAAGAGTGATCTTCTGATCTTTACACCTCTCAGTGTTGAGATCGAGTTATTGAGATACAGCTTCGAGAACAAGATTAAATTAAAATATGATTACTGGGAAACTGGAGTAAAGTTATTTTGTGTTTTACAATGCTCTCAACTTTGCGTAAAAATGTTCATCCGCAAATTGCTGTCGGTGAATCGATGGGAGCAGAACGCACAACCCTTTCGGTGGAATTTTAACTCAAACTTTACTCTCGAGAAGAAAAAGTGAAATAAATTACTTGCTACGCCGAAACATTTCACATTTTTTGTTCGGAATTAAGTTTGCTGTTTCTGAATTAGAGATTTACTTGTGATTTCAACTTTTTACTCATATTGCTACATTATTTTCATAAAGACAAAGAGAAACAACCGGAACTCAATTACGGACTTGAATTATTTAAAAACAAAAGTGAACTCTATTCAGCTATGTCTCGTACAATTACATCTGGTAAACATTTGCACATTCAGTATGTAATAAATTGGTATTTTGAACATACACTATGTACGAATAATTCACTAGTTGCACGTACAGTAATTAGTATATTTATATATGCTGTACTCTGTTTTTAAATTAAAGCCCGTGCTGTCTATCTCCTAATAACTACCTATAGCTATTTGGCAAATAAATTATTTATTAGGTGAATAAATTTTGTCAGCAATTTCAATTAACTAATAGTATATATGTCAAATAAAAATATTTATGAGGTACCTAATAACAATTAGGAGGTGAAGCTATATAAATAATATTTATAAGCTAAATTAATTAATTAGAAAATTTATTTCGAAGTGAAAATTATGTGCCTTGTGGCCAGTTGCATCAATATTTAATTAAGAATTAAAGAAAAATTAAATTAAAATCAACATTATTTTACGTATAAAATATCTTATATATGTTGATTTTAATTTAATTTTTGTTTTAATCCCAATTAAAATATTAGTGCGACCGATAATTAGAGAAGTATATTTACAATTATCTAAGGCAATGCTTAATATAAGAACAACCAATGTCAATATAAGACCTAAATGAGATTCGTTGTATAACTGGCTAAGAAACAATACATATTTATATACCAAATCAATCAGTCTAACTATACACGACTCTATACATATACATTGGCAGTAAACAATGTCTTGTAATAAATTAAAAAATTACATATTGGAATAATAACCAAAGTAGACATGTCAGTAAAATCTCGAATGACTTTAATGCCACAGGCAGTTTAAATCACAGATTTAGCTATATTTTTAATCTTATTATTATTATTATTATTATTATTATTATTATTATTATTATTACATTAAACACAAAAATATTTTTTTTTGATTTTTTTGTTTAGTCATTATGACAACTATTTTTCTGTTATATTATTAAATAATAATAATTTTTTTTAATACTGTAAATCTGATTTTGCTTGAATTTCTGACTTAAATAAATTCAGTGTTCAACAAGCACTTCAGCCCAAGCCTTCTAGATTGCGAATCCAATACTTCAATATCTGAGATAACAAAGAACATGAACATATCTATAATGCCAACTGAATTTTCCATGTTTTTCATATCAGAAAAACATATTTTGACAAGTAAAAATATTTCTGAACATACAGACGTTCGCGAATCAATTGCAAAAGACATTTGTTGATGCTTCGCGAACTGTGACACTTCTATATTAATTATGATTTTCTTCCTGATCCTGTTTCCAAGGAAATGAATTTTCTATTTATACCAAATTCATTTCCTTCGGGAAAAAGCTATTTCCAGACAAATAAAAATCTTGTAACTATAAGTACATATGTCTTGATGATATATTTGTTTTATTTACTATTTTATATTTATGGCTTCATGTAAGAATAATCACTGTCAACATTTTCTAATTGAGTGACGAGTGACTTAAAATGAACTAGTAAATATTCATTAAGTATATCAATGTGATGTCTCCATAGTTTATTAATTGAAAGAAGTTTTTGCTTGTATATGACATTTGCTCAAAAATTAACATTGGATATTTTTGCATTAAGCCACATTTATACATACAAACAATATATTTTGCGAACACTGTAGTATGAAATGGAGTTGACAAAACTTTATCGTAAACATAGTAATATATGTATTTGTTTCAAATTCATTGGTGGATGATTTCTAAAATTCTTTTAATTAAATCTGAATAGTTTTAATTGCTTATTCGACTGAAAGTAACATATTAATAATAACATAATCCGTTTGTTTGTTTTTGAAAATAATATTGTAAATAAATGAAAATCCAATTTACGAAATGAATTAATTTCATTAATTGCCATATTTCATCTGATAAAATATGATACTATCGTTTTTATATATTACACACTATTAGTTTTGACATATATAGCTATTTTCATTAATAAACATTAAAATACGCAATAATTTATATAGCCAGTATTTAAATACCTCCGTTGGACTGTACAGGCCGGTATACAATGTAAGCCATGCAATAACCAAATCACAGTATAAATATAAACAAAAGTAGCACCTATACCACAGAGGAAATATCTATTAAACTGTCATATTGATAATGTTGAATAGTAATCAAATATTATCGCACGGATTAAAGAGCCTAATTTTATTAGTGTCAATGTACTTTATGCAGATTTCAATAAGGATAATAATATATTAAGCAGTTTTCATAACACGGGCACTCAAAGTTATTATTTTCGTAAGATTATAAATATCTAATAACTACTACTACCCCCCATACATATATAACTTTAGGCATTTAGACATCATCATTATTATTATTTATCATCAATTATAAGACATTGTGTATCCAGTATCAAGTATTATAGTATCTTATTGTCTTGTACAGTTTGTAAATAAATAATAAAACAGAAAAGAGCAAGATGTTGCTATGAAAACCCACCGCTCCGTAATAATTAAGTTATCGAACAGTTTTGTTTTTCGAATCGGATAGTCGACAAACTCATATATGTCACATTTATCAATCTTTATTTCAATTTTTGAGAATATTTGCTCTAAATGGATTTGACATATATTAAATAAATAAAAGAACAAAAAGTTGAAATTTATATCTAACTTTGTTTTTTAAATATCATTTTTTTGTTCAAGTCTAGATATTTTTTTTATTTTATAATAAATGATGAATCCATCAAATAAAATTTCAAAAGTAGGTACGTAGGTACAAAGAAAAAATTTACACAATCATACTATAAACGGTCTTTTTTGTTTTATAGAATCCATGTAGTTTTATATTAATTTGATTTAAAACATGACTATAATGAAAGTCCCCGAATGGAATAAATTAATACATGTTACTTGTTTAGGTAGATATGGATTGCCATGAATAATTATTTTTTTTATCAATGGAACATATTTTTTTATTAAATGTCAATAAATAAAATTTTCACTTATTTCCTACATGGCATTTATATTCTTCGTAAAAAAGTAACACGAATTATTATTTTTTTTCTATTCTTGGCACTTATAGACATATTTAAATAGAATTAATTAACAGAAAACATGCATTTTTCTGAAACGATTAAATCATTGAATTCATAATTAAATTCTCTAGTCAATTCTGGTATCACCAATTTTCTAATTTAAATGGTACAAATTTGATCTTTTAAGCAAACTTGTACCTCTTTCTTCAAATAAAAAAGTTACCGATAGAAAGCGAGGTTATCAAAACACCTTATGTAAAAAATGTATTGTTAATCCAATAAAATTTTATTTGAGAGAGCAGGTATAAAGATTTTTTTTGTTGTTCTTGAATAAACAAAAACAACAGCAACGCCAGCAATATGGCTATGTAAAAATGACCGAAAATAAATATCAGTAAATGTAAAAGTTCTAACTTTCCAAATCAACGCAA
This sequence comes from Harpalus rubripes, assembly GCA_963082715.1. NCBI lineage: Eukaryota > Metazoa > Arthropoda > Insecta > Coleoptera > Carabidae > Harpalus > Harpalus rubripes. The sequence goes on along the minus strand of OY720458.1, from coordinate 18,903,712 downwards.
ACTTGCTGTAATACAAACAAAAAGTGATTGATGTATAAATATCTAAAAATGGTTAAAATTGTCATTGATTCGATAATGCATGGGAGCCTTTCAATTTTTCCTATGAGTTTAAAGAGCGAAAGGGAATACAAAAAAACAAACATATTTAACCGAAATTCATACACAAAAAGGATAAATTATATACTCTATGGGATACTACGTGAATTGTACCAATTTTTATTTAATCTGAAAACAAAGGGCATCGCGATTGATCAATACATTCGTTTGTGCGGCTTATTGTGTCTACAACTTAACTGCAATTTCAAATAACGATTCGACATAACCGTATTAATTTAAAAATCGTTAACGAGGCTTTGTCATTCCATAAAATGTTTATCACCCGACAACGAGTTTCCGATTCGCACCCCATCCGGGAATATTTCACCACTTGCGCTTAATTCGCACATAATTTTACAATTATCCGGCAAAATCACCAACCAAGCAAACTGTTTCTTTCCCTCCGCTTCAAACAAGAACGAAGGTTATTAATGAATACATCATTACGCTTTCATTACCAAATATTACAGAAATGTAATTAGAAAAATCTCTAAAATACATCATCATATTTTCGAAACAAATATCGTAAAAACAACATAGTGCGTCTGAAAAATGGTGGAAACATCTTTTAAAACTTTATCTAAATAAATACAAATAATTCAATAATTTATTGTATTAAGATATACATATCTTTTAACAGTGGTTGGTACAAAAATATAATATAAGAAGTAATATATAAAGAAGCATACATAAATTTAATCAAACTGTACAATATTTTCACAAGAAAAGATACCTACACAGTTACACATATATACCTACTTATTTAATACGAAATATCAATAGAATCAGTATAATCTATATAAAACATTGTAATAGTATTTTAAATTTACTATTACTTACATACATAATATATAGAAACAGATGTAGTATAGGAATAGGGTTTAGGTTAATTTAACAATTTTATAAAATTCAAATTTATTATTCGTTTAGGCAGAATGAGCGCAATTTTAAAGAATTTACTGTATAATAAAATATGGTATTAATCTTTCTTTGATCAATGTTAGCCCATAATGAGTGGTAATTTGCTTTACGTATGGTAAAGTTTTTATCAAATAACGGTTTTATATACCGATTTCTGTAGGGTTCATATATAGGACATTCATAATAAAAGTGATACAGGTCTTCTTTTTTATGTTGGTTACATATTGAACAGTTAACTTTGGGTGTTAGTTTATATTTAAGTCTATTAATGTTTATGGTTATTAGAAACGTGGAAGACAATCGTATTTGAGCTAATAATTGTACTTTACTCATTTCATAATTATTGTTTAAATAATTTTCTAGTTCATAATCAGTTTTAATTAATTTATAAAAGTTATTATAATTTGAATTATTCGCAGCTTGTTTGTCGGTTAAGGTTAGAGTTTTTTCAAAAGTTTCTACTATATTGTTAATTTTATTTTTTGAGATCGTCTGGGTGGTCCAAAGCTCACCAAACTCAAGAGGCACGAGCAACTCTCTTAATTGTGTGGCCCAATCATAAGCTACTTTGTTTGTTTGTGATTTGTCCAACTCAAGGAGACGATTAAAAATTTGTTTTGGGATTCTATTTTCTTCCATTTGGGTTAATTTGAGCCACCATGCTAAAGCTTTTTTAAATACTTCTGATTTTATGTGTTTTATACCGGTTTCCATCCGTAAAAAGCAGCCTGGAGTTGATCTCTGACAGCGTAGCAAATATCTCAGAAATTTTACTTGAATATTTTCAATTTCATTCAAATATCTTAAGCCCCAAATTTCCGCCCCATAAATACCAGTGGCCAAAATTATTGCGTTATATAGATGCTGTTTTTCGTTCCAGTTTTTAGATTTAGTCTTTGAAAGCAAGGAGTTTACTTTTTGAATGGCCATGTTAGTTTTAGAATTTGAATATTTTGAGGCTTCTAGGAACTTCCCTGAACTACTAAATTTAATACCTAAGTAAATAAAGTTTTTAACCACCTCAATTGTATGATTTTCATATTTGAATTGTCTAGATAATTTCTTTGGTCGACCTTTATGGAATCTTACTATTTTATTTATATTTACTTTTAATTTATTAAGGGAGCTATATTCGAACAATATGTTTAATTTATTTTGTTTGTCTATTTCTGAGTGTCCTAAAATGACAATATCGTCGGCGTATGCCAGTAAAATTACATCATTTGTACCATTTATATTAATACCTCTTACCCCTTTTTCTCTAAAGAAATTTTCAATATCATTTAAATACAAATAATTATGGCTTATATTTGGTTAACTACAGCTTAATGGAAGAACAACCGATGTCCGTTTTTGATTGCAATTAGATTGATTGTGTAATCATCTAAAATTATCAATATTTTAATTAAGAACAACCAAAATCCAACTATAAAGGAATCTATAGTAATCGACATCTTTTGAGTCAATGTCATGTATAATTAATATCCCATCTGCCTATAGGGCATCCAGCCAGTCAATGGGTTTACGTCATAAATATAATATCACTAGAAACCACAGCTACTAGATAGTACATAGCTGACTCGTCCGCTGTACTGGAGCCAAAATGAACGCAGTAAAATATGAAATAAAAGTAATTTTTTTATAAGTTTATGTAGTAACTATTTTCATAATTAAATACAACTTCCATATTTGCCATATTATATTTATTTAAAATAATAAAACAAGAAAAAATACGGTTTGTTAAGATTTTTGAGGTTAGAGAAAAATATATGTATTGCATAAGTACCTGTAAAAATTGTAACCATTTCTCAAATGATTTGCATAATTTTGAGCAGAATAACCCGTCATTGTAGATAATATGTATGAGTAATATGACTGTAACACTGATATTAAATGATTGACGTGGCTCCATAATGGCGGATGAATCAGGTGTAATTTATCTAGTAGCTATACTAGAAACTATGACGGCATGTGTTAATAAGTTTACATAAGCATGTAAAACTGACTAAAATATGATCTGTGGGTTGCCTCTATACATACAAATCATTGTTACGGAGAGAAATAAGTTATTATACAGCGATTAACATCACTTAAGCTTCAGGTCATTGATTTCTAAACCGCAAAATAACAAGTAATTGTCTTACTTATGGATTCCTTCATTCTTTCCTCAATAGGTATGTCTAATAGCTTCATCTGTGTCTTACTAACACATTTAGTGCCCTTATGACTTAGCCTGTTTACGTTAACTGTGGCAAAATTTCATTTTGGACAAAAAATGTGAAATATCTGAAATTTAGATTTGACATTTAGATGTGTCACTGTCATTGTTATGTTTATAATTTATTGGTGAATTTTACCTTTTCTTATAATGATTTTCGTTCTTAGGTAAGTATAATCTTAAAATGGAGTAGTATTTTAGTTTAGGAAGGGAATAAATCACCCCAAAATCACGAAAACTTAATCACAATACAGGTTGAGAAGTATATTGTAAACATATAATATTTAGTAATATGAATATTCAGTTCAATTCAATTCAAAAACGTTTATTGTTCTTATAGGTTTTACAACATTTTATATATAGTATAATGTGAACAGTTAAAAACATATGCTGCTTTAGGGAATATTTTCCCTCTTCAGGAATATTCAGAATTACCATGTGAGCTTTTTACTTGTTTCACACTTTCGCGCCAATGGCAGATTGGTATCCCTGTGACGAGTGATGTTGGTAAGACTGATCGAGTATCTAGGGATATTCAATTCATTCTGTAAAAAGTTGTTGTTGTCACAAAAAAATGTCTGTTTATGTTATGTTCCATGTGATGTGTTATGTTTTTAAGTAAAATAGAAGACATATTAAGAAACGTATTATTATTATTAAAATTCCACGGCCATCCCCACAGCCAATAATAAAAAAATAATCAAACGCCATTTTACAAAAATTAACAAAATTTTACTTAATAATAATATTTTCAAATGTAATTATTTCTATTAATGGTTTTAAATACATAATAATAATAATAATAATAATAATAATAATAATAATAATAATAATAAAATTTCAAAAATCCCCGAACGATGACGTAAACCCATTGACGGCTGGATGCCCTATACATGACAATTGTTAAATATGACTGCTTTAGATTTGAACATTTCGAAATGGCAGGCAATTTCAAATTCCTGTTGCTATTGGAATACCTTTTATTGGAATTTTCAAATAATATATGTTTTTAATTCTTTTATATATGTATATATGAAAATAAGTTCACCATGTTTACACAGAATGTCAAAAAACAAAATAAGATATTTGATTAATGTGATTCATAACGTGTGTATCTAAGTTTATCCATATATTGGAATCGTCATTTTTAGTAAAAACAAATCTTATATAAAGCTATGTCCGGAAACTTTTTGTTACAGAGCCCTCTGAAGGTGCACCTCACCAGACACATTTTTGTTAATAGCTTTGATGTTGTACTAAAATTTTGAAACTTGGTATGAGCATACTACTTACTTAGATGTATGGTTATACTTTAGTGTCTGTATGACTGCTATAGGTTTGACCAACCAGAGGCGTCTCATATGGGGCAGCTTGGTACATTTTTCATCGTTACTTTTACCTGTTAATATTTTTCCATAAATTATTATATACCATGCAAAAATATACAAAAAGGTACTCTTGCTAAGTTACTCGATGATGTAACTGTCGCGAGCACGTGGCGAAGTAAACAAACGAGTCTCAACCTGTTTAATTACTTCCGATCTCCTGAAGCTTTTGCATTCGATGGAATATCCGAGAGTTCTTCAGAAGGTAATTGGTAGACTATATCACATTACATTCGTTATGTGTAATGTAATCAGGGATTCAATATACAGAGGCTATGGCAGCGCAATGCAGTTCCGTTAGTGAACTAGGACAGTCAATTAGTTAGTGAGTTTAGTAGCATAGCAGTATCGTGGTGAGCGTATGCAATATAGTGGAGTACTTGGGATGTTACTGGCATACTAGGATAGATGTGGAAGTGAATACTCGGTAGTGTTAAGGATTATTGGGAAGCTAGAGTATACGGGGACAGTAACGGCTAGTGGAAGTGCATACTCGGCAGTGGTGTAGAAGAGTTGTGGCGTACGGACAGTTAGTGATACTGAATCGGATATCGGTCAGCTAGTGGAGTTGAAGAGAGTTCAGAAAGAGAGTGAAAGGAGTGAATTATGTCCGGGCAGTTGAGTATACAGACGTTGTGGAAGTCAGTTGAGTATACAGACGCTCTGAAGGTTAGTGGTAAGAATAGTATCATAAATAGTGATATAAATAAATAGTGACAAAATAGCGTAAAAATAAATAGTCGTATTAATTGTTTAAATAAATAACTCTAGTGTTTAAGTAATTAATTATATTCTTAGTCTTAAATTAGTATTTAATATTTGTTTAGCTATAGTAATCGTCATTGTTATTGGCTTTTAATATTTATTCATCGTTTTAATAACCATCTATTTTAGTTAATAATAATTTATTGTTTACACTTCACCCAAATAAATAAAACGTTACATTTGGATATACTTGTATGTGCACGTCTGGACGCACGATCACTATTACCGTTACGAGATCCATAAGACTATATCTATATCTGTATTCACCTACTAAAATTTTGCATTTAGCAAGTTGTATCAAGAGTATCTTTTTTGTGTATCTGCATTGTTAGTAATATTTTATTAGTAAAAATGTTAATAGATAAAGCATAACGACGAAGAATGTTCCAGGCTTCCCCATATGAGACGCCTCTGGTTGAGATACAAGAATAAAATAGTATAAACATGTATCTAGTATTCTCATACCAAGTTTCAAAATTTTAGCGCAACTAGTACCAGACCATAGTTATTAATAAAAATGTGCTTGATGAGATCCACCTTCACCTGTAACTCTGCAACGAAACGTTTCCGGACAAACCTTAATATAACATTTTTACTCAAAATAACTCCTACAATAAATAGTTTAATTCTGGTACCCCCGTTATGAATCACCATGCATAGTAGAGATCAAAATCTCAGAACTGGTTCATTTTCAGATCTATGTTTATTGAAATTTTTCGACTTATATACCGCATAAGTATATTTTTACAATTTGAATAAGGATGCTTTTAAAATATGTGATATTATTTTTGTAAAATAAAACAATTTTTCATATTTAGTGTAATTTGGTTGCTAAATGTGCTGTGAAAATTTGCGACAGCCTTCCTCTTGAAGGTGGCAGTGGATTTATTTTTCATTGTTATGTAAAACACGTCGGCAATGGATTCAGGGATCAGGGATATTGGGTAGCAAGTAGAGCGATAAGCAAACAAAACCAACAATTTATTTTTACGATTATATTAGTTCCAGTTACGCTTGTTTCCTGCCCTTAAGTGCAAGTAAAATCCTTGTAAACTGAAGAAAGAACCAGAATCGGACAGCAATGCATACGCGTATATATTTGTCCCTGAAAGAACCATAGGTGACACTGACACTGAGTAACAATGACGCCAACAGATGGAATATGGTTTTATTTTTATTATAAAACTATCGATTTCTGCTCATCATCATTGTATGCTACCTTATTTATAAAACATGTAGTCGTATGAAAATGTAACAGAGATAGATTGTAACTCAAGCCCATTGCAAACCACTAATGAAGAGAGCCCTAGGGCAGATTATGCGAGCATGCACACTAAAGTCTTTCTTGTTTGTTGCCTAATATCGCTATAAGGGAATCAGATATGGAGACATCGTCAAAGACCTGATTCTAATTGATCGGGCTGCATCAATGTTGATAATAAAAAAATGTATCTAGATGTACATAAAGATGAAGCAATTTTTCATTATTACGTTATAAAAGAATGGAAAATAAGTAATAGATACTATTGATTTATGAAATTGATAAAATAAGAACGTTAAATCAGAAAATATTACTGAATTACTGTTACTGCAAATTGGCATTTTATTACTAAATCCTGCAGTGTTGTGCTATAACATTGACGGTGACGTCCGTCTCGTAGACCGACTTTACTTATATGCCACATTTTAGCTTGCAGGTTAAGTAAATATATATGAAAAATAAACTGTTCTATTAAATCTAATTTTACGTGATATGTAAAAATAAAACAAAAAAAATATACAGGTGTTCAAAAAAAACCTAAAACATCTTGTATCAGCTGCCACAAAATAAAAAATGCTTATACTTTCAGTAGGTACTTCAAATTTATGAATTAGTGCTAATATTAGTCATATTTTGTTGCAAAACTTATTTTGTAAAGAGATTACCCTATTGCACATATGCACATTATAATACAAAAGCGGTGACGTCGGTCTGTGGAACGGAAATACATCGTATAATAAAAACTATAAAATAGTATACATAGAACTATTATTACTTGTCTATCTATTTATCTCTTTCTCTGGCACTGAATAGGCGTACAAATTTATAGCATACGGTAATATAAATTTACAATTTTTATTAATAATACGACAGTAATGTTAGTAGTACTATAATGAAAACTACTAGGTATAGCAAATATTGAGATGTAATAAAACAAAATTTCAAAGTAAAGTTGATCACCTCAAAGCATATTTTTGTTCGTACGCCTAGGTACAAATAAGATAAGATCATCTGTCAGTTTCGCGATACCTAACCTTAGATTTTGCGAATTATATTTATTATTAGGAGATAAGTTCCTACTTTGTATTGGCGTCTAGGTCTAGAAATGAACAAAACTGTAACTATATAATCTTACTTAAATTACACTAGTAGTTTCAGATTTCTAGTTTCTTTACGATCATTAGAGCAATGTATAAATACACAGTTTACTTTTTAATATATTCTTAACCAATAGTGTATACATAAAAATGATTTTTTTAGAAAGATGACATCTAATTTCTGTATAATTAATTTTTGAAAATTGGATATTTATCATGTAGCCAGTAGGGAATCTCATGTGAAATACACAGTTTTTATATACTTTAATTACAACTACTATAGATAAAAATACAAAAAACAGCAATTTTTATTAATCAACTATCGTATTTTGAATTAAGTAACTGAAAATTCATTAAAATATCAGTCAGCCATACTTAGAAATAAATGACATATCCGACCAGTGAACGTTTGGTAACGTCGGATGAAAAAACACGCAAGTTTTAAATTCAATCATTATTGCTTACTTCAATGAGATTGGACCACTTTATTTTTCTTGATTAATAATAATTTTTAATTTCTTTTTTATAATCTTATTCATTTTTGAATTAATCAAGTTGATTATTTCATCTATAAATTAATAAAGCAATATCAGAAAACGACAAATATAATTAAATTATTAGACATTTGCATGTAAGGAAAAACTAATTTATTTACATCTCTTTTATTTAATATAAATATACTTGTATAAACAACAATAATATTGATTGTTTCCACTGCCGGGAGAGAAACTTGATTTCTCTGTATCTTTATTCTCTATTCCGACATTAGCTTCAACATTTAAATGTTCTTTTAAATTGCCTTCTTCACCAGTATCCAAGTATATACTTTATAAATGTATAAATACATATTATACTTATTTTTACTCTTCATTAGCAATAGTCAATTCTTTTCCATCTGGAGTGCAGTCTCGATAGCTGGTACTACTACTCGCTCGTACCGTTTTATTAAATTGTGATTAACTGTAGGCACATTCTACGTAGATAAAATTGTGTTTAATTGTGTTTCTCCAATACCACCAATTCACATTGTATTTTGGTCTTGATGAATTTTTCTCACAGCCTGCTTTTCACTTGATAATTTATTGCACATTTGTAGCATTTTAAATGAAATATACTTGTCAGGCCAATGATATCTTTTTTGACAAGAAACCGAAATGATAAAGGTAAATCCTATGTTTTGCACCACATGTCCTGAACCAGCTTGTCAAAATATAGGATTCGACGTCCGCTTATCGAGGTTATGTCAGAGTTTTCATATTGTAGGGTTTTTTTTTTTTTTTCATACTGTCACTCATATTATTTTCCATGTTATATTTTTTTAGAAAATCGTTCATTGTGTTGAAATTGAGGAGTTATATCACTCATTTTTAAAATTTATAAATAACATTCAACTCAACACTAGCACCAACAATAGGCAGCTGATGCGCAGATCCACGCCAGATCTATTTATGCAAAAAATAATTAATAATTCCGATTATAAGTCGTCTCAAGTAACATCTAAATTTAGTTATTAATTTACACGTGAACGTTTTTTATTTTAGTTAAAAAAATACTATTTATTATGACAAAGTGATCGTACTACCTTAATAACTATTTACGTTTTCTCAGGGGTAAATCACTTTTCTGGTTAATGCATTCTTATCTGAAATGAATAATACAGTAAAATTGTGTCTTCATAGAATTTATGTATATACATAGGTACATATTTTCATAGCGTACATCTATTTCTGTGTGATAAATTTTTCAATTTTAAATCCCCGTCATATCTATTGTTTTAATATCAGAGAAAAGTTTGTAAATAAAAAATATTACCAAGCTTGTGTAAAAAAATGGAATCGCAAGTTTTTATCTCTGCGGAAACAATATTTCATGAGTAATGAAAAATATTACACACTATTTATTTTCAATAAGAGTTTTCTTTGGAGAAAATGCGATGACATTTATGATTTATTTATATTTTCATTTGTAGCGTATCAATACAAATTGTTGTTTTTTGTCAAGTTAATATTGTGTAAAACTGGTATCGGATCTGCAGGATTTTGAATTATGAATCTAATCTATTCCACCCACACGATATCAGATTACGGCAGTCGGAATAACCGAATAAATTCTTGATATTTCACGATATGCCCGAGGTGAAGTGGAATTTTACTGCTTTCGTTAATTTTAGAATAAATATTGACGATAACTACAGCTTAAACAAATACACAAATATCATTATTATCAGGTATACCTCCATGGTTGCCAATAACCTTTTATAATTTAGAATTTATCCAAACGTTTATACTATGTTTATGTACATGATTTTATGTTTAACGACCTGTAAGAATATATTCTATGTGACTGAAATTTCGAGTATTTGTTAATATTTAAACGAGAAATAACCCAAAAATTAACCATTGGTGGGGGAGTGGTTGAGTGGATGGGTCCGTACGTGCGTGCATGCGTGTGTGGATGTGTGGGTTTGGATTCGATTACCCCTCAAATACTATCAGTCACAAAAAATTGTATTCCTATTCTATTCTAATATGGAAAGAATTAGACTTTCGTGTCAATCGGATAACTGGAAGTGACACTTTTTGAAGCTCCAAATAGATTTTCTTAAAAAATGATTAAATTTTCTGCAGGTCTGTATCAGTACGTTTTCTATATACAGGCTGTCTCAATAAGCTTGCTCACTATTAGTAACTTTATTTAAAGAGATACGAATTTGGTTAAATGAAAAAAATTGTGCCATTTTGAAATACAAATCTGATGATATCAGCAAACATTAATTTATATCTGTGGTTCTCAAAATATGAGACCTAACTTTTTTATTTTAAATAGGAACAATTATTTTTTATTTGCTTCTTTGCTAGAGAATCCAATTCTGAATTCAACGATAAAATCGTTTCACACCATTACACAATGAATTTTTTGAGAAAAATCCATAATAAATTTTATATTAATTTGATTTAAATATAACTATAACAAGTGTGCCATGAATGGAAAAAATAAATACATGTTACATATTTTACGTAGAATTAGAATGTCCTGAATAAAAAAATGAGTATTTTATATGAGATGACATTTAATAAAAAATATGAATAAATGAAAAAAAAATATTTACTAATTTTATTCATGGCCTTCTAATTCTACGTAAAAAAGTAACATGTATTTATTTTTACCATTCGTGACTTACTTATTATAGTCATATTTAAATCAAATTAATACAAAATTTATTATGGATTTTTCTCAAAAAATTTGTTATGTGATGATATGAAACGATTATATCGTTGAATTCAGAATTAAATTCTCTAGCGATTAAGAAAATAAAAAATATATGTTCCTATTTAAAATAAAAAAGTTTAGTCCCATATTTTGAGAACCGCAGATATAAATTAATGTTTGCTGATATCAGTGGTTTTGTAAATTAAAATGGCATAATTTTGCTCCTTTAACCAAATTCATATGTCTTCAAATAAAAAAGTTACTAATAGTAAGCAAGCTTATTGAGACAACCTGTATTTCATAGATAAGTTCATAAAATAATAAAATAAAATATGATATTAGAATATTATATAATAATTATGTAAATAATTGTGAAAAGTCATTGATTACTGAACCGAACAAATTTTGAGTTTTTTGTGAACGCAAAAAAGAATAAGTCATCTTTTCCTTCCACTATGAATTATAATGAAAATCATTTTGACAAACCCAAAGATATAGCTGAAGCTTTTGCAGCACATTTCCACAATGTCTATGCTCCTCAGTCAAAAGATCCTCTTCCCGATATTAAAACTGCATCAGATATTCCGGTTACATTAAGTGAGTTATCTAGCTGTGAAATTGAGTCCGCATTGAAAAAACTTAAATCCAATCTATTTTGTGGACCTGATTTAGTCCCAAATTTTATTATTAAAGATTGTTCATATCCATTTTCTCGAGCACTGTCACATATTTAATTTAGCACTTAAGACTGAAAATTTTCCTGATGTTTGGAAGATTGCTCGTGTTACTCCGGTTTATAAATCCGGTGACAAATCCAGCATACAAAAATATAGACCGATTACTGTAGTTTCAAATTTTAGTAAAATTTTTGAAAGCTTAATATATAAAACAATTTATAGTCGAATTCAAAACCAAATATCGTTTCGTCAGCATGGTTTCATGTCCAAAAGGTCGATCTACCAACCTGTGCTACTTTACACACTTCGTTTCATCTGCCCTAGGCAATAATACCCAAGTTGACAGACACAATATATACCGACTTCGCAAAAGCTTTCGACAGAATAGATCACGCCGTTTTAATCAACAAACTTCATTCTTTTTCTTTATCTAAATCCTTAATTTCATTTCTTTCTTCCTACTTACAAAATAGATTATTCTTTGTTCACTTCCTTGGCTACAACAGCTCTCAGTTTAATGTTCCTTCAGGAGTTCCTCAGGGATCTAATCTTGGCCCTCTTCTTTTCATTCTCTTCATTAATGATTTATCATACATATTTGATAGTAACATAACTAACTATATTTGATTTTAAGTCTCTTTTGCGTAGAAGAAATTGCAATACACTCATGTATCTTTTTAAACTTATTCACAGCATTATAGATGGCCCGTATTGCCTAAGTACCCTTGATTTTCTTACTCCTACAATTCAAATCAGATCACAAAATCTTTTATATGTGCCAGCTGCAAGAACAAATATTTTTTTACAATCTCCAATAATACGTATGAGTCAATTAAGTAATAAATTTTCTGACAGAGTTGACATATTCTTTAATTCGTATAATGAATTTCAAAATCAATTAAATACTTGTAATTTTTAGTATACGTATTTAATCAATAATTTTGATGTAACCAAATTTATATATTTTGTATATATTTCTTTATTATTCCTACCCTCTCATTGGGCTACGCCTGTTGGGTAGTGTATACTTAAAATATAAAATAAATAAAATAAAATACTGTTTTATACAGGGTGTTAATGAATGCGTGCTACAAATTTATAGAATATGTACGGAATGCAAAATAAACTAACTTTTACTAATAAACTTATATCCGAAAACGCATTGTTTTCGAGCTACAGGCGCTTAAAAGAGTAATTATCTACCTTAATTTTAGTTGGCTGTGACCTATCACTTCAGTTATTAATTTTGTTTTCCTACAACCTTACGTGAAAAGTACTTTTCACGCACTCATTACAGGTGTCACTTTTCAAGCACTAGTGCGTGAAAAGTAATTTTCACTCACTAGTGCTTGAAAAGTAAATAGGCGTTGCTAGGTTTGGTTAATTTCCCTGTCAAGTATATAATTAGGTAGTAAATAATAATGAAAGTAATAAAATTTACCTATTGAGAAATATGAATATACATATAAATGAAACAAATCTAATATTTTTTTAACAGATTGAGTACTAATCTAATTTTTAAGAACATTAACATTTTTTTGATATGTATTCTAACCTAACCTAATTTTTAATATTAATATTAAATGTACAATTTGTACATTATAAAAGACTAATCATCGTCTGTCTGAGATTTTTCCAAGTGTTTAAGTTACATTTTGTACAGTGTTATGAGAAAGAGCACTAACAGTATTTGAAGCTGTTGAATGCCTGTACACTCAGTATTATGAGAAACATCAATACCATTTCGGTTGTAGGAAAAATGTTGTATGCAACACGTGTGTAAAATAGTATTTTTTGTTTCGTGCTACAATCGCACTCGACCAAAAAAGTACTACTTTACACACTTGTTGCATAAATAACTATTATTTTAACTTCTAAAACTGAATTGCAGACGCATTACGGGTAAGTACACTGTTCGCGAATGTTGACATATAACAAAAAAAGGGAATTTTAGTTGTTAAATCAATTTCGATTGTACTAAATTTTTGACCAGTGGTTAAAAATTAACCACCGAGTTGCAGAATCGGGCTCATTATTGTATAAATAACGAAGCATATGCTTTAAAAACAAACTCCATGGCTACACAGTTCAGATGTCAAATATATGTAAATGACATATGAATATCACTGTAAAAAAAACCTTACCATTTCAAATTAATGATAATTGTAGTGTTCTAAAAAGAAAATATTAATTTATAATATTCCTAACCAATAAATTAGTTTTCATATGTTTGTAATTGTAATAATAAGAAATTAAGGTCATTATTACAAAATATATTTGAATTAATGTAACTGTAAAATTCGGGAAAAGAAAATATTGACAATACATTAAAATATGGAACAGTAGTTATATTGTGTGTAAAGGAACCTAATGCATTTGTCAGCCGTAGTAGGTATGTATTTAATTTTTTTTTAAATACATGGCGGGAGGTATTGTGTAGGCAAAATCAGATTATTAAAAAAATTTATATTAAAAAATGCTTTGTATTTGCCTTTGATCCTTCACAGAGATTTTTAAAAATATGAAGCAGTGAATAAATTAGCCACCTCTGCTATATTTGCATCAAATATCAGTTGAATTTAACAATTTGCGACGTAAACAATAAAAAAAAGTATATAACTACTGACATAAATACATAATATATTTCTATGAGAATATTTTCAATATATAAAATTAGGAAGAGACTTACACCTTTAAAATTCAAATATTATTAAAGAGATTAAATATCTTCTACATATTTTAGCTGAAATTGTTTTCAGTGATATGTGAAAACATAAAAGCTTGTTAAAGCTCCAGCATATAAAACTCCAATTAAAGTTTGCCAAAGCTTTAATAAACATATAATTATTTTTGTACACAATCGATAAAATAATAAACTAAAATTAATATTAAAATTCATTACATATTTAATATAGCACATTATTGCAAAAATGTTTTATTTAACTAATTTGAAATTTCATCAATGTTATTTGATATGAATGGAACCAAGAAAATTATTTTAATTTATTCACTATGCATATTACAATCGAATTTTAAATAAAAATTTATAAATTAAACCTGTGGCTTAATGCAAGAACAAACAATGTCAATTATTACCTAAAATGTGATTTATTATATAATCGGCGAAAAAACTCGGTACTATTTTTATACTTTGTGTCAATTAAAAAGCGGACCATATACGTTTAACCTGAGAAATCAGTTTTTCCTTATGTAAAATTAATTTAATTTAATTTTTCACGTTTATATAAATATTGCTTATTTGTAGTAATATCTGTGGAAATGAACAAAATTAAAAAAATGCATATAATTTGAACTGTCAAAAATTTGGTTTTCAAATAAAAAGTACAGATAATTACATATATTACAAATATTCTACACCTATGTCACTAAACCTATTTTATTTTTAAAATTTTCACCTAAATCTCTGAATAGATTTTATTTATATTTAATTTGTAACTTGTAGAATCGAAATTCTGACAGTTTCATGGCAATCATGACAAATGAGAGCATTATTTATAAAATTTCAAATTCAATTTTAGATATTACCAAACAAAATCTGCTTAGTACTTTAGAAATACAATTTAATTATCTACAGCTTTTATTTCACACTATTTGCCAAAATTATGTGGGAAGTTTTATACAAGGAAAAACTGATTTCCCATGTTAAACGCTAGCTAAACGCATATGGCTCACTTTTTAATTATTAACTTTAACCCAATATACAAGAACAACCAAACAAATGTTGTCATAAAACAAAACAATATTTATTTCAATAATAACCAATGTAGACATATCAATAAAATATTGACAGAATTAGTAAAATTTGTAATCAACATTAATAGTACAGTATGTAATTTTTTACAAAAAGTACTATCGGTATTATAAGCACTGAAAATTTCTTAATGTTTTTAAATCACTTAATTCAAGACTTTTGAAATGTGAACGTTGCTTGTTATTCCATTAAGCCACAGAAATACAAAGTGTTCATTTTAAATAGACCATTGCTATCTTGAGAACTATAAGAGCTACAGGTTAAATTGGAAAAAATCCATTTTATAAGACTGAAGTAATGAACATTTAAAAAATCAACCTGTGGTTCTTAAGTTACGGGACTAAACTTTTTAAATTTTAAATGGGGACATATATTTTTATGTGCATATTCGTTAGAGAATTTAATTGCACATAAAGTTTTAAGTTAAATCTACCGTGAGTTTCAGATAACAGGCAATATTTACTATTCTGTCATTAATGTATTACTATGGATACTAGTTATATACTGTACCGTTCCAGACAAAATGCAACATACGTTGTCAACATTGTGAATGGTTAAATGAAGATTGTCAAATGTATTACAATCTAACTGCAATTGTACGAATGGATCATGAAACGACTACTTATTATAGTTATGATCTAACTCTACTATAACTGACGTGCCATTGACGATAATTTTATATCATAGATGTACACGTACTTCCTAAATAACCCGTAGATTAAGTATTAAACTTACAAAAAAAATATTTTAACCAGCAAAGACAAAAATTGCCTATTAGTTTAATATAATTTTATTTGCAATAAAGTTATTTCAGATTTATTTAAAGGTGGTTTTCACATCTTAAGGAGCTCAGTTTTTTATCATTGTTGAATTTCAAGTTATATGATGACCAAGTTTTAATTTTTATAAGGACGCTACATAAAAAGAGTAAGTATTTTTTAACTTTTCAACGGTGTGTCACAGATATTATTTTGCGTAAGATTATTTTTATTAAATTTATTATGTTTTGTCTCTAATTAGCTATTTAGGTACGTAACCGATGCTGTTGGATAAGAGCTACATTTAATGATACTGGTATTCACGTATTTTATTTCAGTTTATTTCTAGATTTCAGTGTGAGAACATCGATATTATAGTGATTCAGGTGAGAGAGTTAATCTAGCATGTGTATGATTGTGAGTGTGCGTGTGAGCAGTACGGTGTACTGTAGTGGCCGCATCGTGTGAACCCGAGGGTCGCCAACGGTAGCAGCAGGGAAGGCTGTAGTGACCCGCATCTGGTGTCGCCAACGGTAGCAGCAGTTAGGGCTGTAGTGATCTGATCCAGTTGGTTAAGAGGAATGTCTCCGAATCACCACCGAAGCGGCAGTGGTTCCGTAGTGGCCGCTCGTGTGAACCCGAGGGTCGCCAGCGTAGCAGCAGGGAAGGCTGTAGTGACCCACATTCTGTGGTCGCCAGCGTAGCAGCAGTTAGGGCTGTAGTGATCTGATCCAGTTGGTTAAGAGGATTGTCTCCGGATCACCACCGAAGCGGCAGAGGGTCCGTAGTAACTAGCGGTACTGCCCGTAGTTGCCAACATGTGTGTACGGTGTGTGAATGCCTGAACCTTTCGTAAATGATTGCCTCCTCACTGAGTATTTCTCATGTGTTAATTCTTTTGCAGAAATAATCACGGCGTGAAGGAGGATTCCGCGTGACCGGGTTCGGCCAGGCGACGGTCATCTAGATTTGTTATTATTTTTGTATTAATACTGTATATACCGGTTTGGGCGATAAATGTGTCTAATATTCTAATTTTCAGCGCTAACGTTTAATCGTCATTTATAACATTTCAGAAGTGGGATCAGAACATTTTTAACTTTCAGCTTTTGGGATCACACCAACAAAGCTTTTGGAACAGTGCGGATATTGATTACGTTTATGTTTAGCTGGATTACGAACCTAGAACAACATTACAACATGACTTTACCTAACAACAGTCCTCAATTTCAGTATGTACGTTCACTTTACGCGCTATGCATAAATGGGACGAAATAACTACCATCATGTATATGAGATCTCGCTGGAGAGGGTATGCAGAAATATGGTATAAAGCGCTGCAAGGAATAAATCATTCTTGGGAGTCATAGAAGGCTATGTCGTTGAAGGCATTTCCGTCACAGGAAAACTATTTTCAGTTGCTTCAAGAAATGTTTGTTTTTCAGAGCAGCATCAATTAAGGATTTCAGATTGATCGAGATGGAGTTCGAACTGGAAAGGAGAAAATAAAAGCCGTCACCGGATTTCAGGCACCGAGGAATGTGCATCAAGTAAGACAGTTTGTAGGATTTACAAGTTATTTTCGACACTTCATTAAAGATTACGCTAAGATTGTGCGACCGATTACTAATCTAACGAGAAAGGATACACGGTGGTGTTGGGAAGCGAAACAACAGAAAGCATTTGAAGACCTAAAGTAAAAGCTTACGGAACGACCACTTTTGCGACTATACGATTCGAAAGCCAAAACAGAGGTGCACATGAACGCCAGCAAGTTAGGATTAGGAGGAATCCTGCTGCAGAAATTGGACACAGGTAAATTCCACCAAGTTGCTTATTTCAGTCGCCAAACTTCACCAACGGAAATGAAGTATCATTCGTATAATCTAGGGACTTTAGCAGTAGTCGAAACTTTAAAGTAATTTAGAGTATATCCGCTGGGAATACATTTTAAATGGAATGGAAAATGCTGGCTGGAACTGCAGGAATATTCATTCGATATAGAATATCGCCCAGGATTACGAATGGGTCACGTCGATGCGCTAAGTCGAAACCCCGTGTCAGGAGAAGGACTTTCTGCAGAATTTGAATTTTTTTCATATAACAAGCTGACTGGATACTCGCCGGACAAATCACAAATTGAAAATTATCAAGAACATTTTAAGTAAACCACCGGAAACTAATTACGAAAGGAATATTTATAAAATTTACTGTTTACGAGACGAGCGGGTTTACCGAATTACCGCGTCCGGAATCTAGTGGGTTGTACCTAGAGGACAGCGGCTGCAGATAGTACATTCGCGAAGTACAATGACTTGTGTATCAGATGTTTTTACCATAAACAACAGGGAAGAAGCAGCCAGAACTATTGAATCCAATTGAGAAACTATCAATTCCATTTCACACCATCCATATGAAGGACCATTTCAAATAAAGAAAGTTCTACAGAACGATAGATTTTCAATAGAAGATTTGCCTGGTACACATCGAAGTAGAAGAGGAGAATATAGTAACGTAGTGGCGATTGACAGGATGAAACCATATTTAAGTACACTTGAACTGTCGGAAGATAACAGCGCTTCAGATGTTGATGCTGATGCTGCAGGAATTTGGGATTGATTCCTCGAGGACGAGGAACTTTTCAGGATGGCCGAACTGTCACAGATATTA
Source organism: Harpalus rubripes (assembly GCA_963082715.1). Lineage (NCBI taxonomy): Eukaryota > Metazoa > Arthropoda > Insecta > Coleoptera > Carabidae > Harpalus > Harpalus rubripes. The sequence goes on along the minus strand of OY720458.1, from coordinate 18,884,882 downwards.
TTTTGCGTAAGATTATTTTTATTAAATTTATTATGTTTTGTCTCTAATTAGCTATTAGGTACGTAACCGATGCTGTTGGATAAGAGCTACATTTAATGATACTGGTATTCACGTATTTTATTTCAGTTTATTTCTAGATTTCAGTGTGAGAACATCGATATTATAGTGGTTCAGGTGAGAGAGTTAATCTAGCATGTGTATGATTGTGAGTGTGCGTGCGAGCAGTACGGTGTACTATAGTGGCCGCATCGTGTGAACCCGAGGGTCGCCAACGGTAGCAGCAGGGATAGCTGTAGTGACCCGCATCTGGTGTCGCCAACGGTAGCAGCAGTTAGGGCTGTAGTGATCTAATCCAGTTGGTTAAGAGGAATGTCTCCGGATCACCACCAAAGCGGCAGTGGTTCCGTAGTGGCTGCTCGTGTGAACCCCGAGGGTCGCCAGCGTAGCAGCAGAGAAAGCTGTAGTGACCCATATTCTGTGCTCGCCAGCGTAACAGCAGTTAGGGCTGTAGTGATCTGATCCAGTTGGTTAAGAGGATTGTCTCCGGATCACCACCGAAGCGGCAGAGGGTCCGTAGTAACTAGCGGTACTGCCCGTAGTTGCCAACATGTGTGTACGGTGTGTGAATGCCTGAACCTTTCGTAAATGATTGCCTCCTCACTGAGTATTTCTCATGTGTTAATTCTTTTGCAGAAATAATCACGGCGTGAAGGAGGATTCCGCGTGACCGGGTTCGGCCAGGCGACGGTCATCTAGATTTGTTATTATTTTTGTATTAATACTGTATATACCGGTTTGGGTGATAAATGTGTCTAATATTCTAATTTTCAGCGCTAACGTTTAATCGTCATTTATAACAGGTGTGTAATTTTTCTATGTTCATTTGTTCATCCATAGGTTAAAAACAATGGTTTAGCAACGAAACAAACGAATTCATCACTCATGTATTATCTGTTGTTTAATTTTAAAATTATTTTATTCATTTTTATTAATATTTTTAACTACGTAGCATTCAAATATTTTTTCATATATCATTATAAATATGTCATTACAAACTATGACGTCCATATAAAAACATGTATTATCTTTTGTTCAATATGAAGATTATTTTCTTTATTTTCATTAATATTTTTAACTACATAGCATTCAAATATTTTTTACAAATTTCATTATAAATACGTCATTACAAACTTTGACGTTCATATAAAAACAGTAAAATTATTTGAAATTCATAAGACTTTATACAATTTTAAGAACTAAATAAGGAAATTATTAATAAAAATATCCAAATTATTATTTTTAATTAAAATCTAAAATCTCTTTTTAATGGTGTAACATTCCAATATGACGTTCATATGAAATCAAAACCTAAACATCATAACAAATATAATACAAATAAGGAATATAATAATAGTAAGAATTGCATAATTACCATGGTTGCTTTGTGTCCTTAAATTAATTAAATTAAAAAATAGTAAGAATAAAATAATATTTTTGTATTTTTTGAAAGTCATTGTTATTCATTAAGCCGTATTTAGATATAGGGATAATTTTGATCTCACTTTTCGCTAACAATTGGAGTCACGTAAATTCATCTTTTTCAGCACATAAAAAATATGTTAAAATAACTTTTGTAGTGAATAAATGGAAATATACGTATGTATATAATAAGCAATTTAATAAATTACCTACATACATATATCGTAGTCCAAGGTTTGAGTGCCACTAGCATCGTATTTCATTGAACATACGTTTCACTTTCACACAAACTCATTGAGTATTTATCAGGCGTAGCATTATATATTTAAACAAGTGTTATTTGGTTTACTCGCGTTGTTTCATTATTTTCTGAATTCATATATTTGAAAATGAATTTCGTAATTTAAAAAGGCGATAGCAGAAGACTTGAAAGTAGTAAGAATTTGGAATAGAGTTAATGTGTGACGCAGAGATGAGCAAATGATATAAATAACTCGATTATTTTAAAAACGATTACATTTTCTAAACTTTGATAGTCCTTAACATGCAGTTTAAAGACCTAGTTTTAATATAAATAACCCATGTTTCTAATTTGTTAGTACCGTAAAGGACCCCATAAAAACTTAATTTAATTATTGTTATTATTTAAATTTTAGAAATAGGTCATATCCCATATTCTAATAATAAATATTTGAAGAGTTAATGATATTTTTGTTATTTGTTGGTGATGCTGATAAAATATAAAGAAGAAATATAATGAAATTAAGTGAAATGTGTATCGGGAACGCGAACGAAATTGTGATAACATTCAGAAAAGATGAAGCGGTGAAGGAAGTACTTTACAAACACAACAGCTGTTCATTTTTAAATAAAATATATAATATGCTATCGCACGCATATGATTCAACACATTCTACAAACACAAACAAAATACGCCCACGTAAAAAGCTCGCAAATATACTCAAGAAAAAAAGTAGTTTATACGCTGTTTCACCTATTCAACAACCAAAATTGTAGGCCATATTTGTTTGTCTTTCATTTGCGTTGCAAATTGCGAGCACCGCACTATCAAAGCTCACCATTACAATTGCAACCAAACAACACTATCTACTAAATTATCTGGTTTACATGTTCATAACATGATTTATAAAAAAAAGAATTGATCAAAAATTTAAAAAATATTATCAATTATTAGGTGTGTTTCTCTGCTTTTATAAACAGATTTTTTATGATGATGATATGTATATACCATTGGGGATACTTGTTAGTCGTCACTTCTCAAGTCAAAGTTGTGTAACGCGACATACTATACCACCTATACCTGACCTTGGCCTCGTCTAATAGAAGGTTGTACTTACCCTACGTTGTGTTTATATTTAATAAGTAACCCTTTACCTGGTTCGTAATATAGAGTAGCTGTTAAAAGTGGAGATATCGGAATAGGTCTTTGACGTAAATAAAGAATAATGTTCTCTCCAAAAACAGACAAAATGTGTCTATCTTTGTGCATTTATTGAAAATTAATTATGAAAGCAAATAGTGAATAATATGAGAAATATGGTAAGTGTAATGACTTGAACATGACACCCTGCTGTGGGAAGGTACGCTCTCTGGCATTCGCCTGACGTGCGAGGGAAACCACAGCGAAAACCTCGTACAGAAAGACATCGTAACTCAATTTCAACAAATAATTTACAACAAATTAAACATAGTAACATATGAGTTGTCCCAACAATTTAATATTAACAACATTGAAAATAAGGCTTTAATTCGACCTGTATATTGATAGTCAATTATAAACGTAATTGTGTAAGTGAAGGTGAGTGTGTAAGTTTGGTAAGTTCGGAGTTTTATCCGAACTGCCACGGCCCGCTTTTTGTATGGAAAGCGTGAAGTTAGCAACACAAACCTGGTTCGCCGCTGGACCGGCCTCACCATTTGTACAGGCCGCCCGGCATAGCCGAAGCGTCTACAGTATGCGACTGTGTCGCCATACTGTCTATCCCGACAAGTACCTGTGTCGTACCCGTCGGGGTGTGATTTGTAAAGTGATACTCAAGTGAACGTGGACAAGCCAACGTTCGGCGCTGATACGGCACACATCTTGAGCTTAGGTGGCTGCAAGCAGTGACTTGCAAAATTACGTTTGATTGACAACCAATACTAGGTTATATAGATATAAATTAATTATATCATTGTGACAACAATCAATCATAATATAGTACTTGTCCAAGTTAAGTTCATCGTAATTGAAAAAGGGAGCCAAATCAGGTGAATAGGGACGATGGTATAGAGGTTCCCCAAACGTGTCTGGCTAGCCATAGCAGCTGGATGGGCGGAAAGTAGTGGAGGTTCCCAAACGTGCCTGGCTAGCCATAGCAGCTGGATGTGCGGAAAGTAGTGGAGGTTCCCAAACGTGCCTGGCTAGCCATAGCAGCTGGATTGGAGGAAAGTAGTAGAGGTTCCCAAACGTGCCTGCCTAGTCATAGCAGCTGGATGGAAGGAAAGTTGTGGAGGTTCCCAAACGTGCCTGGCTAGCCATAGCAGCTGGATGGGAGGAAAAGTGGTGGAGGTGCCCAAACGTGCCTGGCTAGCCATAGCAGCTGGATGGGCGGAAAGTGGTGGAGGTTCCCAAACGTGCCTGGCTAGCCATAGCAGCTGGATGGGAGGAAAAGTGGTGGAAATGCCCAAACGTGCCTGGCTAGCCAATGCAGCTGGATGAGCGGAAAGTGATGGAGGTTCCCAAACGTGCCTAGCTAGCCATAGCAGCTGGATGGGCGGAAAGTCGTGGAGGTTCCCAAACATGCCTGGCTAGCCATAGTAGCTGGATGGCAGGAAAAGTGGTGGAGGTGCCCAAACGTGTCTGGCTAGCCATAGCAGCTGAATGGGCGGAAAGTAGGAAAAGGTATGGGAAACGAAGTCGAAGGACAAGCTAAATGTAAGAGTTCGATGAGTTCAGAGTCTTAAGTAACCCAACATGTCAACCATGCCAGAGGTCCAAGGTCTGTGAGTCTGGCCGAAACCAGACTGCCGAATACAGCGTTTATCTCCGTATTTAAACCAAAATATCCCTCTTGCCTCCTTCCAATCTTAGACGTTTCGGGGTTAAGGGTTGCACCTCCCCGCCACCGGTGTGAGTGGGTGTTTGGATGGCTCGTGGAAAGTTCCAGAACATCATAAGTCTGTCATCATGTACGGAATGCCAGATGGCCCTAGCTAGCCCTGAGTTGCAATGTCAAGTGTCTGCGGCGCACGACTGCCTGGCGCCAACCCTTAACCTGAGCATTAGAAACAAAGAACACATATGCAACAATATTTTTATGCCATGGCCATCGCAATTAAATACTAACTACAAATGTCACTTGCAACGAATCCTAATAAGAACATTAACAGTATAATTGTTTGGTTATTGTAAGTGCATAGATAAATAAATAAACAAATAAATAATAATCATGATAATAGAGAGTACAGTCTCAGTTGTGAAGAAAGTATTACAGGAGTTAGTCATATCCACGATAAAAAATTAGTCAAAAATTGAAAAAAGCTTTCTGGTGTTACACAATTTTAGTAACTTAGTTAGGTAGTAGGTATGTTGTTTGAAAACTGGAAATTATTTTAAACGTTTCCAAAATTGAAGCTAGGCCATCAAAACCATAACCGGTCATATAACAGACAGTCATACAAGCCTCTATATTTTTTTAATTGTTATTATTATTTTAACCGAATAAAATGATAGAAAATATATTTTCATGAAATATTTTAAAATTAATTTACTAAATTTTATATACCATGTATATCATTTTTTGGAAAACCTCACCGTTATATCTAGAGAATATATATTAAAAACCGCATTGGTAATATTGCTATCGAAACGGATGAAATTTCTATTGTATGTTTTGCAAAGAAAATAAGAAAATGCATTCTGAAACACTGAAAATATTGAATTTTCCTTACCTATATGATCTTATATTTTGTATTTTATTCTTATCCTTTGACAATATTTGTTTGAGCTTTTCAATATTTTCTTTATTTTTTTGCTTTGTTCCAACACAATTTTGAGTATTCATAATGTGACGTCTGGTAAGCACCTTCTATGGTTAACATATTTTAAAGTTTTTTTAATTTCTGCAACTTATTATAATTACTTCATATATTCAAACCTGGGATGGGTATACCTGCTGATTTTTAAAAATGAATACTCTACTCAAATTGTTTCCCCTCATATAATTCTTAATGTCAATTAGAAAATACAATAAGTATATAATACAACTTATGATGGCTACCTAGTAGTCGAAATGTACATTTTGTTTTTTTAATAAACATTCAGTGAAAAATAGTATATTATGTTATTAGAAGTAGAAAGCGGTCGTTTTGTGTTGAACCCAGCTATTGCGGCCGAGGCGCTAGCCGTGGCTAGGCAAGCTGGGTAAAACACAAAAAGGGCGTTCTACTTCGAATGACATATACTATTATTTCTTCAAGTGTTTCAAAGAATAATTTGACATTTTTTTGGAATTTTCTAATTGTAGTGTTTGCAATTTCAGCCAAAGCTGGCTGTATATACTACAAAACAAAAACGACACAACTGTCAAATAACAATTTTCAATATAATATGTGTTGCTGTGACAACTGCCGCCGCCAGCGGTGAACTAAAACACTAACATTTTTTTTACTAGTACAACAATATCAACATTTTTGTACTAGTAAGACAATGAACTTCTTCTATAGTGTGTGTACAGGAGCATAATATGAATATTATAATACACTTGAAGGAAAAAGTTATTTCTTTTATTTGCATATTTTATACAACTGAATATTTTACCTTATTTTTGCCATTCTTTAACTTTGCTTTCTTTAAATTATCAAACAATAATATTAGATTTAATGTTTACAGTAATTTATTTATAGTAGTAATAATTATTTAATTTTTAAAAGTATTGATTCTATTCAAAATTACTATGAAAAGGTACAAAACCATAAATACTGTACAATATTCGTATAAAAATGTTTTGAAAGATGAAGGACAGGGAAAGATATGAAACCATAACAATGATGACAAATCAAGAAGTAGATTATAGAAATAGAACCGATGCCACTGGACTGATGCGCATACCACACATAATGAGAGTAGATCAGAACAGAATAACCTAATAAGAAAAGTAGCAGAAGCTGAATAACAAGAACTATTAACAAAACAGGGGAAGAGGAAGACCGTGGAATACATAAGAAGGAATAATAATAGAACTCGGAAATAAAAGAGGTAAAAAATTCGAAGAAATTAAAAAGATAGCAAAAAGTAAAAGGAAAGGATTAAAAATTAACCTTGAGAAATGGAAATCGCACATCCTACTACGGATATCAGAAATATGGAGTAGAAGAAAAGAGATTTAGTAAAAGCTTGCAACAAATAACAAGAAAAGTTTGTGTTGCATTGAACGGTATCAGAATAATTATCTGTTCTGGGACTGCCGTACCGCCTGGAGATCCATGACGTAAAATTGATGTCATGCGATCGCCAGGCGATACGTCAGGCAATACCGAATTGTTAGAGTGACGTCATTTTTACATCATGAGATCGTCAGGGGATACGGCAGAGTCTCAGCACAGGTTTACTCATATTGTTGTGCGGTTCTATACTGGGTGATTTTTTTCATGGTGTACAAAAGAAATTAACATGGGAAATCAATTTTTTACAAACCGTTGCTTCCCATTTTAACTTACGGCTATGGTTGTGGTGTCAATACAAAGATAAAATGCCCCATCCAAAAATAATAAATACATAAAATTATGCAATATTTTAAGCTCATAAATTAATTTTTGTTTTTCATTTTCATATTAATAGTAATAGCCATGCCAAATTTGAACAAAAAGATAAACGAATACTTGACATTTTATCTGTCAGAATAGGCTAATCGACATTGTCAAGAGACGTTAACCCATTCTGACATATAATATGTTAAGCATTTTTTTATCTTTTTGTTCATATTTGGCATGGCTATTACTATTAATACGAAAATGAAAAAAAAATTAATTAATTTATGGGCCTAAAATATTGGATAATTTCTATGTATTTGGTATTTTCAGATAGGGAAATTTTTTATCTTTGTATTGACACCACAACAAGTAAAACGGGGGGCGACGGTTTGCAAAAAACTGATTTCCCATGTTAATCTCCTATATACAACTTGAAAAAAATCACCTGTATAATACAGTATACAATAATTTATTTGTTTCTTTAATCCTTAACATTAGGATAACAATACAGAAAAGTTCAAATAGTAAAAGAAAATAGCCATTATTCACAAATTGTGTAGGTTCATAATTGTTTACGTTTCGAGGGGTTCAACGAATAGGGAATTTCACCATTTTTTTAAAAATTTCATAAGAAAGTATAAGTACAACTAAGACTATTGGTGAAAATCCGGTGAAAAAATTTCTATTAATAAGTGAGTTATGGTTCCCCGACGTTTAAAAATATAGATGTGACGTCACAAATATATTTTTTTATATAAAACTGTTTTCTTCGTGGATCTGAAATGTTCTTGAAATGTATGCTATTTTTAAATTATATTTATAAAAAACTAATTAATATTGTAACACTGTACAAGTCTACCTGCTTTATAATTGCAAGTGTATCAAAATTATTGAGATTAATGCAAGAAATTTATATTCAAATAAAAACTGTTTGAGAATTGTAGAACTGGACTGGTAGCCACGTGTCTGCTATTTGAATTCGTCGAAATAATATAAATGGATTCCATATGAGTGACGAAGTGCTAAAAAAAACCTTATTCCCGAAGTATTTCAATTATATTATTTTATTTCTTTTTTAATATTCATTATTAAGCATCTACTTTCATTATTTTTTACTAATTTCTCTTATTTCGATTGAGCTGTAATCCCCTAATGATACGAAAAATTGGAGATTTGAGAAATGCCGAAAATGCGGAAATGAGAGAATATACGTATATATTTGTTAATTTTTATTTATTACCTTCCATTAAATCAGAATCAGAATCCGGAAAAAGTTTATCTCGTAATGAGTCAAATATTCGAAATTAAATTCTGCATGGCGCCAGTGAAACAAGAATAATTTCCAATCTCATACTCCACATTGGCAATATGGAAAAAAAATGTAATATGTAATTTCTATTGATATCTGCAAAAATTAGCTAGCAACCAAAAATGCGGAAATGAGTGCGGATGTATTTATTTTTTTGTTAATTTGTATTTATTGCCTTCCGTTAAATCAGTATTAGAATCAGAATCCGCAAAAAGTGTATCTCGTTATGTGTTTCGTATTCGGAATTAAATTCCATGTGGTGTCGCAACGAATGGGAATTGGAGCGATGGGAAAAACGTGTTCGCGTCACACATGATGGGACAGATTGGAGCTTGATATGGAAGCCCTTGAGCTTCCAGGTTTGAACGTGCGAGAGCGGGCAGCGGCCGGACCTTGGGGAAAAGCTCTACGCATACGTAATGCGTGCCGTGGTTTCCGTCTGATGGTGTTGCTTACCTGTCACACTGTCACGCCACACGCATTTATACTCGCGATGCCTAAATAAATAAACATACACCCACACATATTTTTCACACAGCTCTGCTCACTTCATCATACCCAGATCAAAACACGACGAGATTTAAATTAACTATTAAACAAAAATACCACGCTCATTTAAAAAGAAAAAATAAAAAGATATTTTTAAAATTAACTTAAAAGGAAACAATTACTACCAAAACCGTAGATTTAGATCACTGATTTCAATTAAAAACCAATTTAAAAAATGATCCTTAATGAATGTATTAATTAACAAAGGTTGCATTTCTGAAATTTAGAGTTGGGCATTAAAATTTAGAATGAAAAAATAGAATCAATTAATATCGTGACGAGAAAGTACCACTATAAACATTGTACTCGTAATCATAATATTGCACCATATTACGTTGATCATGTCGCATAGCTTATATGTCCACTTTTCCTGAAAATTAAGTTCAGCCACCTTAAATCATTATTCTACGATAAGAAAAGATCCAAAATGTTGCAATAAAATTAAATTATTAAAACTGTAATTAAATTATTTAGTTTGTAATTGAAAAACCTTACTAGGTCATCATTTACTTCATCAATTTAACTTCAATACCTTATATGAACGTCCTGAATTTCTTGCTGTTCACGACCTCTGCAAATTGATTCATGGTGAAATAGATGATCCTAAATGCTTTAGTCTCCTTTGTTTTCACACTCCTATCTTTACTATCCGCACCTCTTATACCTTTTACCTACCTACACTGCGTACAAATATCCGCTCTAAGTCTTCAATTCACCGTATGTGCCATATGTGCCAATCTAAATACGGTAATGTTGATGTTTTTCGCCACAAACCAAAGTGCTTCAAAATCAAATGTAATATAAGTAATTTTTGTATTCTTATTATTTTATAATTGTTGTTTTCATCTTGTCTACTTTTCCTGCTCCATTATTGGATGTATTTCTGTTGGGCAGTGTATAATTATATATATATATATATATATATATATATATATATATATATATATACATATAATTTGAGATAACTGCGATTAAAAATCTCATTGTCACATTCTGATTATACTTTCATTCTGTAGCTTACTATTACTTATTTTAATTATTATGTTGTACATTCTTTTGGCAACTGTGATGTAGTAAAGTATTTTAATTTATGACTGGATATTTCAATCACTTTTCTGCTAATATTATTATTATTATTATTATTATTATTATTATTATTATTAATTAGCAAAACTTGTAAAAATTAAGATCCTTTCTTTTTTATTCTTGTTCTTTTTATGTAATAAACGTTAAGCGCATATAGTACTGACCAAAATAAGTGAAAAAAGCTTAATCAATATAGGTTTTATTTGTAACTGTTTCCGAGAAAGTCCATTTTGTATTAGAATCGAAGAAAAATTGACAAAGATAAAGAACGAACAAGAATTTGTCTATAATAATATATAGACAGTAAAAACAATTCAATTTTTAATGTAACATTTTTTTCAATTTCTCATATGTACACTGCTGGACAAAAAATGGGATACCTTCAATATTATCAAACCTAATTCGTTGAATTTTTTCCATAGAGCAAATTGTTTGCAAATTCGTTAGTTAATTTTTTGAGACAAAATTAATAGTCGCCATAGAAATTTTCAATTGTCTAAAACTTGGTTTTTGTTAATTTTGAAATACATCGTATCTCTCTTATTATGAGATACGGATAAAACGTTTAAACAATTTTTATTCTTATGTAAAAGAATGTGGTGGTATAATTTAGGTTGCCTCATTATGTATATGAAACATTATTTTTTTTTAGTTAATTCTAAGAATATCTATAAATAAATAAAAACTTTAATTTTATATATGAGATACTACTTTAGATTGTTATCAAACCAGACAGGTCGTAGTTCGTATTTCAATATAGTTTACACATATCTAATATCTCAAATCTAAAAATACATGGATACTTTTGTGTCCGATTTTTTTGTCTATCAGTGTAGTTAAGATGTTATTTGAAAATTAATTATTGTTCAAGATCGCCACATTTTACTTAGTACAATTTTCTGACTCTAAAAAAAAACACATCTGGGATCAACTCTCAAAGGTCAACAAAAAGTGTCATTTAATCGAAGTCGTAACTCTTATAGTTTCGAGATAGCATAGGTAAACCCCGTAAACACCCATTTTACACTGGCTTATATTTCGAAAACTATTATAGATTTATTCATTTTGGTCTCTACTATATGCTTTTCAAATTTTTACCCGAAGTTGAAAAACACTCTGTATGTATATGTTTTATTATTAAAATGAAAACTATACATTTTTTATCTTTGCTTAAATATATTTTGTTATCTATGGTACTTGAGAAATATTGAATATGTACACAGCCTGACTATAATGTTTTCAGGCTTTCATTATAAAGAAGACAAAAGCTGTTACTTCATCAAAATTATAATTTATTCTTCAATGTGCATTCCTTCTAAATCTACACAGCGCTTGGCCGGGTCCTCCAGCCCATTCAAGGCGTTCTGGAAGTCTGAAACAGGGTTTGAGTGTGTGCTACATCATCGCAACGGTTCCCTTTTAGCTTCAATTTTAGTTTGGGGAGGACGTACAACTGTTACTTTGTAAGCCGGTGGGTTATCGTGTCCGCGCAAAGTTTTTTTACTTTAAATCTTCGGCGATAGTCAATCGTCCTGTTACTTTGTCGATGTTCAGTTACTCTGCAGTCATCTGAATCGTAACACGTTGATCTAAAACAACAGTTGTCGAACTGCTTCGATGTTTTCAGCATTTCGGCTTGATGCGGGGCAGTCACTCCTTGCCTTGCTTGGGTCATCTTTGTTTTCATCTCGCTCACTGCGAAATCGCGCTTGCCAACCAAAAAACTTTGGAACGAGTTAATACAGCCTCCAAAGACGCTTTTTGGACTATAGCAAACGATTATATTGGTTATTTGTACAAACGAATACAACATTTTATTGCGTACCGCTGTTCGACGGACGATGCAGGACTAAGAGGCCATACAAACAAATCCAATACGAGAACTTACTGAGCCAATATTAATAGAACTTGAGGGACATAGATGGCACTGTTATTTAACGTCACAGAAAATTAATCCTAAAACTTTATAGCCACACTGTGTATATTCATCATTTCCTATACTAATTAGATAACTTTAATGTACACAGCATCGTATGTTACAGGTACTCATATATCATGACAGATATTTGAGAGACTTATTTGTAGAATGCCGGAAATACAGAAAAATTAAACAAACACGGTAAAATAAAACATTTGCTTAGTGTATTCATGTATTTATTTATGGGTTTTGTAGCTATTGTTAATTGGAAAACTTTGGCTAGATGTGTGTATAAATATTTCTAGATACTTTAATCACCATACTTAAAATTATGAATCAAAAACTTTATGTATTAGGTATGAAATTAAATACAAAAATCCAATGTACTGCTTTACCCCCTTTTCACAACAGCACGATTCCACTGCTTATTTTAACTTTTTTTATTTGTGTATTCTATCAATCAAACTTTTAATTAACTTTGATGATATGTCAACATGCAATACTGTATCTAAGAAATATGTAATTAGAATAACAACTAGACCACACATACATAATCAGTACTTGCATTAGTCAACATTATCAAAATTCATTTATTTACCCGGTTAATGAACCTACGTAAAAAAAGTCCGTATCTATTGAAGCTATATTAAGTCATAAAACTAACAAGAGAATACTTATGGCAGTAATAACAAATATAAATATGCCAGTAAAATCTTGAAGGGATTTAGTGCTACAACTTAACCGCCGATCCGTGACCGATCAACTTGTATGCACAGTAGCCTTGCTTTCAAATTGTGGTGGGGACTTCAATCCCTTGCTAGCAGTCGCGTAACTACCTGTTTCTTTCTAGTGCGTTCTCTCTCTGCGCACTACTTATCCCCGCAGCTCACGACTCGTCAGTCAAGCTGTATATAAACAGTGTAAATCACAAAATTAGTGACACTTGTAATCAACATTAAAGCGGCGTTCACAATCAAGTAATTTCAATTTCCAATTTGAATTTCTGCTTTGCGTCAACATAATTTCACTTTCCAATTTCAATTTCCAATTTCACCCTTGCAAGGTCCAAACTTTTCAATTCCAATTTGAGGTAACGCATGCGTATACTGTTGCTAAACGTTAATATCACGCTCAGCTGTCATTATTTGGAAGTTATTGTGAAACATTAGAAATGAATAGCAAAAAAGCTCTCCAGTTTCAGTTATCTTCTGTCAAATATGTAAACAAATGTTTACAGAAATGTTATAAGAAACACAATACATGCACGCAAAATCTAATAGTTTGCGCATGCGGCAAATTGAAATTACATACTGTTGTCAATGCGACAAATTCAAAGTACAAATTACCTAGTAGAAATTCAAATTAGAAATGAACGCAACTTGAGAGCCCAAAATTATGGTTATAGTATATAAAACTCTCTAATTGGATTATTTTTTTAAACTACTGAAATTCAAAATTAATGTAATTGGGGTAAATTATGAAGACTCTTTCATTTTATTAATACTTGTGATTTTAATTGATCAATATCCGTAATATTTTGTCGCACTGTATTAATTGCGCATTGACTGTCCATAACAGATACCGACAAACCCAGGTAATTATTTCTCAATTAATTAACACTTAATTCCTTTGATTTAATTTTTTCTTTGAAAATGCCGATTTCAGATTTCATATATTATGGGCCCAAAAACCAATTTTTTCATTACGGTTTACGAAACTTTATAAAATGATATGACGATTAATAAAATTCCTATGTGAAAATTTCTTATATTAAACAAGATGAGTTATTTAAAGTCCTGTGATGAGTTAGTAACGTCACTTGTGTTTGTTCCAGTGGCACTGAAACTGTTTTCTCATGAGAGCAGGTGTATATTTTTAATATAAAAATAATATTTTTACATATTGTAAGTCCTAATTTATAATTAAACTAAATATAAACGGAACTAAATTTTAGTTTTAAAGTATTTATTTCATATTCGAATAAACATTACCGTAAATACAAACCAATAAATAAAAAGCGACAATGACAGTTCAATTATTTTACCAATGCGTACTATAGAATTACATACGAGATTCGCAGCTTTAATATTTCTGGCCAATAGAATCAAATGGGAAACACGTAACGTCTCAAATATTTAATTCGTTTTAACTCTTTATTGAAGAATGTTCTGGAAGAAAATGTTACTTTACTACTTATTAATTAACAAGTAGTATTTCTCGATTTTAATATAAATTTGTTGTGTTTCGATTATGGTTTATGAGCATATTATCAATACTTTTTGACAATATTGAAAATAACAATAAATTGAAAATCAAACCAAATGAACGCAAACCCATCTCGTATAACAAGAATATTTTTTTATAAATATATGCTACACTCTATATTCGAATTCGAGTATTTTCCAAAAAAAAAAAATCCTCAGAACTAGTTCAAAACATTATTATAAAAATGTATACCATAATTTGATACAGAGAGTGTACCTAAATGAAATATTGAAAATACAAGCTTAAGAAAAATATGATATCTTTTGATATATTCTTAATTTTATTTATCTGCAAGGCAAGAGAGTATGAAAATTAATACAGAGAATTTGTAAAACGTCAGCGATGAAAATAGTTTATCTCTCTTGAAGATATATCTCCCTGCGTAACAGAATAGGGGTCCCTTTTTATCCCAGACGATATTTCATGAGCAACGATTAATCCTCCATCATTAAAAGTCTTGACCACCGACGATTTTTGTTCAACTAGCGTTAAAATACATTTGCAAGCTTGTTACAAAGGGCTATTTCTGTCGAAAAAGATTACTGAAGTCGTATTACTATAATTCGATTTCGCAAGAATTGAGTTTGTGAAGTGAAGTAATTGGGACGACGTTCAGAACCGATCCGTTCCGATCTCATCCGTCGTAAGTGAGAATGCAAGACGCAGGATTCTCTGCCGGCTGGCTGCCTTGTTTCGTTCCAAGGCTAGGCCTAAACAGGGTCTGTGTTCTCTAAACTTTACTGTGCTGTGTATTCGCTACCCCAAATAAAATTTAACACGCCCTTCCCAATTTAAAACAATTTAGACGTTTGCCATTCCCTGAAATTCAATTAATTTTAACCGTACCATTTCGGGAACAATTTCTCTCTTTATTTTACATCCTCCGGTGAAGGTATTGACATCCTTTTAATGAAACCATTTCACCTAAATGCTCTTTAAACATCAGTTTTGGTGGTCCTATGTATTACATAGTTGTCCAGTTGCAAATCGGACAACCTGGGTTTGATTCCAACCGAAATTAAACTTAAAACTTGAGAACTAATTCCAATTTTTAAACAGCAAGCATTAAGAATCCGTGAGGTGATGTCTAGTAAACAGATTGGTTCATTCAGAAATAAGCAATAAGCTGTGATGATATTTATTATTGTTTATTTATTCAAGCAATATTTAGTTTTACTAGTACAAAATATCTTCTGTCTCGACCTTAAAATGACATCAGTAGTAAATTTGTCACAATACTACTCACGTGAGTAATTTCCTCAAATATCGGGTATTTGGATATTACACGAAATGCGAGCCATAGGAGTTTAACACAGAAAAACAGTTTTTCCTTGCGCAAAAGTGGACTATAGATTTTAGATAATATTGTTTCAAATAAATATTGTAGAGAATTGAACAAATTTAAAATTTATAAAAGTTACTTCTTTAGTAGTGTTAAGCCTCATTCACAATGAGGTTTCATTACCGATGCCGATGCCACTAATTCTTGCCGATAATTTTTCTATTTATTTATTTAACACATTTTATATTATGCTATTCACAATGAAGAGGTATCGGGAGTGGCAGTGGTAAGAGTATCGGCAAAGAGACAAATGTTGGCACAGCCAAACTTTTACCTCTACTTCGGGTTGCCGCGCTACTACTCGGGCATAGTCGGACTTGAATAGACAGCGAAGAGCGTGTATTTAGGGTTATATTCTTCTAGGTTATATTTTATGTTTATGCTTTGTGACGGTGGCGTACTGAATTTTGCTTAGTAAATGGACGAAAAGTTAATAATATTAATAGAATCACAACCTGTAATATGGGACAAAAGGATAACTGGCTTTAGAAACCTGAATATTAAAGAACAAGCTTGGAAAACCATTGCAAAAAATATGAATATCGAATGAAATTGTACTCATTCGAGTATAATTAAAAAACATATGTGTCTGACAACCTCATCTCTTGAATAAGATGTTCATAATCTCCTTGCTATTCTCTGTTCAAGTTTATTGGTCTTATCCACAAACGTCGACGATTTTTACTTCTTTAGTATAAGATACCAAGCGCAAGTCCTATAGTTCCATCTATTAATGGATTCATTAGTAAAACTTTATATATTATTTGTGATAGTAAATAAATTACCCACTAGAAAGGTTATGTTTAGTAGCAACGGCATCGGTAAGTCTTCCTTATTGTGAATGGCAAAAGGTAACGGCAACAAAATCAGTTACTGGCAGAATTAGTGGTAAGAGTATCGGTATCGGCATTGGTAGTGTTATCTCATTGTGAATGCACCTTTAGCCATAAAATTGAAAAGAAAGGACAATTAAATCAAGATATTAAATTGTAAAACTAAACTAAACAAATAGAAACTATGTTATCAATAAAAACGGTTATGCAACTAAACTAAAGAATTACACTTATGAAACAAAATTATGAATTTGGCTAAAGAAAAACTACGAAATACTATATGGACTTGTTCAATACTTTGTTGATCTATATTTTTTATCTATTATTTTATTCAAAATATTTCACTTTCACCTATAAATCTTACGTTATACGAAATGTTAAACATAAAATTCTCAATTTTAATTTACTACACAAACAACCTCATCTTAATTTAGTTTCTTAATTTAATGGCTTAATTTATTTTTTACATGCTGCATAAACTCAGAATAATAACATTTACTTTTTTGACTCATTAAAAATGGATAAATTAGTCAAATAAAGAAAAGTTAATTATTATGTCCAGTTGTACCACTAACACTTAAAATCAAACTCCGTTATATTCAGTTAAGTAGTGAATTAAATTTTATACTGTAATTAAAAAAATATTTAACTAGAATTTGAAATTATTTGTAAGGTAAAAAGTCATTACATTTGTTTGTGATTTTGATTCATAGCGAACTCTCTATGTATAAATAAATAATTTTTATAAAATTTTAAATTCAATTTGGTCGGTTACAAAAAATGCAAAACAAAATGTAATTATTGAATTGAATGCAGAATTTAACATTTATTTGAAGCATTATTATCTAAAATTAATAGATCATTTTTGTGCAACGAAAATCTGTTTTTCTTCCTTAAACACTTATAAGGACCGCTTTTAATATTGCACCCGGTATATCTCATTAGCTAAAATTGGTGAGTAAAAACATCATTAAAAATATTTCACATTTCTGTAATATAATGAAATATCGCATTAACTTGGTCATATAAAAGAAATTAATAGTGTCAGGAAGCCTTTGGCCTGCAGTAGATTTATTTTATATTGGCCATCAGTGATCCAGTTTTCTCGCTATTAAAAAATTAACAGGCTTTAAAAGAGGTTATCTCTCCAATAAACAATCTTCATTGTCTGTTCCCTAGAGTGTAGTATAGTTCCGTATGTGGTCCGGTGTCAGTTTGCACATATGTGCAACGCTGTCGTTTGACCCATTTACCACAAGATTAATTTTTCGTGGTGAAAATTAATGTCGAATGATTGTAATCAAAAAGCCAATTTTCAAAAAAATTAATCTGCAGCAGAGACAATCTAGTTTTCGAATCAAAATGTGGATTATGTTAAATGTCAAGTGATCAATAAAGGAAAAATTTGGTATTTGTTGAATGGAATTTCAATTATTATTTTGTTTACAGTGCGTGAAATTCGGTGTATTATAAATTAGGAATATTTATTAATTTATATTTTCAGCTATGAATTTTATGCATATTTTTCAATAAACAAACAATTATATTTTGACATTTTGGTATTTAACTTTTTTCATTATTTCGATGTGATAGTTTTCAATAATCAGCGAAACGCTAGAATTACTGTGAATAATAGTCGAATTCTGTAAGCCGTACAGATCTGTAAGTCTGTAAATAATGAACAAAATCAAACTAAAGCTGCCAATCTCATATATAATTTTTAATTTTATATTAATCAACAAACATAGATTTGTCTTTGTCAGTTTTTTTTACAGATTTATAAATCTGTATGATTTACAGTGTTGAACAAAATACGAACATGAGACATATGGTTAGTAGTACAAGGGTCACACTAGAATTTTTCAGAATAAGACATAATATGATTTTAATTTTTTAGAATTTTATAAATTTGTTCAAATTATGTATTTCCCTTCAACAATAATAGACTTCATAATTCTTTTCTTCCACTTCTTAAAAGCTCTCAACCAATCAACTTTTTGAATACTTTCAACCTAATTTCAAAAGACTTAAAAGATGTGCTGTCAAATTATTAGGGGACTTAAAAACTACCGAAACTATCAAACTAATTACTAGCAAACTTATAAAATATCAAATTAAGTTCTGATTAAATTAAAAACTGTCAAATCAGTTACATTATAAATCATGAGTCGAAAATGCTTTTTGGTTTATTTCATATTTTCTCTCACAACGATATTGAATTGGTAAGCTTATTATATATAATATTATATCCCAATCATCCTAGCATGACCCTAGTAATAATGATGTTGAAATTGATCCTATGTAGACTTTAATATTTTTGAATTTCTATTTTTTTACAAATATTTTTTTTTAGTTGCCATTAATGTATTTAAATCTTAAATATGTATATATATATATATATATATATATATATATATATATATATATATATATATATATATATCCTAATTGTTCCAGATAAATATAAAATATAATGGTGCTTGACCAAACTAAAACCGATTTTAAAAGTTTCGAGCCAGTTTTCAATTATCCTTTAAAAGATTTCTTGTCATTATTTATGTTGTGTATTACAAAACAAGCTTTAGTAGTTTATTATTTTAAACAGGCGATATTATTAATTCAGTGCCTCGTGGTTTTTTTTATTTATTTATTTTAAGCGTATATTTCGTATTCCATAGTATCCATGCGTTGTAACGTACCCTCTGTTATTATAAGTAGAGTTATAAATTTCCTTGGAAAATTGATCGTCTGGAAATTTCGCGGTTTTACTTGAAGAAAATGATTTAAACTAATATTATTCAAAATTATGTTTTCATAAAAGTTTTTGGCTTTATGAAACGTGGTACGTTATCTTAATTTTCAGACATAATTACCAAAATCTACTACGCATTGCATATTCAGAAATAAACGAATTTTAATGGCATTACTGCGAAACATGAGAGCATTAATAACATATCATTCGCAAGGTTTTTTTCGCGATTAGAGGGATCGTCAGTTCATTTAAATATAAACTGCTTTGATGACATATTTACTCTGGGTTCGGTTTAAAATTCACAGTTACCGGTCCCGATATTGAAACATACCACCAGAAATGTACGGAGAACTTAGTAACAAGCTAAAGTTAATATTGAATATTTTTATTTCATAAGTAATACGCATTACATTTGTTTATGATTTTGTGTCAGTTACATGGCTGACACTATAATGAAATAACTTCTACAAAATTTTAAATTCGATTTGCTTGGTTACAAACCTTGCATGATAAAATGAGATCATTGTATTGGATGCAGAATTTACTTATGTACAATATTTATTTGAAACACTTGTCTAAAATTTATATGATACACTCGGTATAATGGGGTCCTCCATCATAACAAAAATAATAAAATGTACTATTTAAACTTAAACCGGGTTTATGCAGTAATAGCACAGTCACTATCATAATCATAGTCTTAAGCTATAATCATAAGAACAGTCTTAACATAGTTGGCCGTTTATGCAGCCTTTTTGATGTGACTATTAATTTGTCACTTCTAAACTCAATTACTTAAATATTATATTTGCCGAATAACTAAATATAGATATATATGTCAACAAATACTATAGAAAAATTTGTTGTTGTTATTTTGTTCATAAGAAACAACATCAGAATTAAAATAGAGGTTATTTTCTGATTCTGACGGTTCTCGGACATGCGCATATTGTAAGTCGTCATAGTCATAGTCTTAAAATTAAAATTGGTCCAATTTTGTGATTATACTTATGTTTATGATACGGACTATGACTATGACAATGTTGCATAAACAGATCTATTATAAAAACATATTTTAATTCTTAAGACTAAGACTACAACTATGATAATGACTATGATGTTGCTGCATAAACCCGGCTTTAGTATTACTCCATAAATAATATCACTGTGACGTCACACTATTGCTAATCTTTTTTTCGCAGCCTATTATAGAAACTGGTGAGAGAAAGATGGCAATAGATGTTGCTAAAAACAAAATTTAAAAAAATATATCAATTACGGCTTATTACGTATTTGTGGGTGTGTTAGTCTGCTTCTGTTCGCAAATTTCGGTAATGACGATTATATCTGTACCATTGAGAGTAGTGTTGCCGCGAGACAATATTTGTCGAGATTTTACATTATCTCGATCTCGACATTTTTTTTTTTTATTATTAAAACCAATCTTGATCTTGAGCCACAATATTAAAATCCATCTCGATCTTGAGGTCGAGATCTCGACGATCTCGACTTTTCGGCTATTGTCGTGCAAATTCGTTAAGATTCGTTCGCTCGGACGCATTTGCGCATTAGCGCATTGGACATGTGAATGCGTAACATGTTTAGACCTGTGACTTGTCTGTGTGTAATATATTTCATGAGATTTCAGGTGTAACCGTATTACTTCCATTCTGATTTAATAAACGTGTTAAGTCATCTTTGGTCTGCCCTCATACCGCATAAAATCTGCACATATCCTACAATACTAATTAATGTATAATCAAACACGAAAGTTGTATTTTTTATTCTGATTTCACAATTTTTTGTCTCTTATTTGTTTTTAATACGTATGTCCCAGAATGAATAAACTCAGTAAAAAGTGTATAGTAAATATAAAATACATATGTCTATACGAATAAAACACAATACGAGTACATATTATATTTATAAAAATACATTGTTATTTTCTTAAAAATTTAGGAAGATAAAAATAATATTTTTTTCCTATACACTTCGAAAGCGATGACGTCAAAATCGAGCGGGAATTACAATACCTGAAATATTGTTGAAATATGTATCCGGTTTGTAAGTGTGGCCGTGGTGAACAAATCGGATTATCGGGCAATTTAAATAAATATCATCTGGGTGCACACTTACTAATCGGATACGTATTTCAAGAATATTTCAGGTTTTGTGTTGTGCCCATGATTAGAGTGAGAGGTCAGAAACGCCCTGTTAAATTATTTACATGTCAGATGAGGAATGACACTTCGTCATTTTCTTCACAAAATGTGTGTTAATAAAACTTTTTGTGAAGAATAGAACAAGTTTCATACCTCGTCTGATATGATAATTCCTTCACGATAACTCAGCAATTGTAATTATTATTTACATGTTGATGATATGGTCAACTAACTTCAAAGTTGTTTATGTCATACTGTCATCTCTCATTGCCAAATAAAAAAAAAAATTATGGTCGGGATACATTGTTATGTCCCGGGGTGCAAAAACAAATCAAATGAATACAAAAATGCGTCTTGGCATTTATTATCTGCGAATGGTAACTGCTGACACTGTTGAGTTGAGAGATCAGCAGAGATTATGTTAAGGTTGCTTTGTAGAAAATACAACTTATTTAAAGTTTCAAAAATTGGTAATAGATGTCTCAATCTCAATGAAAATTGTATAAACGTATCTTTAATAAAACTGCCTAGTATTATGTACAGTACTGATGAAATGAAATAAATGATCGAAAGTTGTGTATGAATAATTAATAAGTTTTTCAAGATCAAGATCTCGCCTAATCTCGTCAAGAATTGAAGTATGTATGTAATCTCGTCTCGATCGGGTATTTGACCTTGAAATTTATTTGGATCTTGATCTCGAAAATTTACTCAAGACGAGACGAGATCAAGAAAAATCTCGTCCCGGCGGCAACACTAATTGAGAGCGTTTATTAAGCGTCACCTCACGAACTTTCTAAGCTGTGGTGAAGAGAGCACCACATAAATCACTTTAGTAGTATTTAAAAGTTGAGAATAATTTTAAAATTTTGAGTATAGCGTGAGTCGGAATCAAACCCGGTCCATACAAATCACCATCATAATACAGAGATTAATAAAAAAGCATTTTTCAATTTCTTGTTATTTTTATTTTTTGTTTACTAACAGTAAAACATACAAACATACCTTCCGTTACTTATTATTTTCTGGGATTGCGTGGCAGTATGCTACATTATATACAGGTGTTCATTTTTAAGTGGCTACCATTGTGATCTCGAGAACTATAAGAGGTACGAAGTTGGTAAAATTAGCATAGAATTTCTATTTTAATGATAAACTAAATAAAATTCAACCAGCGCTTCTCAAAATATGGAAACCAATATTTTTATTTGAAATAGAAACATATACTTTTTATTTGCTCATTCAATAGAGCTCTTTATTCTGAATCCAACGATATACAATTTTCATACTATTACTTGAGATCGCAATGGTAGCCACCTAAAAATGAACACCCTGTATTTATTTATTTGGGGTAGTGGTAGTCAATAAACAAAAAGTGCTGAAGAATACCGGTGTCTACTAATATTTCATTTTGCTGTTGTTACTTACCTATAACTTTAAATAAATATTACACAATATGCGATTAAAATTAACCGCAATTATTATTCATTTTACGAAAAAATTATAAATAAGTAGTGATATTACGTTGATTATTAAATCTGTCAAACATAGGGGCCTATTGGGTCTATGGTTAATTTTTAACAACTGGTAAAAAAATTTAACTAATCAAGTACGTTGATGTATAACAAAAAATGGATTTTTAATTGTCAAATCAATATCTATTGGATAAAAATTTTAACCAGTAGTTAAAAAATAACCGCATAGAATAGACCCAACACAGGACATAAGAATGATTCTGAATTATTCTGTAAATAGCGAATTTCATTTACCAATTTTTCGTAAAATAACAGAAAACTGAGATTGATTTTACTCTCGTATTGTGTAGTTTTTAACAAGTTTTGTATGTACATCTATCCTCTAAAATTAATCGGTAACTGCAGCAAAATATAAAAATAACATTTAACAGTTTTTAAGTAGACACCAGGTTTGTTTAGTTTTAAAATCAATAATATTACTTGAATAACTAATATTTCTCATATACATAAATCGGATAAATGTCAACATATAGATATATCGATCACGGTTTATAGGTAAATTGCCTTGGATATTTTAACATGTATTTAAAAAGGTTTTTAAACCGGTTACACAATAAATATTATACTTTCATGTCATGGAATAAACAGTGGTTTGTTGGAATTGCTTGTTGCTCAATTTATCACACGTATGAAAACACATCCGATAAACTTACGTTAGTAACGTAACGGTTAAACCAGTCGATATATGATGGAAGGAACCATTTACCCATTTACGCGCGGTTGCCCCACATTCAAATACAAACAAAAACAGGCCTAACACCCACGCTCGCTAAATTCACTTTCCCTAAATCCACATCCCACGCAGATCAGAAAAATGGACACCATTCAAAGATAAATCTACTATCACAGAAATCAGATTACATCAAAAGTAAGAATAAGACTTCTGACATTTGTATTCGTTCAATCGAATTGACAGAATCGCAGTTAATAACATAGATTTAAGTAAACAGTACTGTCAAAAAATGCTGATTTATTAAAATCAATGTACTGAAATTGTTTCTCTAATATAATTCTTATTACAATTTTCTCCATATTCCTGATACCCGTAGCTGGGTGTAGGATTTTCTATTTTCAATATTAATTTTAAATCTATTTCTTCCACTTCTTTCTGTCCCTTTCCATCTTTTTCATTTCTTTAAAAAATTTACCTTTCATTTTCGAGTTCAGCTATTCCCCATGTTTTCCTTAGTATTCCTCTTCAACTTATTTTGTTCATACTTCCAGCTTCTACTACTTTTACTACTTATGCTGTTCTAATCCATCTTCATTATGTGTCTGTACCAGTTAAGTTGCTTCTGTTCTATTCTAATTTCAAAATTTCTGTTAATTCGTAACAATATCCATGACATTTGTTTGATTTTTTTCTGGTTTTTATAAAATATTTATAAACGTCAAACGTCAATCTAACTTATAGAAAATAATACAGTATTTCCAATTCTTTATAATAAAATAATAATATAATGCTTAATTATTAACGAAATTTTTGAAATTTCTTAAAATTGTGAAGAAACCAAAAACACAATAAAAAAAACAGTTTTTTATGTAATTTTTAATTCTGTACAACTTTGTATTCTACAGTTTTTGCCATAAAATGAACAGGAACGCAGGAAATTCTATAAAACTAAAATCCCATGTTAAATCCCTAAATACAAAACATAATATAACTAAACATTTTATCGTATTTTTACCACTGTGGGAGAATTTGCAAAACATTTGGTAATCAGTTTGTTTTACAAAACCTAATACAAAGAATGCTTAGAATATGGTCAAGTCGTTATCGATCAGGAGAGGTTTGTCCAAAAACCATATTTACATTCACTAAATAATTTTTATAGGTTAAATGTTTATAAGAATGTACTATTTTATTAAAATATTAAAATAAACTTACTTATTTCGAATTAAATATTCCATTTTGCTTTTTCCGTAATTGTCAAATGTATCCATATAACAAACAATATAATTATCTAATGGATTGTTCATTTAATGTTAAGTGTTATCGTCGAATGCCGTCTACCGCACCCTGTACATTATAATCGTTTAACAATGTGAAAGTTTATAGAGTAATTAAAAGATAAAAGGATTGTTCATCCTATAAATTTTTAATCAAGTTTTTCTTGTTGAGTATTAATATTTGATTTGGTATCGATCGTATATTACTTATTGAACAAGACAAATTGGTGTTTACACAGCGTTTAAAAACATGAGTGAAAGTTTTATCTTTGGAATCAATTACAATCAAACATAACAAGGGAAATACGTTAGCAGTGCTTCGAACGTCTCCGATAATAAATCACAATTAGTGAAAAATAAGAAGACTTGCTTTGTCGATCGACCGGCAAATGTCCAAAATATGCTGGCCTATATTTCTTCAGTCTAATGATGTGCTGCGGTAACGATTCATTATGTGTCAAACTTAATCTTGGTTACTGTTAATTTTTAAAAAAGTGTAATTAACCTGAGTGCTTCAAGGAACTAGTCCAGAACTTCATATTTCATACATCGACTTTTAAACCTGCGGAAAAAGAAACCTTAAATAAATCACATAACTAGTTCACTTTACTTGTCAGTATGGATGAATTACTTCATTTTCTTTAGGATATTAGGAAAGTTTTTTTTACTATTTTTAAATTTTGAAATATATCTCCTGAAGTCCGCGTTTGGATACAGTCGGCGAATATCGGAGAGCCTGTGGAAGAATTACGAATAAGCTCCAGGCTTACAATGTTCAAATTTCAAACTTATATAAATTATATCTTTACTAAAAACCAAAAACCGATTGCTCACCCAATAGAACTTTTCCAACCAAGTAGTAATACTGGAACCAAAATATTAAAAGTCAAAACATCTACAAAGTTTTCAAATTATCAAATATATATATATATATATATATATATATATATATATATATATATATATATATATATATATATATATATATATATATATGATGTGGTCAATAGTAATCATGAAACATAAATGTTTCTCACCGCATACAATTTGCGACTAATATAGTTTTAAAAGAAACTCTAAGCAACATTTTTAGAGTATCTTCAGTCTCCATAAAAACAACATTCTTTACTGATTACTTTTATTGCAATTATCAATAAATATTTGAATCTAAATTTAAACAATGAAAAATTAAAGAAATTTAACAACTACATATTTTGTAGCCTTTGCTTACTTGAAATGACATACATATTTTTTATATCTTAACAATATTGATAAAATTTAGCTGATATTTGCCCGAAACGTTTAATGTATATCAACTTATAATAAATATAACCTGATCTGACGAAATATAAAATTTATATAATAAATTATTTGTAGAAATAGGCATAAAATCTAAATTAATGTTTTATTTTTTACTGAAAAGACATGTAAAAATATAAACTAAATCGTAATACGGAAATAATTCCTTTTTCATATTACATTAGAGAAACGTTTAGTAATTAAATCGTTGACCTGGTTCCTTAACTAATATGGATTGAAATCTTGTATTCTATTTCTGGTAAATTTGTCATCTACGAAACTGACATACAACAATTAAATTTGCTGGTGTATCTAAATATACATGAGTGACATATCATGAAATAGTTAGATTTAATGGCTTTCCAGCACATATGAACGTGGATGTAATCTAATAATTTCTATAATCATAAACAGAAGACGTGTATACGAGGGCGATTGGACAAAATTATGAAAAGCTTGGATTTGAATATGTTTCAAATCAGTTGAAGTACTTAAATTGAAATCATTAAACAATATTGATAGCTGTAGTATCCCAGCAGTTCGATCGTGACTTATTATTTGGTCTTGGATGACATTTATCAATAAGGGCCGGTATTTCCACCTTCGGATAAAGTTTCGGATATCTATCCCGGAAATAAGAGTAATATTTACCGATTCAAAATCTCTGGTAAAATTTAAAAAAGGATAATAGCAATGCAAATTATTAAGACAATGAAAGAAAATGATTCATAAGTTTTATTAGAATCAAGTTGATTATTATATGTAATATATTTTATTTTTGATATTTTTTTCACATAAAAAATATTTCTGTAAACAAAAGTCTTTATTTGATTTTTTTGGATAAGTATTATATAGTTATATTTTGTTCGTAATAATAATAATAATATATTTTTATTTCAAAGACATGTTCCACATGTATGGAAATCGTCACAGTACATAGAAAAACATTTTCATGAATAAATTCTACATTTAAAACAATAAGTGGAAAAAAATATAAATCACGACAGAGACTGGTGTGAGAAAAACAAAAATTTTAAATGTTATAATTTAAAAACTCGGACACCGTGTAAAAGCACTTATTTATTAGAAAATCAGATAATTTGCTAAGAAACATTTTACTATTTACGCAAAATTTAGTTTCCTCTGGAAGTGTATTGAAAATTTAAAGACCCTGAATGTGGGGTGCATTTTTTACTTTCTCGTATTTTGTGCTAGGAATGTAGAAGTTATCTTTTGAACGAGTATTATGATTATGTATGTCAGAATTTGTTTGAAAAGTAGATTTATTTAAATAAACAAATTTACAGACTTCATAAATATAAAGACATGCAAGTGTGAAAATTTTAAATTTCTGAAAGAGCGGTTTACAAGAAGAATTGCGTGGTACATGACCCATAGTTCGTAGAATGCGTTTTTGACAGATAAATACACCAATAGCACTCGGCGCTTTATCCCAGTAACAGATACCATACCGCAGAATAGATTCTACTTTTTCAAAGTAATAAGTTCTTAGTTGATTCTCTGTAAGTATGTGACATAAATGTCTAAACTGATAGCCTATCGAACTAAGTTTTGCGGCCACAGATTCCGTAATGAGATTTCCATGTAAGATCTTCCTCCAAAGAAAGTCCTAGAAATTTATTTTTATAAATTCTAGAAATTGTATTATTGTCAATAACTAGTTCAACATCCAGATTTTTGGAATATTGACGGTTATGAAAGCGCATGTACTGTGTTTTAGATTTATTAAAGAATAAATTATTCCTGGAAAACCAGTCTAACAGGCGATTGAGGCAGTTTTGGCATTTAATTTTAAGATTTTCAGTACTGGAATCTGTAATTATAATGGAGGTATCGTCGGCATACATGGTGACAATACATTCTGCCCTGAGGAACTTTCATATTGACAGTTACTCGATCGGAAATTGATACTGTCGCTATATTATTGTCGGTGTATTTAATAGTTACGTATTGCTGCCTATTTTTGAGAAAAGAATCTAACCAA
Organism: Harpalus rubripes; assembly: GCA_963082715.1. Classification (NCBI taxonomy): domain Eukaryota; kingdom Metazoa; phylum Arthropoda; class Insecta; order Coleoptera; family Carabidae; genus Harpalus; species Harpalus rubripes. Next base: position 18,856,644 of record OY720458.1, on the reverse strand, counting down.
TTTAGGGGTATACCTCTGATACCTGTGGTAGACAGTTTGGATCTCAGAATATCGTGGTTAACACAATCCAACGCCTTTGTCAAATTGCAAAAAATACCTACTAGGTTTTCACCATTTTCCAAGTTTGACATGATAGATTCAAGAGAAAATTGTATAACATTCGCTGTTGAGCAGTTTGAACGAAATCCAAATTGATTAGGCATTATTATATTGTTTTTAGAGAGGAACATATCCAGTCTGTTCAAAAATGAGTATTCGAAAATTTTGGAAAAAAATGATGAAAGAGCAATCGATCTGTAATTATTCAGATTTTCCTTCTCATTCTTCTTATGTATTGGGTTTATTTTATTAACTTTTAATTTTTCAGGAAATACTCCGGACATTAGAGACAAATTGACCAGGTGAACAAGCGGTTTGATGATAATAGGTGCTATAATTTTAATCAAAAAATTGGGAATGTCATCTGGTCCTGATGACTTTTTGTTTTTGATTTTATTTGTTATTAAGTTCAGTAATTCAGTGTCTTCATAAGGGTATAAGAAAAGGCTATTCGACTGTGTTACCACAACGATCTGGCTTATCACATTCTTTGCAGCATCTCTAAAGAATATGTTAAATTCCTTAGCTATGTCTTTAGGGTCTGTTAGATGATTATTATTATTTGATCTAATAGTAATATTATTGGGGTGTGATATAGTACCGGTGATTTCTTGTATAACTTGCCATGTACTTTTAGATATATTATCTGAATTGAGAATTATGTTTTGAAAATGTTGTTTTTTCGAAAGGACAATTAGTTTTGCATGTTGAACTTTAGCTTCTTTATAATGAAGCCTATATACAGAGTTCGACTTCTGTAAAACGAAGAGATTAAAAAGATTATCGCTAGATTTTCTTATGGTTTCATTGTACCAGCAATTCTTCTTATTTTTAAGAATGTGCTTTTTCACGGGAAAGTGTTTATTAAAATAAAAAAGAAAAGTGTCGTAAAAACTATCAAAAGAGGAATTTAAATTTTCCGTGTCATAAACCGTATGCCAGTTTTAGTTTCAAGTTCTGCGACCCAGCATCGGATATTAGAGTTGCTAAAGATTCTACAATTCGTTTTATTAATCTGCGGTTTACTATTTCTAGAAATGAAATTAGTAGACGTAAGAACTGCTTTATGATCAGCTATTATGCTATCTTGAACAATGCAAAAATTCTCACCTGTTATTACTAAAGAGAAGATCTAGTTTGTGTATACCACGTGTTGGAGCTGTGACTAAGTTTTGGCAATTGTAACTTAAAAATAAGTCATGTAGTAATTTAAACGCATAACTGTCTCTGTCGGAGTCTATATTGAAATCTCCACCTACAATTAATTTATAATTAGTTTTAACAACCTTGTCAAGAATACTATTAAATTTATTTACAAGTATGTGGGCTTCATCTACATTTATGATACTTGGTGTTCTATAAGAGCACAGTATTATGAAAGTGGTGTTGGAATTTGCATGCCATTTGACACCGCATATTTTGGAATATGTAACAGAACGATGAATATTAAAAGAAACGTAAGGAAGCATTAATTTTACAAACGACGAAAAAATGAACGTGGTTATATTGAACTGCAAGAATATCATAAAAAATAAATTAACATAATATGCATAAAAAATATTATATTGTAAATACGAATATATACACAAGTATAAAGACAAATAGAAAACAAAAATAATTAATAAATTCTATGTATTATTACAAGAAATACTTAATAAATACTATTTATTGTGGTCTAATTCTGTATATTTATATTCTGTCAATAATTCGCTTTTTCCGGAACAAAAGGTCATATGAAGATTTTGTTTACTTATTGCGTTTGAATTAATGCCCATAAACTTTCAAGACATATAGCCTTGTTCTCAGACAAAATTATGTACGTTGCGACTTCATATTTAACCCAAACGCAATAATTGAAAAAATCAACTTTTGGCCGGCAGCATCGAATTAATCTCCTAAAACCTAAATTATCACAAAGTAATTTAAAAATTTCTTATTACTTATTTCATATTTTTGTCAATTCATTACTTTAATTAATATGCTCAGATAACATATTTATCTGGTAGAAAAGTTCCGGTTAACTTATCTGTCAGATTGGCAGTATTTATCTGACGGATAACTTTATCTAAAGATGGAAAGACGCACTTTTTTTGTTTTATCCGACAGAAAACTTTATCGGAAGGTGGAAACATACAAAACCTCTTTTTTTCAAAAGCTAATTATGTATACTTTCAAACTATACTTAGCTCCAGTTATTAGAGCAATAGAATTCATGCGAATATATTGTGACTAATGATCTTGAAATGACGTCATAGGTGAGCCAGAATAAGCTCTGATATACTACTCAGGTAAAAACATTTGTAAAAATTATTCCTCTCAAAAATGTTTTTCTACGTTCCAACATATAAATGTTTAACATTTCGGCACAAGAGTGCACTATTTTTCTAAGCAGAGATATATAAATTTATAAAAACAGTCATACAAACTAGAAAACTTTTTCTACGTAAACGCACACCCTCCATTTCCATAGATAGAGATTTTTTTCTTTGTGTGAAAGTAATTTTATATTCTCTGTTACGTGGGAAGTGAAGTAAGGAAATCTCTTCACACTATATTTGTCTTTACCCTAGTTTTAAATCATTTCTCGGCAAATATGTTTTTCTTCCAAACTACTATGAGTTGAAAACAAAAGCTTATGTTCTGTAGTAAGTAAATAGAGTGAAATAATAAACTATTGAATATTGTACGGCAAACTGAAAAATAAATTGTGTGTGGAAGTTGGAAGGAGAAATATTAAGTTTCTTAGAATCAATAGGAAGTGTAACCTTTCTGGAAACTTAACCGTTACTGAATGACAGATAGACAAGTATATCGAAAAACGAACTGTTTGAAAACACATCACTATACTTGTCAATCAATTGATTCCTATCAAATACGTAAAAATAAATACCCTTTTATTTATAAAGAATGGCATTCTAAAAATAAAATCACATATAACCTCCGGGTGAAGGTCTTTTGCAAATTACCACCAATATTTTCCCGGAAATATCGTTCAATTTTAATTTATTCATAATAAAGTATACAACAATAATAAACTATACTCGTATTTTCTAATTATTTAAATAAAAATGAACATTTTGTATTACCTTTGAGAATCCATATTGGTAACTGTAAGCATTAAAGCGTCAGGATACTGCATGTTATTATTGATTACCCCAGTTCGAATCCATCGGCCGGTTAAATTTACTTACTAAGTGTAAAAATATCGAAAACACATTTTGACAATAAAACGCGACAATTTTTCATCTTAAATACAGTGTTTTTATCAAAACTTTAACCAAAATATTAGGTATCAAAATAAATTTTTATTGAATATAATAATAAAAAATAATAAAAATTATTTAAAATAAAAGTAAATTAATATGAAATAATAAAAATAATATGAAAAACACTTACATATTACAATGTCCAATTGTAACACTCGTAATTTATGTAATTTGCCTATACGGCTCGATTACGCAAATTGTACTCATATTACATTATCTCTGTACCATTTACGCATTTACACTATTTTTTTAATAATATAAATTTCATCCCGATGCAATATTGTCATGTTAAGGACTTTGGTGCAATCGGCCATAAAGTAATGAAGAATACTAGAGTTAATGTAAAACTGCAAAAAATAACGACAAACATAAACAAATAAAAATATTCGAAACGGTAAAACCGCATATACGTAGACAGTGGCGGCTCGTAGGTTGAAAATTTGGTGGGTCACATTATAATAATAAGTAATATAAGTTTATTAATATGAAAACCTATTTATCATTAGTTCATTGAAATTTGAGATATTTTTAATAACTCTTACTTTGGCTTGTATATGCAGCATATAACGTTGTCACAAATTTGATGTGACCAAGCCGCACACGCATTCGCTCCATTCATTGTCTTGCTTTGAACACATTGGTGTCATGTTCAAGGAACGCTAACAATAGGGTGGACTGACTTCAAAAATTACTAAATTCAAAATATTTTTATTTTTTCGCTTTCTTTCTACTTTGATATATTTGGGGGTTGACTTAATTGAGGAACCGCCACTGTCTTCTTCTTCTTCTTCTTCTTCTTCTTCTTCTCCGTAGTGCTACAACTCTGGTTGGGTTTTGGCTTCCTCATTTACTTGTCTCTATCGTGCACGATCTGCAGCTATTTCTTTCCAATTTTTAATGTTCATTTTGTTTAAGTCGTTCTCTACGCAGTCTATCCATTTCCTACGTGGCCTTCCGATACATCTTTTGCCGATAGGTTTCCCCATTAATATCTTTTTTTGTCATTCTTGTTCCATCCATTCGCTGTACATGCCCAAGTAATCTTAAGCGCCCTATTTTTATAGTTCTAATTATGTCGGGCTTCTTGAAATCCTGATAAAGTTCGAAATTGTACATACTACACCAGCCTTACTCTTCTTGTACAGGTCCTAAGATACTTCTCAATAGTTTTCTTTCAAAGCTATGCAACCATTGTTCAGATTTTTTTGTTAAAGTCCATGATTCCGAACCGTATATAATAACTGGTCTAATGATAGTTTTGTATAAGATAAGCTTTAGTTTATTGTTTAAAGTCTTTGATCGTAAAATTTTCTTATAAGCAAAGTAAGCTTTATTACCTTTTATGATTCGTTTTTAGATTTCTTCTTCGATGCTATTCAATTTATTAACTTACGTTCCTAGGTATGTGAAGTTTTCAACTTTATATAATGTTATTCAGCGTAAATAAAATACAAACCTCGGACACTATTCTACGGCTTTAGAAGTGTTACATCGGTTTGTATAGTAGGGTAATGAATATATTGTTTACAGCATTGTGGGTCATTCCTCATTAACATCTTGGTTAGAGGAATTGTTACAAAACAAAGCAACTTACGCTAATTTACTGAAAGGGATATTAAATTTCAACTGAAATCGATCCAAGCAACTATAAATATAATATCATGTAAATGCACTGTGCTACTATTTAACTTTTAATTTCCTGGCATGCTAAAATTTTATCATCTTATTTAAAGTTTGTAATGAAGTACAAAGGTGAAATGCATACTTGTTCCAAATTAAATTTCAGATCCTCTAGTTAAAGTCGAAGTGAATAGTGATATGTAAACAAAAATGTAATACCTGCACATGCAATTATAAGTTTTTGTTGAATGGAAATTTGCCGAGATGAAACGAGAAAGATATTTGCCTTTCATACATTCCGGGTACCTTTTATTATAAACCATAGGATATACAATAGTAAAATTTTCATATGGCTGTAATTTCTGTCCTATATTAATTTTAGAATAAAAGTGTAAATAAGTACAAAAAATGTTAAGAATTAAAAACTGTACCTAACAAGTCCAAAATTATTGTTTATATGCGTATCGTTTGCGAAAGAGAAGCAAATTAAAGTAATAAATGTTTAACTATTTACAGAGTGTCATATCATAAACAATAGCATAAAAATATGAAGCAGTCGTATTACCTGAGCTTGACAAATGACGTCATAAAATTTTAAACCTTAATTATTATTAATTTTGTTAAATTATTTATCAGTAATCATAGATACATTACGGTCTCTGAGTTTCAAATGAAAATAAAAAGATGATAATAATAAAATTAATTAACTTATATCTGCCAAACTCAAACAATACGACTGTTTGAATTTCTATGTTTTAACTAGTATGTCACTATCTGTATTTTCATTTTTGTTCTAAAGTAGTAGGACTGCTATTACAGATATATAAAATTTACCATTGTATTTGCTATGGTCTATATAAAAGCAGATACCCGGTATATGTTTTTAGGCTGTGACGTATTAAAGTGGCAACTTGTGTTTAAATTAACTGTGCGTCCCTCAAGTTTTCTGTCCCAATGGTGACCCAAATAAAACGGTCGCAGTATTTAGAATCCCTGTTTGCTATTTACTTAAACAATTAATGATTATTTTACGCCGCAGTTAGCGTAAAATTACTCGTAGTAAATAAGTGAGATTGACACTGTTCATCCCTTTGAAACATTGTTGTTTTACATCAAATGACATTACAAGTTTAATGCAGAAAACCATAACTGCTTTTACAACGTTTTTAGATTTTCTAGTGCTTTTGATTTTAACCCAAATTTATGTGTGTAGGGTTACCAAATTTTCTCATCTTTAAAGTAGGGCATGTACGAGATAATAACGTCACTACAAATAGACACGCGAGGGCAAAAATTATACCGGGTGATTTCTTTTTCAGAGTTTACATAGGAGATTAACATGGGAAACTAGTTTTTTGCAGATTGTATATTTATTTAAAAATATACGAAATGTCCATACTACAATTTTTAGTTTTATCCAGCAAGATTATTTCCATTTTTTTATTATTAGCAACATCTTCAAAAAATTTATTCTTCTTTTTTAGTTTATTAATCAAGAGATTTTATTGATAAGGAAGGTGAACTCGCCGAAGTGCGTACTTTTTTCAAAGTTTGATTTTGCAGCTCTTATAAGTTTTCAAGTTCTAGAATAATATTAATTGTACATTTTATATACTATTCGTTGGACCTTACCGGTTTGTATTCTTATTTGGATTCACCAATTATTTTGTGATTGGATTCTAAAATGTCGTTCACTAGTAAGTGGTAAGTGCGTAATATGTCCGTAACTTCATGTTGAAACATATAATACGATCGGTAAGGTATGTACTGAAAATTCCAAAAAATTCTATGCTATTTGATTTTTACAGAAAATAAATATCTTTATCAAATTTCACAAAATAAAAAAAAGACTGACAAAAATCAAAAGGTAACACAAGGATAATAAAATAAAATCTACTGAATGTTGTAGGACAAAATTTAATTTTTCTTTATTTGACTGAGCCTATTCTGATTTTCTGGAAATGCATAGGTACTAACAAAAGTTGTCATGTACGCATTTTCCACTTTTGCATTTTTGTAGGGCAAATGTGTAGGGTATGCTTCTTTCTAATCAAAGGGTTAAAATACATAAATAAGTAAATAATAAGTTGGATACGTCAATCAAAATTATTTAAGAATTTATAAACAAACTTACAGAAATATATAAATATATGCAGATGATTTAGCATCAAACAAAAGTCGACAAACTTACACTATGTGTTTATTTATCATCGTATTAAATCTGATGTGAGTACTCACTCTAGATGTCGCTGAATCTATATATGGGGTAGTTGAAACATATTGCAGTGAGTGGTGTGCTATTAACTCAAAATATTAATAGGTACAAAAATAAAAGAAATACAGAGTTCAACTTATAATCTTTCTCACTATTACAAAATTTTCCTTAAATTAAATTGGGATTTTTATTAAAAGGATAAAGTTTTACCATATCATCGAAATCTTCAAATCAAAATTTTGAAAATAGCAATGCTGAAATATCTTTAAAATCTGTAAGAAAACCAACATAATAAAAAAATGTAAAATATATGCAACTTTTAGTTCTAAACAACTTTGCACTGTACACTTTTTGCCGTAAAAGGAACAGTAAAGCAGGAAATTTTCAAATAATTAATATCACAAGTTAAATCTATATTTACAACCCTAACCCGGCACCACCAGGGATATGCCTGTAATCTATGCTACGTAAATTATATCATTCTCTACGAGTAGACAATTATGTAGTTTATTTGATCAAAATTTCTAAATTGTCTATGCCCATATAGACTATATTTATTTTTAATTTTTTGCTTAAAAGAGATCAAAAATATGACTGTTTGTTACTTGTGTGCTGCAGAATATAATTCAATTTTGTTACAAATTTTGTTTTCTTTTTTATTTTCCATTTTCGTTTTATTTATTATCAATTATTCTGACTGTCAAATTAAGTATAAAATTAACTTCATTTCGTAAAACGTCCATTGTGCATGTGCAATTACGAAGTTTACATTGTATGCGCATTGTCTGCATTTGACATTATTTTTAAATTGATTACGCATTGTTTACGTATTACGCGTAGACACACATCCCTGGCCTCCACCCGGTATACAAATAAAATTAACACGTTCACTGCCTATGACACATAGATTGTGTCGTGCTACGCCGGTGACAACGTCTGTGCCATCGTTATATACATTTCTATGCTTCTGCATCTCACCGGCATTAGAATCATGCAGTTGCGCTCTTATTGGCGAAAAAATTCAAAGTGGGTGACGTCTGGTGGCAGATTTGTGAACTAGAGGAATAAGTAAACGTTGATAGCATACATTGAAAGGTATGTAATTTTAAACAGGTTTAATTTATATTTGTTGTAAAAGAAAGTGACATATATAGTGTCTATTACATTTTCAGGTTTAAATAATATTCAGTAAATATCATAGATACTGCTCAGTGCCACAATGCAGTAATTTCAAGTCAAAAAGTGTAAGTTTACACTATATCCCAAGTGACAAAATATGATCGTGAAATTTTCTTCCCATACAGCTTTGACATCTCTAGTCGGTTCTTTTTTTTTTTCTTTTTTTGGCAAAATTACTTATTCCAAATCGGTACAACTTAATTTTTTTATTTCTTCTGCTCTGTAATACACAAACCCATAAACAAATAAATTAATAGCATAATAATAATGATAACTTTTGTTGTAAAACATTAAATATAGTTTTTATTTTTACTAACCTGTTTATATGCAACAAAACTGTAACAATATGTTCACATTTGCCTCCCAATCCTGCTCTACAACTAAATTTTGCTGTCCAGTAATTTATATTCTCATTTAATAAAATTTCAACCGTATGAGGATCTCCACTCAAATGACTGGTTTTTAAACAAGAATCTAGTATTGTACCTGATCCATCATCTTTTCTTCCACAAAGCAATACATGTCCTGCCTTAAAAACTGCTTCGCCTTCCTTTATAGGACGTGCAGAAGCAATATATTCAAAAATATCACCTAACTTTATGTTAATTTTCTCCATATTAAATACTTTGCACTTTGAAATGTATATTGCCAGCAATAAGGAATGAGAAAACTCTCCTTATTCCTCCGCCGTCTTGCTACAGTCCGGCCTGCCACCTATAGTTCAGTTTTTTCGCCAATAGGCACCTTATACCGGTTTTCCACCAAACGAACTAGTGGAGTTACTGTTTTGTTTCAGTTTGGTTTCTGTTTTGAAAAATCGAAACAAGACTGGACAAATCAGAAACTCCGTTTCTATCAAGCGGACTGTTTTTGAAAGGTTTTCGGTTCATTTCAATGGAGTTGATAACACAATTTTTTAAAATTTAAATGTTTAGAGAAGTAGATTTTCTTGTCTTTGCGTGTGGGTGGTATTTACTGCGGTTTTCGGAAGGAAGGTAAGTAGCAATGATTTATTAATAATAAATATTAAGTATTATTGTTACTACAAACTGTTTGCACTAAGCTGACTGTGTTCCGAAACTCTCCAGAACAAAACAGAAACAGTCGCCAAAAACTCGAGTTTTCAAAAAATCTGTGAAAAATTGCAGCTTTGTTTTTTCGACACGTGTTTCTGTTGAGTTTTTGTTTTGTCCGTTCAGTGGAAAACAGGCATTAGGTACACCTGTGTTTATATAGGTGCATAGTTGGTTTTGGGTTTTGGGCACTCTGAGTTCTTGTCGTAACAGAAAGCCTTTAGCAGATGCAGAAAAGCCCCGAAATGACACAAAATCCTCAAATAAAATACACCTGTAAAACTTGAGATAAAAAATGATCAGCAAATGAGAAAAAGATGCAGGGTGTGTCACAAAAATAAACTTAGGAAGGCCAGGATTTTACTTGGGTGAATGTTTTAAAGACTATCACAATGAAAAATAACTTGTTTTATTATTATTTTTTTGTAAATATAGCTTGTATGTTTTTTTTTATAAAACAATTTAATTTCATAATGTTATTTGGTATTAAGTATATTTTTCTTCCAATCTCATATGTCACTAATTTCTAGAGCCCCATTACCTGAAATATAATGGCACAAGTGATGTGTCATATGGCATAGCTCAAATCATTGTGATGTACGTGGCCAATGACACAATCCTTGTGTCATTACATTAGTTTGCACAATTAAGGCCCGGCATAGCAGGTATGTAGTAGTAACAGGGTTGATGATCAGTAGTGAACGTGTTAATAAATATATCATCATCATTTCTGAGTGTGCCAATCTACTTCTATTCGCAGATTGCATATTTAAGTAATTACGTAAATATTGTAATAAACTATAAAAATTAATGTATGATTAAATAAATAATTATTAAATGTTGTCATGCTATTACTTTTTAAAATAATTTTAAAATTATGGAACAATTTACAATTAAAATTTTTAAAAATAATGTGAACATTGTTTTGCAAAAACATTTAAATAAATATACCCTGGAATTGTATTTAATTTATTCCATTTCACCAAGAAATTATTGTAATCCCTAAGGTATACAAACAGTATATTTTAATAAATTTTAAATACAGACAAAGCCATGAATTTTTACAATTTGAATCCATTATACACTGCATGTAATAAAAATTATTTACTTTTCATCTTCGGTAATAATTTGCGAAACAATTGCGATGTGAAGGATTTGAAAATAAAAATATAAAAACGAAAATATTTTCTATAAAATATCGTTGTTACAAGACAAAGAGCAGCTACAACTTCGTTCAATATAAAAATATCCCTCGTATGCAAAAGGTAAAAAGGTGGATTCGAAAAGAAAATAAATTCTTCAGTCCTAGAATCCACATTATTTTTTCAACAAAAGAAGGTTCAGTCTTTTTCAAATACTTAATTTATAGGTATAAAAGTTTCCAACTTTGTTGTAATCTAAACGGCCATGAATTTTTTCAAATAACTGAATAAACTTCGGAACTAAAGTGATAACGTGCAACTTTGAAAATTAAATCTACGTATTTATGTACGGCTGAGTACATTTGTAATTTGCAAGATAAAAGAAACGCTAATGACACAAAAACATACATTTTCATCATAAATAATGATGAATAATTTTGATGAACTGTCATTTGCAGCTCGTTACATACATTGTAGGGAATCATTTACATTAAAACGAAATTTGTTATCAATTCATAGTTATTCTCCGTAAATAATTATTCGATGCAAAAACAAAATATTATTAATATCTATTTTCCATTATTACTAAATCCATTTATGCTTTTTATAGGTTTTATGAAATATGTTGAATGCAATGCACTGGGATAATTATATTAATGTCAATATGAAATAAGTGAGGTTGTAATATGAAAATGAGTCAAATGTGAAATAAAATTCATTTCTAATTTTGAAAGAAGTTAAATGAAAAAGTATTTTTAGCGATGGCCTAAGGGAACTAAGGATGGTTTTCAATATAAAATTAGTTGAACATGAAAAAATTCAAGAAATGGATAATAATATAAATAATTATTAGAGGTTTACGGCTTGACTTGATATTCAAGTCAAGTAATAGTAGCCGAAAGTCAAGTAAAGTCGTTACAATTTCAAGTACTTGAAAAATAAAGTAGTTATTTTTCAATTACTTAAAAAAATCAAGTAGTTATTTTTGAATTACTTAAAAAAATCAAGTAGTTATTTTTTTAATTACCAGCAAAATCAAGAAGTTTTTCAAGACTGCATTTAATTTTCATATACCTAGTTCCATATGTTTTATGACAATATCAATAATATACCTTAAAGTATAGACTTTTATTCATAAAAATAAATCATACATTCATATTTAAAAATGAAAAAAAAAAAGATTTAAAAGTACAATATATAAATTAACATAAACTATTTATAGTATATGTATTATGGTGGACCTTAAAAGGGGGCAAGTCGAATTTTAACCGAGCCGCCCTTAAAGTGGTTCCAAATAAATAAATAAAATTATACTGGCAATGATTCCGCTTAATTTTAATATTTGACCGTGCCTAAATGCACTTGATAACAGAATTAACAGCATAGCATTTGGCGCGCCGCCACGCCGTATTACACACAGCTAGATTACGATTCTACTGATTCGTGCGTTTTCGTACATAATCGGTTCGTTATCAAGTAGCTTGAATTTGCTTGAAATTGCTTGATCAAGTCAAGTAGTAACAATAGAAAATCAAGTCAAGTCAAGTAATGAATTTTTGAAAAGCTTGATTTTCAACTCAAGTCAAGTAGTTTACAAAAACATCAAACTACTTGACTTTATGAAACCCTAATAATTATAAAAGTTGAAGACAAGGAGCAACGGTATCATTTCTAAATCGAAAAGTCCTGGGTTCATATTCCGTTTGAGCATAAATAATAGTAGATTAGATTAGATTAGATTTATTCTTGCCAAATTGGCTTAGAATCTACATTTCATCTACATAAATATTAGTATTCTTACCTCATAAGCATAAAAACTCATTGACTGCAAAATGACTGTAAAACATAGAGAACTGTCCAAAATTATAAGTACATCTGTTGATATGTAATAATATATTGAATTCAAAATTAAAATGTGCATGTGATCAAGTAATCAGAGTAACTGGACAATAATTTCTAGTAAATGTTTTACAAAAACTAATTCAAAGAAAGGCTAAAGTTTATCAAGTTCAGAAAGGTTTACTCTAGAAATAGTTCTCGTTTTAATGTTTATTTCATTAAATAAATATATTCATTTCCAATTTATAAATTTTTAATTATTTTTTTATATTTTGCGTTCATAATGAAGTCATTACGATAGCAATTGCGTATCGTAATGACCTTCATTTCGATACGCAATTTTTTGTTTTAGACGGTTGGTACTAGATGACGTTTCTTTAACAAATTTTAACTAATTTATTTTTAGTTAATTGACAATTCATTTTAATAATATAATGTCGAAATTATTATTATTTTTATTTAGGGAATATTATTTACATGAAAATGTACAAATGGTTACAAATATAATCACAAATTGAGTAAGTAAATGTTATTGTAAAATTTAAATTTTGACGCGTGCGAAAAAAACATGTCTTATAAAACACGTTCTTTAATATACTATTTATGGCTGCTATTTATTAGATGTGTATTTTAAACAAATGATACACGATCAGTAATTAAAATATAATTTAACCCAATCTAACCCAATTCAACCTAACATAATCTAATCTAAACAAACCTCAACTAACCTAATAACGTAACCGTATCTAACATGGATATAATATTCATATTTACTGGTCATTTATTTTACAAAACACTTACCCGTATTACCAAGTGTAGACACATTTTTGGCCGGTAGTGTAATAATTAAAAAAATAATGATAAATTATAATAAGAGAAGATGATACACATATTACTATTTTTGAAGAGCAGAAAAGCCTTTAAATAACTTTTTTTCTTTCATGTGACGTATTACAATGTTCCCAAAATATTTTTAAAACAAAACTGTTATTCTAGTTAGAACTATTATATTTTCTTAGAATATACACAGCCACAAATATAAATTCATAGAAATCTATTTTGCAGCATTAACAACAAGAAATCAAAGACCTTACTTTGTAACTATTTAAATATTTAGCAAATGGGTAGCATGATCTCCTGTAGTGTGTAAAGTAAAACTGTCATATAATATTTATGCTTTTCAGCTTTTCCGTAACTCAATTTGTCGTTGACAATAAATTCTAAGCATACATACGAGCTACCTACTGAAGATAAACTAGTCCACAGCACATGAATTATAAGTTTTATTAATTGTAATACATAAATAATATGGATAATCTATTACACCGCATTAGTACATATTCTGTTGATTGTAAATTTCCACTGTTGCAATTCTACTACAGAAATATTTTTCACTGGGGCGCAGATCCATTTGGCTAGCAATTTATTTTAAAAATAAAATAGACAATACATGACGGTTAATATTTTATCTAGATGGATATGAATAAAAATGGAAAGAGTTAAAAATAGAGTAGTTTATCATAAAGGACGCGTGTTATGAATTAAATTAAATTTATTGAACAAACAGATTAGTGTAAAATATTTGTCAAGTCACTACCGATGCGTTTCATAGCGAAACATTGCATCAGGCACGGCAAACATTTTCATCACAATATTATCATTATAATTAAATCACTTAAATTTAATACGTGTACAAAGCTGATATACCAAATAATGTTTCATCGATTTTTTTCATTTTAAATTTGGTTTACACCACTCAAATATATTAAACAAGATTTGATATACGCAGAACAATGCAAAATAGAATAATTTATTTGAATTAAAAGTAATTTAACATCTATACATTATTTATTTGTTACTGTAGAGATGACAGTTATCATAGGTACTTATATTATAGAAAATATGTAGGTATCCAGAAATATTTTTTTCAATACTATATAAATGGGCTCGTATTACGAGCACACTTTTATAATAAAAGCGCTTTTTTGGAGGGCGTTTTTACATCATTTAAATTTAATACGTGTACAAAGCTGATATACCAAATAATTAATGTTTCATCGATTTTTACTTTCCGTCACCTTTAGGTAAGGAAGGTATTGTTTTTGTTCAAAAAATTCGGTGGTGAGTTTTTAATGAATAAGCACGTTTTAAGGTCCCTGGAATACGATTTTACTATTTTTACGATGATGTCTGTATGTGTGTGTGTGTGTGTGTGTGTGTGTGTGTGTGTGTGTATGTATGTATGTGTGTCCGTGTGTGTGTGTGTGTGTGTGTGTGTGTGTGTGTATGTAACAAAATTTTCGTCTGCGATAACTCTAATACTACAATTCCAAAAATTATAATTCTTTCGTATTCCTCTTCGTTGCATCCATATGAAGAGCTGATTAGATTTTGGTTATAATTGGTCAACCGGAAGTACCCTCATTTGAAGATTTTAACAGTTTTTCTTGAAAAAACGATGTTAAATATCATTTTTTCACATTTAATGTTATTATAAATATTAAAGAACATTGTATTCTCTATACGATTTGACTGCATTTTATACTTCATATTAAATGGATACAGAGTTATAAAATTATAAAGAAATTAAATTACATAAATTAGCTAGCTATGCTAGAAACAGCTACTTGGATACTATATTAAGAAAATTCTGATTGAAAGATGTCAGTGTCAGTTGACATATTCGTAGTATATGTGTGTTATAATTTTACTCGAAATAGGATCTTTTTGTTCGAAACTTTCTGTATGGAATTTATATAAAATACATACAACTGTCGAAAGGTAATGTACATACAAGAAATTTAGAATATTTTGCAAGGAACTTTCTGTATGGATTTTTTAGAAAATACCTACTCAGGCATTTACGAAAATTTTACTGGTAGATACCGCATCTACACGAGTGGTAAAAAGTTACCGTGTTCGAAAATTATACAATATCTACCAGATTCATCTACTGGATTCATCAAGAATCTAATATCAAAAAAAGGTATAGTGATGGAAATCGAAGCACGGGCGTTGAAATTGGAAATGTGTTTAAAGTCGGACTCTGCTCATTTTGTAACTACATTAAATTTCTAACCTGTTTCAAATTTTCATTTTTTTTTTTGTAGGTTATAGATCTACCCCTGTTTACCACTTGCGTTCTTAATATATGGATTCCGGTAGCTATAACCTGATAAACAGCTGTTTACCGGTAACAGTTCACGGGTAGAATTTTCGTAAATGCCTCATATAACTGACGGAAGGTAATGTGCTGGCCACATCAGATTTTTTAAATTTAAATTTGTTTTACACCACTCAAATATATTAAACAAGATTTAATATACGCAGAACAATGCAAAATAGAATAATTTATTCGAATTAAAAGTAATTTAACATCTATGTATATATTATTTATTTGTTACTGTAGAGATGACAGTTATCATACTTACATATATTATAGAAAATATGTATGTAGGTATCCAGTAATAATATATTTTTCAATACTATATAAATGGGCTCGTATTACGAGCACACTTTTATAATAAAAGCGCTTTTTTGGAGCGCGTTTTTACATTATATTCTTATGAGAAGTATACTCTATAAAAACGTCTTTATTATAAAAGTGCGCTCGTAATACGGGCTATGGTCTTCGTTTATTCTTGTTCATCAATTTTACAACATTTAACAAAAATAATATCTTAAGTACATTAATAAATATAATTATTGGTATTACATAACGTAAAATATGTTGACTAGCGTAACTATTAATAACTAAATACTAAATATAGCTGAACTATGGAGATTACCTTCAACTAAATTATGTATTGTCGCAATCGTGTCCTTAACCATTATTAACAAGATAGAAATTTATTAGTTTAAAAATAGACCTTAAAACTGTATGGTAAATAAAAGTTCTAAATAAACTTATTAGTTTTCAATAGAGGTAAAAACCTCATGCGTTTTACGAAAAGGAAAGAAATGTTGAATGACATAAGCAGAAACATCGTTCCAGTAGTAATAAAAACTTGGATTATCATATACGTTATTTTTATTGATTATATTATTAAATTACAGAAATATATCCAATAGGCTACTTGCGTGGTACTGAAAGTCCGATTTCTAACACTATATACCTAATGTTACGTAGAAAACGTATGTAAAACTATAAATGTTATTTTAAAAATATATATTTTTTTAACAAATTAAGAAAAAACATTTTCTGTAACGTCATTATTTTGAATTGGAGAAAAGGAATCATATTTAAGATTGTAACCTGTAGATGGCTTGCGATAAAATTTTAATTTGAATTTAACATTAGTTCATTTCTCTCTCTCTCTCTCTCTCTCTCTGTGTGTGTGTGTGTGTGTGTGTGTGTGTGTGTGTGTGTGTGTGTGTGTGTGTGTGTGTGTGTGTGTTTGTGTGTGTCTTGTTTATTATTTGCAATTTGCGTGGTTTTGTTACCTTTATTGATTCGATTTTTTAAGCAGGATTTTGAAGGATTTTAACTTAGCTTATACTCGTACAAAATTAAAAAGGTACCAAAAGGACAAACTAAAATATTAACCTACAAACTATTGTGAAAACGTCAAACAAGAGATTTGTCGTGTTTAAATTACGTGCGCTTGCACTTGTACGATGTACATACATGGCAGTTATTTAAATATTCAAATTTCATTAATATTTTTCTGGCCAATTATTAAAAAAATTGTCAAAAGAAAAAATATGGGTTGTTTTTATCTACTTTTCAAAAATATTAAATATAAAATGTACGCAAGTAGTCTATTAATAACTACAAAAATTATTTTATACATATTTATATAATTTTATAATTATTGTATTTGATCAATTTATGTGACTAATAATTAATGAGTTCCACTGTTTGCGAATAAAATAATTAAAAAATAAAATACGATTTAACGAATTACAATTAAGGAGTTTTAGAACTACAGATCACTTTCAATTGGTAGCTCCAAATAATTTTATTTATATTATAATTTGTTTTCATAAATTGTTTGTTTTGTATTTCTTCCATGTTCTGTAATTTTATATCAACATATTTGAAATAGATTGGGGTTGTAGGTAATTTTGAGTATCATTGCAAAATAGTAAAATTAATTTCTTGATAATATTTCTCACAAAAGAAAATGTAATATTGATCAAATTTAGGAAAAAAATGAAGTTGCGGCTATTACTATAATGTGGAAGAAAATACTGAACTTAAAAATTGCACTTATATTTAAATTTAAATGATTTAATAAAGAACTATAAACAAATATATATCATCACGATACATTATCAATTGCTGTGTGTATTAATCTACTTTGTACACAGATATTATTAATGATGATAACATATTTATACTGTGCAGGCGTTTAAAAGGCCTCACTTCAAAATTACGATTACAATAATATTTCAAATTTTGCCATATTGAACAAAATATCTTTTAATAAAATGCATCTCTTCCTTGCGTAAATACTTGTTAAATGAATTTTACAGCATAAAATATTTCTTGCTGCAATGTCAATTCTTTGAAAACAATTACCAAGTAAATCTTGTCAAGAAATAGAAGGAATTCCTGTTCCGCGTAGTGTAGGGCGTTAAATATTTATGCAATGTTGACGTTGTCAAGCGTCAAAGTTCCGATATGGTTTATATAAAGAAACATGAATACGCAGTGCGTGTAAAACAGCAAATCAAAAAGGGCGCAAGAAACAAATAAAAATTGAAACCGAAAGGAGCGTAAATGTCCTACATTGAAATTTGAAACTTTCGAATTGTGCAGATATTGAAAGGATAAAACTAAGTCAACTTGTACTGTGCAGTAAAGGGAAAACAGAATCCGGAATAGCATCGTTGAATTTACTGTTTCCTTATCATACTGAATATCACACCGAGAACGAATAGCATATTTTCACTTATGCCAGATCCTAAAATTGAAACAGTTGCTACAGCCACAATGTAGCAGATACAAACTACATTGTCAAATATATTCATTTACGAGTATTTCCTTTCATACCGACAGACCTCGGTTTCAATATACATTTTGATCTTTATTAAAATGCTGTCAAATTCCCGATATATGTATAGCAATTTTTTTCTTGTAGGATTCCGTAAATTTCTTAACAAAATTTACTTTCAATACACTAAGTAGTAATACAGTAGGTACATAATATAATTACAATAAGTTTAAATTCAATTACAAATAGGTGTTAAAAATAACTCCTAGGCCCAGTTGCATAAAATATAGTAATCACGTTGTTAACTTTGACAAGGCTTATTTTTCAATATATATTTGCAGGGCCGGCCCAATAGGTGAGGCGGCGAGGCGACCGCTTTCGAATTGAAATAGGCGCCAAAATATAACATACTGGAGATATAAAATTTTAATAAACAATTGAAAAATTTATTATTAAATTAATGCACATTAAAAATATTTACAACCGTTTATTCGTTTGCCATTGAGGCACTAACTGAGCAGTCAAACATCGTTTGTCTTCATAGCGATAACATATTAGTATAAGAGAAAGAAATTGAAATAGAATTTATCAGTTTTTACCGCGAAATTTCTATTAATTCGCTGGTTGAAACATTTAAAATTTTAAATGATTTACATTTAATATTAAAGGATGAAGATGAAGCCGATATATTTGCAATTGCTCTCAAAAAAACTAATAAATTTTTGACTAATTTTACCATAGGAACTAAAAAATGCACAAGAAAAGTTAAATTTTATTTGCTAATTTGAATTTCAGTGTATAATTCCATACGGTGTTGTAGCTAACATTACTAGTAGGTAACTGTAGCAGAAATTGGACGCTGGATGTAGTTTATCGAAACTGAAATATATAATTATTTACGAACAACAAACCCAAAACCTAAGAACGACTAATATCCAGTTGCACCAACAAGGCTTAAATTTTAAGCTAGATTTGAACAAATAAATGCAAATCGAAATTTTGATAGCAATATAATAAAATTCATTAGACATTCATTTCGATGCAAGATGCAATATTGACAATTTAAGCCGTTTGATATTTAAGTTACGTTGCAACCGGCCATCAATCATCTACGAATAATTTCCAAAGAAACAAACTACATCTAAAACAATAGGTAAAAGATTATATATGAGGATTAAAAATCTTCGGGATATCAGTCAACAGGATTTATTTATTTTGACAACTCCGACGTTTCGGCAATACAGTTGCCTTCTTCAGGGATATGTCTATAAAAGCAACATAAAAATGATAGTTGCAGTCAATATACAACTATCATTTTTATGTTGCTTTTATAGACATATCCCTGAAGAAGGCAAATGTGTTGCCGAAACGTCGGAGTTGTCAAAATAAGTAAATCCTGTTGACTGATATCCCGAAGATTTTTAATCCTCATAATTCTCCATAGTCGATCAATTTTCTCTTAAAAGATTATATAGATACTAGCAAACTATTTACTGGAAAAACAGGTAGAAAATTAATTTAATAAATATTTTTACTGTGCAATACTACTTTCAATCACGTTTTGTTCCCTTTTCTGCATTTTTGATGTTCAATTACTTTTTATGTAAATATTTTTTAATAAATTAAGATTTCTTCTTATTTAATTTCAGGGTATTTCAAGATATGATCAGCGAACAACGTTTTATGCAACTGGCCCAAAATGTCAGTCATATTCTATTTATTCTTACAAAAACCATTTCGGTATACGTTTATACTTGCTTCAAGGTAACGTCTTACAAATTCTTAAAAACAAATTCGCATGTAGACACAAATACATTTGTTTTAGAAACATCGTACAAAAACTCAAAAAAATACATACACTTATGTTCGAGAAGTTTTTTGCAAATTTTTGTACGATGTTTGTAAAACTGTATATTTAAATGAATGTGTTTATGTGTACATGAATTTATGATTAAGAACGTTTAAGATCTTACTTAAAAAAAGTAAAGAATACTTTTCAAAACATAAGTGTACTCGTATACCAAAATTTTGATTTTGTAAGAGAGAAATACTAAATGACTGAGATTTTGAATAATTATTAACATTTAATCTATACCGCACTCGAGAAATTTACCTACATTTAATCACAAAGTTAATTTTGATAACGCTTAGTAGTATAGCAAGAGTCTATCTGGACCAGTTTTAGACTTTGACTTCGGTCCAAGTTAGAGTAAAACCCTATGTCCCAAAATATATATTTTTTTAACAGAAAAAATGCATTTTTTTTCATTTTCAATATTTGAATTTATTTAGTCATTGTATAGTAATACTTTGTCAATATGTTTAATATCAAATGAATTATTTTCTTGAACGAGGTCAATGTTTAAAACGGATCCAGATAGATCCTTGCTATACTACTACGCTTGTATCGCAATTAATTTTGAATACATAGCCATGTTTACAATCTGTAGTTAACTATGTGATCGACTAGCAAGGTTTTATGAAACTAAGCTCATATATTTGCGATGATATTGATAATATTATAATAATATTATTATTTCAACATGAATGATACGACATACATTGAAGGGTCAATGTCTAAAACACATACATACATTTGATCATCACGTATCTAAGAAAGGTAATGAGGGTACTCCAATATATCCAGCACTAAAGACCGTTTATCCACGGACCACGGGACCAAGCTTTGTCCGGTTAATTCTGTCTTTATAATCCGAACATTATTGACAATGACAAAATTAAACGAAAAAAGGAATCTTTTAATATTATAAATGAAACCTTTCTATTTAATCATTAAATATAAGTACAATAAAATTGTAAAATAAGATGTATATATATAATAGACACATACGGGTACATAATGCACAGAATATGTATATAGGAGTACAATATGCCAACAAATGTAGTTTTGAAAAATATTTAAATTATTATTTTTAAAAATGTATTCAAAAACTACAATTTAGAGGTTTCCCGCTAAATTGAACAAATCCGTAAATTGAACTCTGCGGTTTATAGCCTCATATTGTTCAATTCTCGTCGCGTATCATTGTGAACAACAAGATTTTGCCAAAAACCAAGTAAAGCATAAGAAACAAACAAATATTTCTAAGAAAATTTGTAAGGAGTTTGAATTTTTTCAAACAAAATAAGGAAAGTTTGAAAAATATACCTAACTTTACTTTCTAAACTTAATTCGTTTTTTATTTCTAAAATAAATATACAAAGTGATTCATCGGTCTGTTTTTTAATAACGCGATTATTTAAATAATGGTATGAAATAGATGAAATATTTAATTAATTAAAATTCTTGAATTTTGAAATGTGTAAAGTTAAAATAATTTAATACAAAGCCTACTGTTATTTAACAACAATGTAATATTTAAATAGTTCGTATTTTTAATAATATAACATATGATTGTTTTTATACTATTGGATAGCAAATTTCATGTACTTTTCAAATTTGAATAAATATATAGGATGTTCCGTTTGATAATATAAAGTTACATACATTCCATAAAAATGGAACACCCTGTAGAAATACCATAGACTTTTTAATTTAAAATAAACTTCGTTTGAAACTTTTTTCATAAAATTTAAAATAAACGAGTTATTAAAAAAGAACAGACCGACGAATCACCTTATATAGTCCAGAAGCTTTTTTAAAAATATTTTTAATAAAAAATGGATCTGTAAAATTGAATTTCAAAGCAAAAAGTTTGGTTTTACGTTTAATATATGCACAGAGAAAAATTAATACAGTATAATAATGAAAGATTTTGAAATAATAGGGTTTTTTTTTATTTTCGGATAATTTAAATTTTTAAGCATATTTGCTTTTTGGAAAAGAATACCTCAGTTTTATAAAATGTACATCACTTAAATCCTCTGTTTTTTTTTTTTTTTCATTTAGTTGGACCTGGAATGTGACCGTACAATCCGAAAGTCCGGTTAAACGGACTCCAGATAAATGGATCCCTATTGTACATTTAAGTTCTCACACCTGAGAGTGATTATGGTATTGCTACTAATACATATAGCAAACTAGTTGATTCGAATCAAAGTATTTCAAAGTTTAAATTCAAGTACAAAATTGCATACTCTTACCGTTGTATACGCGCGGCTATCCGCACCACCATATCCTCAGAAAAATTATTTAACTTTTAAAAGACCTAACGAACATAAGTTAATAAATCGCATCATGACTCAATCCTAGACTATCTCTTTAGAAGAAAGCATCTACTAATCACTGAATCACGGACCGTAATTAATTAAATTTACACAATTGTCCTCATTTTAATTCCTTCTTTGCTGATGAACTCGTAACAAAGGCTGTTACTTAAACGCGACCGAAGTTCCATCATAAAGTTATTTACTTAATGCTTCTTTTCTTCTTTGAAATAGAATACCTATGGTTCTCAAATACCGTTCAGGAGTCCTCTAAAACTAAAGTTTTAAAATTGGTGCCGAGGGCCCGCTATAGACTACTAAGTACGTGTTCCGCTTACTAACCATAGGGACACTAGTTCACATTTCAAACGAGTTCATAAACCGACTTAGAGGGAGAAAAATCTGCACACAATGACACAATATTGGAAAATCCAATGGGATTAATATCGCAGGAACATTGAGTTGCGGTGCAGAATGTAAAATTCCATAGAATAAATATCGGGAATTTTTTATTTTAACCTGTTATAGAATACTTCACGAATGAAACGGTGGTCTGTCTACGGAAGTACATAGGAATTAGGATGTATATATGTTTCATTTATATGTGTGTGTACATTCCTTATGGTCTGTATAAACATTGGCCAAAATCTAAACTATACACTGTTCTGCTTTAGTATACTGTTGCGTAAAAAATAATAGTAAATTATTATACCGATCACTATAATTCTCATGAAGAACATTACTACGTTTACATGCAGTTTTGAAAATCGTTTCAATTTTCAGTCAAAATTATGCAAAACTGTTTACATGCAGTTTTCAAAACAAGTTTAAAAATTGATTTGAAATCAGTTTCGGCGCATGCGCATTTAGCTGATATAAGTGATAGATCCTCTTCACTCCAAATACTTCGTTTTGCTATTATTCCAATTATTTTTTATACTTCGTACCACTACGCACTAAAACAACACAACTGTCAGTGTATTTGAAGGTTAGCAACACAAAGCAACAAAAACGTTATGCTCTGTACGCATGCGCAGTATCGAAACTGAATTTTAAGTGTTTACATGAGTGAGTATAAAAAATATATTTTTTACCTATAAATAAATATATTCGGTAATACAAATACTCGAAATCTGGATAATTTTGTACAGACTAAACTGAAGGCTATTTGTATTATTACTTCTTACTAATTTAGTT
Organism: Harpalus rubripes; assembly: GCA_963082715.1. Lineage (NCBI taxonomy): Eukaryota > Metazoa > Arthropoda > Insecta > Coleoptera > Carabidae > Harpalus > Harpalus rubripes. The sequence goes on along the minus strand of OY720458.1, from coordinate 18,832,908 downwards.
TCAGAGTATATAGATTATATTTTAGTGACAATACTCTCAATTTCAGTAGTAGCAAAATGTTTTTCGTAAAATATAACAATTTTAGTTAAAGTAAATTTGATTTCAATATCTTTTACAAAAAAATAAACTTGAGTAGAGTTAAAATCATTTATTTAAATATGCAGCGGGAAATATTTGAGTTTGAGATATAAAATATACAATCTTCTGCACTGTATTCATCCATTTTAAACATTTAAACTAGACTATTAACTGATTCTTAATGAAATTGTAATATTTTATTTCCTAAATATCTAGTGCTGCAAATGTGCTGTTTCATCGAATTTAATTCTGAAGTCAATATCTATACATGTTAAAGTCTTATGTTCCGGGTTTCGATGCACAGGCTGTAAATAATTGCGAATTATTATTCATTTCCGGGTGTGCTAATCTGATTTTATTCATAGATTTTGATAATGACAATATATCTGTTCCATTAACGGGGTTATAAGTTAATGCACACAGCCACGCGACTTCATACTAATAACTGTTACAATGTCACATACTTCACACCGATACAATTTTGCACAATTTGAGACAATAAAAAGCTTTGGATTTTCGCTATGACAACTTTAGTACCGTATATTAGGATAGAATACGACATACAATACGACAGACAACGACAGGGGTAAAAGCCCCGATGTTATTGTGTAAGAGAAGGTACAAATCCCTGGACTAACGTATTCCCCAAAATATTTACACCTAAGTTCCTTTAAACCATGGTTTACCTACATTACGCAGGGACAAATATATTCATTACGCAGTCCCGAACTTAAAAACTCACTTCATCACAAGATATTTTGTCAACCGGGCTTTGTAATGATAAATTTATAAAACCCTTTCATTTTGTGGACTGTCATGTGTATGTATTATGTTTAATATTGCTAATATGGGGCACTAATTTGACAAATCGATTAACTTCACAAAATAAAAAGTAGAGAAAATTCATACATAATAGAAATATAAAGCATATTGTAGAATATAAAAATTCATCATAATTTGAAGTGCTTGAACATTAATTTTTAAAAAATCTTAAAAGGGATGTTAATAACTATGGCCTGCGAACAGCTTACATGTATTGTGGAGTTAATATACAAGTTGACAATAATCGGTGCTGATACATACTACCAGCAAAATGAGGAATTTTAGCAAGAAAATAATGTTAGTATCAAAGTCCTGATTGTAATCTCATTCTGAAAAAAAATATTCAAAAAGAAAGATTAAAACAAAAAAAGGATTTAAATTACGTGCTTGAGTGTCTGATCGCGAATCTGGAGAACCGGGTTCGATCCCGACCGACGACAAATATTTCGAATTTTAAATGGCTCATAAGTGACTCCTGCGGTGCACTCTCCTCGCCAGCAATGAGCATCCGTGAGGTGACGCCTGGTAAACGCCCGTATGGTACAAATATGTCATCATAATTACCGAAATCTGTGTATTAAGCAGACTGGCACACCCAGCAATAGGTAATATGCCGTGATGATATATTTATATTCATTTTATTTTATTTATAAAAATATTATTAATAATTGAAGCATTTAAGTTCAAAACCATCGTACACTTCATTTAGTGCTTTGTATTTATTCAGAAAATAGTGTTGCAATAAATACCAACTATGGCTGCAATTTTATATAAATTTATATAATTATCCATTTTATTTAAATACACGCTAAAAACTTACTCGGAGGTCCAAAGTATAAGTAAAACTATTCTAGTACTTGTACTGATTTACCTACACAACTCTCTATTCATAAAATTATCTTTACATTTCAACCACGGTTATACCTTTTCAATTTCAGATAAGTAAATTCAGTTTTAGAAGATGTATATAGATAATTTAAATGCTTCAACTACAAGTAGTAGTTTTAAAAGTTTAAAGCTTAGTTAAATTGTTTATTTATATTTAGGTATATGAATAAACTTTTTGCTATTTATGTACCTTTAATATACGTACATATTTATTCATATACGACGAAAAAGATTTTTGTAATTATTTTATGTTTCAAACAATTTGTATTTAACTATTTTTGAGGGTGCAGATTTCAAATTTTCAAACCACGCTTGGGCAATATCTTTTACAGTTTTAAAATATTTACACTCAAAATAATAAAGCGCCATAATTATTTTCATATATTAAATTAGATAATATGTTATTTTTACACAACCTAAACATAACGACAACAATTATTTTAGTAATTTCAAATAATAGAAGTTTATTTCAATCAAATTTGATGGAAATAGTATGATTTAATTAAAAATATAAACAAATTTCGACGTGCAAATCCTATTTGAAATGTATGTATTGTTGTTGTACAATCATAGCAGTTTTTAAACGCCAATCAAAATGTAATCACTTTTAGTGTTTAATACAGATATGATCATACAAAACTGACATGTTATAAATATTAATGCACATTTATATTAACATCAATATATAAAAATCAATTCCAATTATCATTTCAATTCATTATTATTGCAATCAGTCAGAATGCGCATTGCTTTGACAAAATAAGTGATTACTTTGTAAACACGTCCGTATCCAATTTAAAGCATTACCGCAAAGTTCCGGGTATTGTCCATCAGCCCACTGGATACGGATAATAAAACCTGGCCAATAAACTACGCTATCTGCAAAATCTACACGAAATTATTTGTTTTTTACGTTTTTTACAAAGAACGCTAAAAAAGATCAAACAATTTTTAATTCGTGTATTCGCAACTTTGAAAAAAAGATGTTAATACACGGAAAGTTGGAGTATTTGGAAGAATGATAACGCAATTTCAGATATGAAATGGCTTGTAAGGGAAAATTCAGTAAGTTTAACCTTTACACTTTACTCTCATTTTCGTTATGGACGAAGCCATTTGTGCCACGAATGCAAATCTCGGAGTAAGGTTATTTTCAAACAAGAAAGAAAACATAATAGAAATTTGTCAACCATGTAATAACTATCATAATTATATCTTTTGTTTCCATGGGGACAACAGAGTGGAATTACACCTGGTTCACAAAGATAACGGAAAATATGTTATATGTATGATTAAGGAAAAGACTATTTATACACACAATTTGAACAAATATGTAGTAGGGTATTTTACCTATTTTTTATTTTTTTAGATCTTATTCAAATAGATACAGTTTACACAGACTTTTCCAAAGCCTTCGACAAAGTGGTTCATCAAATATTATTGCATAAATTAAACAAAGTTCAATTTTTCTACAAACTTATGCAGGGTCTTACGATCATATCTTACTGATAGGCAACATTCTGTCTATTTATATGGCCACAAATCTGCTCCATTTACTTCTACTTCGGGTTTGCCACAAAGGTCCAATCTTGGACTACTTTTATTTATATTACTCATAAATGAAATCACTACGTGTATACAACATTCCAATTTTTTACTATATGCGGATGATATTATATTATATTCAACTTCAATAAATGTAATGTTCTATCATTTACTAATAAAAGAAACTTTAATTCAATCAGCTTATCACAAGAATCAAAATATTTTGTCAAAATTGAAATTTGATTAACATGTAACTTACATTTTTGTAAAACTTCGGACAAAAATTTAGGATTTGTTATACAGAATTCTCAATCATTTACTAATATAAATACAGTTATGAGTTTATATTACAAATTTGGAATACATTTTATAATAAATATGTCATTGAAATTGAAAATATTCAAATGAAGTTCTTAAGATATTGTTGGTTTAAAAAATTTAAAACATACTATTATAAAATCAATCAATTATAACATAATGCTAAATGAATTTAAACAAACCAGCCTTCAAGAAGAAATATTTTGTCTGTGTTGTAGCTTCATACACTAATTTATAATAAAATTTATATTAATTTGTTGAATAAAATAAAATTTAAAATTCCACGAGTATGTTCCAGTCAAAATATAACTTTTGCTATACCATTTTGTGTAAGGAATTCTCAACTAAACTCACCAATAATATAAATGTGTACATTGTGTGACAATATTTGTACTCAAATTGATATTTTACATGATTCAGTGACTTATATTAATAATAAATTATTTTATATATGCATGTTATTAACGTATTAACGTATATATATATATATATATATATATATATATATATATATATATATATATATATATATATATAAGTTTTATACTCCCTTTGTAATTATGATAATTATTATCTTGTTGAGTGGAATATATAAATAAATAAATAAACAAAAGAAAATAATTTTTCGTTTGTTCATACATAGCTGATTACTTTTTATTTTTATTTCTTTTAATTGTAACCTATAAAATAGAAACTAGAGCATCAATATCGTAGGCCGTAACATATGCAACAGTACTAGTAATAACACTAGATGACAACGGAGTATTGAACGAAAAAAAAACAATTGTTATGCTCGTCAAACTGACATTTCTATCTTTTTGTGTTTAAAGATTATACTAGGATATCATTGTAATTGCAACGTTTTCAAATAGAAAATATTGTTTAAAGCAATGTACTGCTTCGCTATCTAGTGGCGTTGCAACATGATATTGTCAATGGTTTCATTGTAATTTAAAATTTTCTGTAACATGTTTTTTATCGCAGATTTAATTTTTTTTATGACTAGTGCATCAAACTTTTAATTGTAACCAAAATTATAAAAATCAATTTATGTGATGTATTGACTATTTGTTATACTATACAGTAATCTTAAAAAAAAATTAAGAGCAATAAATTCTTATAATTTTTAATTTTCAAATAGTACAAAAGAGACCCCTGAGATCCATTGCAGCTTTGAGAGCCCGTAAAATGACGCCTTGTAAACGCCGTCAATGGTACAAGTATATTGTTATTAACCGATATCTGCGAATAGAAGCAGACTGGCGCACCCAGATATGGGTTGCAAGCCGTGATGATATATTTATTTATGGTTTTTAAAAAAATAAAATAAATGACACATATTTCTGTTATACCTGGTCAATTCTTTATTAAAAATAATGCAATACATATGGGTATGTTATTATTACTTATTCAAGAGTATAGTGCCTAAGATATTATATAAATTACAACTGCTTGTAAAGTAATTTTGATGAGTTAATATGTGAGTTCCTCGTCGTAATAGTTCTAAATACGTTTTAATGTTGAAGTTTAAAATTAAAATATGTTTTATTAACGTTTATTATAAGACAAAGTCTATATTGAATATAGTAAAGTGATTAAATTAAATTAAAATTTCATTTTTAACTGTATAAATTAACATAAGCCAGATCCACATTGAAACGAACATTGTTAGCTAACAGTGTTCACTAACATTTTGTTAGCAGATGTACAATGCGACCTAATAACAATGTTCGCTAACAAAAATTGATGATCCACTACCGCCTAGGTAATACATCTTATTACGATATTCAAAATTGTAGATGTAAGTCTTGTAAGCATAAAATTAATATTTTGTATTATAAAAGTAAGTGTTAACAATAATTACAAAAATACTTTTTCTGAAAATTAATATCCTGACGAGGAAGTTTAGATCCATTTAAATTTATTACTTTTTAAAAATTTAATGGTGACATTGTCATAAAAACTTTAAAGCCACTGCCGTCATCGATTTGCAAATATAACAAAAGAAAATCTCCTCTTCCTTTTTTTAAAACTATGGCGAACGTATTTGGAATGTAGACATCATATGCATATGTTAACTAACAATTGTTCAGGAACAAAAAATGTTAACTAACAATGTTAACTTTAATGTGGACCCGGCTTTACAATGAACTATTATGACGAGGGGCTCATAGGTAGTCTAATTGGAGTTAGTACGTCGGGCAGTGGAGTCTACTTCCTAGAGCAGCGGTTCCCAAATTGTGTTCCACGGAACCCTTAGTTCTGCGGAAGCTCCATAAGGGTTCCGCGAACAAATACGAAATTCAGAAATAAAAAATTATCAAAAACAACCTATGTAAAATATACGTGCTAGAGAGTAAAATCAAGTCACATAAGTTAGTAGTTTAATAATTTTTATAATTTGGTAAGTGTTAATGTTTTCTTGGATCACAATGATATACTTATTTTCAAACTATTGTTTCTTTTTAATCTAAACATGCTATGCAAAGAGCTTTTTGTACAAGAAGCTTTGTTTTTCGTTTTGTAGGAATGCCGAAACTATACCGGTACCGATATTGTTCAATAATATCAGCAATACCAATACCGATACCAACAATTAAATCTTAGAGAAGGTATAATAAAAAAAGATATGCTTATATTTACCTACTTGTGAAACCAAAATTACTATGGGTAAAGAAACGGAAATTTTACTTATATTTTGCTAGCATCATCAAACTGTGCAGAGACAAATGATTTCACAAGTCGGTCTGAATGAGACCTGCTGCTGAAAACAGCCTTTCGAATACCACAGAACTCATGTGGAAATAGCAGTACTTTTGCGCCGCTTTTTTTTAATTTTGGTAAAAAACTTCATCGCGCCAAAAAACCAACGAATCCGCTTCTCTTGCAATATTGTATTAGGAACTTGTTCGTGGGAATCTGGGGTCAGGTGCTGGAGATTTTTACGGAATCGGTGCGTTTAAGTTAATTTTTTGAAAGCGCGAAATTCGAAACGTATTGGTGTACCGGCATATAAATATTGTCGATTCCGAAACATAGGCTAAAATACAATATCGCCGATTATCGATATCGGTTGCATCACTAGTTTTGAGTACACATTTACCAATAAAATGTAGGATGGAGTTGGGGTTCCGCAAAACGTAGGTGGCTTTTTAAAGGTTCCAAGGCCGAAAAAGTTCGGGAACCGTTGTCCTAGAGTTAAAACTCTAATGGATAGTAAAAGAAATAGTCCTGTTCATAATTGTTATTCAGTATTCTTTATTATTACACTGACTAATTAATTTTTTAGCCAATTAAATTAGGTTTTAATTTAAAAACATGAAATATTAAAACGTTACAATTTAACAAGAATTCCATTTTATTTACAAATACCTGCAACATTTATTAGATTTTATAAGCTAATCATTTGCGCCCAATTATGAAAGTGAATCAAGGAATGTAGCTGCAAAAAAGAGATTAAGATTGTATGAAGATGATGACAAGTTTTAAATGCATAGCATTCCATTATAAAGTTTGAGAAACATGGAGAAGTAGCAGCATAGTTGTTGCAACGCAAGAACCAACTCGTTCGCAGTTGGAGAACAATGTACTCGTTCTCTCTCTACATAAATAAATGTCAACAAAGAAAATAGTGTTTTTTTTTTAACAAGAAGTTGGCGAAGTAGAGTGCGTCAGGAACGTAAGAAATAACACGGTGCCCTGCCACTACCACTACAAAGCGAATGCTGCGAACAATTCAATTAATATCGAAGAATTACGACGTAAATAACCTTACGTATCGAAGCCACATGTGCGACCCGTCCCGCAAAGAATTACTACTTCGTACAATATATCACCCGGCTAACTATTCCCAAAAGTAGAGAAAACTATTAAATAATTTTACGGGCGGTCGATTCTGCATTTAACGATCCAGAAAAACTGTTGTATAAATGAGCTATGTGATCTGAATAAATAGTAGAAATTACGAATTATAGTTAAGAATAATCCCTTAGTTGAATGCGTTATATGAGAATGGATTGAAAATTTCGTGACCTAACACAAAGAGGACAGCACTAGACACACGATTATTTTTATATGATTATGTGAACTCTCATTAGTGTTTCTGCAAAGTTTTATATTAATCTGCTAATATGAGATTTAATTCGAATCTTTTAAGTTAATGTGTGCATTGATTTTATGAGCGGCGGCGAATCTATTCTTCCACTGTTTCGACTGTTGTTTTGATTCAGACTGATAGAGATGAACCCATATCTCATCGGTAGTAACAAATCTTTCTATAAAAATATCATAACGGAGCAACCATCAGAAGCCGACGAATTCACCTCGCAGACATTTTTCTCATTTCTAGCCCATTGGTCAAAATGTTTTGGACCAGTTCGTAGCCTATGCCCACAGCCTCTGCCATGTATCGAAACTTGATTCGCCGATCTGCCATGACCATATTATGAAACAAATTGATGTTTTCTTCATTGGTAAAAGTTGAAAGCCTTTCACTGCAAAATACAAAACTAATAAATAATAATTAACCCTAAATTAATAATATATTTTAATAGTTGTTTCTATTTTATATATCAGATGTTATGTTCATATATGAAATTTAATTTAGCAAAACATTCAAATATTCAGAACAAGGATATTTGTAACAATTAAATTCTACATCTTATTAATAAAATTTTATTATGTATGCAATATAATGCACAGCTATATAATAATTGGAAAATCGAAGCTATGAATCACACGTGCGCATTGCCTGAGAAAATACAAATCTTAAATTTTTTACACTGAAATAAAAACTGGGACAAAGTGCTGTAGATTTAATTAAAACAAAAGTATGTATCTAATTATGTTCTTTGTGTAGCTGAGAAAAAGAGATTTCTTTATAAGATATTTAATGAAAGGAATTAAAATCGAGTGAGGTTTTCATGATCAAAGACGTTTCGGACATGGATTTATTATAAACAGGAATCTTTTTACATTTTTTTGTTGACTTGTGTCACAATCAGTTTTTTAATTAAGAAAATAATTTTGTTTCCCCCAAATATAACCAGCCAGATTTTTATCAATTAATTACAAACCCCAATAATCCGCAATACAGAAACCCTTTTTTAATTTAAATATAAAATTTTAAATAAAATTTAATTGCGAAAATAGAACCGAACTTTTTTACTTTGTTCGAAAATTAAAAAAAGAAGAATTCGAATAATGACGCAGTCTCACTTTGGTCTGTTTTTAAGCTAGCAAGAATAAATTCAAAATTTCCTTAGTACGATCTACGATTCACCAACGCTCAGAGATGTTTACACACACCCAAACTCGAATAAATTTTCCCTTTTGACGTTTAGTCATTTTGACATATCTGTTAAAGAATTATTCATATGTAATTTTCTTTCTTCGGCATTTCCAAAGAAAAATATTGTAAAAATAGAATGATTATACCTTCAACATACAGCGCCAATACTTTTCTAATTTGATTCAAGGCGTTAAAACAAATAGAAAATTGTAAGTATAAAATTGTCTGATTGTCCTTCGTTTCCAAGTTATTGATAAAAACAAATATTAACATTTAAAGTATTAAAAACGAATATGTTGTCACAAAATTCAAATAGATTGCTTCGAAACATGATGGAGTTTTAACGCATGATCGCACCAATAGGCTATTCCACTGTAATCAAAAATAGTAAAAGTTTATTGAAAATATAAAAGATGACAGTTAAAAGATACGGAAAATTCAATTTTTTTTCTCGAAAATTATACAAATATAAAAAATATAATCTTACAAGTGTAAAATAGCAAAATTAAAGCATCGGAATAATTATAATGTAATAACATAATATACGTGAGGACGAGAATTTCTCGGCCTTGGTTGAGTGGTTGAAAGAACTCAGTATGGTTGGGCACGCTGGTACGCTGCACTATATAGCGTCTAGACTGCCATTCGTGTTTCGTTAGCCGTCAGCCTGATAATCTTTCGCTCTTCAACAGATTTGCATACATTTACAATAGGTATAGATAATATCTAATTGTGTTGATTATTTAAGTAGCGTTCAAAAATTTTAAACCGAAAAAGATTTTTTTTAATATTTGGCCTCACCTCATTCCAAATTCACGCACCACCACTGATCCAAATATGAACTCCTACATTATGAAGCAAAGAATATACGTATTCGGTTGTGTTCGATTTGTTTGGATGCTATTCGGGTGACTTTCTTTTTTCTTTGATTTTGTAAAATGAGAAAAAATGGGAAATAAATTAAGTGCAATAATTTATATTTTTTCTTTAATAATGAAATATAATATTACAATTTAAAAATAGATTATTTTGTAATTTGCCCAACATTTTTTCGTACGCCTGTGAACTAGTGATGCAGGACGAGGCGAGAGTACTGTCGCATCTCGTCTCGTCTCGTAGCGTTATGCAAGACGGGAATGAGAACGAGATTGCGGATCCGAAAACGAGAGGAGATCGATATTTTACATTTTTCGTCTCGTCTCGTCTCGCGTGCATCACTTCTGTGAACCACTATTTGTGTATTTCTGGTATACCTACATTACCTACGTCACAAAGAAAATTTAAAATTCGGACTCGTTTATTTGGAGGAATTTTAAACTGGGACTTTTACATGTGGTCTTATATTTTCATGTACTTGATTTTTTTTTTAAATATCGTAAACTAGCCTGTTCCAATTAGTTGTGTAACATAAATCAATTAAGTGGCTATGACGATGTTGTATTATTGTATTCACGCTATCATGCTGTTGTGACATTAATAGACGAAAATATGCTACATACCGTTCATTCTTCCATGATGATAAGTCGTGCGAATGGTTTGCCTTCAAGTAAAAGGCAACCAGTTTCGTGAATTTAAATATTCGATTCTTTGAAAAACCTACCTTTGGTAGTGGCATTTTTCGTATTAGCTTTTGTAAAATATTACTAGAAACTGATTTTCAAATGTTTTGTAAATTCTCCCATGGCTGACTAACATTGGTTGATCTAATTTTAATAATTTATCTGTTGTAGCAAACGACAACTAACAAAAATAAAATGTTCAGTTTTATTGTGTTCTGTAACTTTCATGAGGTACACAATTTGCGTAGGTACTACATTAATTTTTACAAATTAGCAGCTGTATCTCTATTTTAGGACGGTACTATACTCCTTCGTTAGCGGAAATTTGGCAATTTTAGATAACACCTGCAAATTAATAATGAACCGATACACCGTACAATATCACGTACACCATGAAAACGTTTCATGAAAATAATTCATCGATGATTGCGACAATAATAATTGTTATGTGTAGTACTGTTCTACAATATCGAATTAATGTATTGTTAGCGATGTTTACGTTGTGTACATTTCAAGTTGAACTTTTTAGTCACAAATACAAATCCTTCTTTAAAATAATAAGTAAAAATGTGCAACGATTGTTCAATTTCTGCAAATGAAGTAATTTGCTTAAAATTAGACATTTTCATTAAGTTTTCACGATGCGTATGCAATGTTGTACCGTATAAAGGTTCATAATTAATTTTCCAGGTATTCTCTCTAAAATTATCAAAGCGCATCTCATAGAAACGTACATATCATACATATGTACATCAAAACTGGTACATCGTTTAAATTCTTCATTTTAAATATTATAATAACAATAATAGCGTTAAAAAGTAAAACGGAAAATAATATTCATTATATTTAAATCTTTCAAATACTAATATTTTTTAATAAAATAAATAAATAAATATACCATCACGGTTTATTACCTATTTCTGGGTATGTCAATGAATTTGAAAATTTTTGATAAATTTTTATAATTATTATACTGTAGTAAAATATTTTTAGTAAAATTAAATTGAATACCTATACAAACCACTATGAATATAATTTATATTTACCTAGTTTCCCTTTCAACTATGTTGTGTAATTTATTACAACAACTACTAAATTCGGCTACTGTAAATATATACTTAAATATTGTGCGCCAAATGACGGGTGGTAATAGTTCATCCGACATTTTAAGGGTCATCTAGTCCAGACCTAGCTTCTACCGAGAACTTCGTAAAAATTAGTGATGCACGCCTCGTTTTCGGATCAGTAATCTAGTTCTCGTTCTCGCACATTTTTTTGAGTCTCGTCTCGTTCTCACACGAGAGTATCGCAAGAGTCTCGCTATAAAAATAAGCGCTTACGCACTACGTATTTACGTAACAGTTTAACTAACAAGAGACGAATTTGCACCCATCGTACCGTCTTCCGTGTATTTGCAGTCGTATAAGTACCTATCTATAATAAAGAGATGAAACACTAAATTCTGTTCACCAAATTATTTCTATACGAACAGAATGTTTATTCATTTATGGTCACCAGAAAATGTGCTAAGTTAGTAAATAATTTAATTTATATCTAAAATATATAATTTATCACAAATTGTGATCTCTAAACTATTTCAATACGAACATCTGTTAATACATTCTGTCGTCAGTAAAACTAATTCAACATTAAAAAAATCGTTTTTGTAACTAAAAGTACCTACACTTTATCATTAAATATATGCCACTGTTTAAGTAGGATTTAATCATTAAATAACCTTTCCACAGGGAACCCGCCAGCAACCAATCACTCTGCTTCGCTCCGTGTTGGCTCCCATCAACGCTTAATATAACATTCTTTGCTTTACAGAGGCAGCAAGAATTTTATTAACTATGATTTTAACTGGGATGAATTAGGGGCTGGGGTATTGGAGAAAACTAGTTCTATTGGATGCAAAACCGATTTTGTCTTTATTTACATTTCCTCGCTGTGGTGCCAAAATCAATTGACTCAAAAAATATAGTGAATACATATAATTTTCACATTCCCGTCTTCTATGCACGAATTAGCGTTGACTACACTTTTTGTACGGTGCATTTTTCATTGAATTTATGAATCAAAACTATAAAGTTACAAATACTTTTTATTGCGAGACTCTCGCGAGATTTCTCGCTTCTCGCAGTTGTTATATCGATCTCGCCTCGAATTTTAAACTGCAATCTCGCCCTCGTTCTCGTCACCTACCATGCAAGACAATTGTAACGTTTTATTTATTTGGGTAAAGTGTAAAAATCAAAGAATTCTTATTAAATGAAATAGATGTTTCTCAAAAGGATAAGTAAATATTTAAAAGATAACATCAATGACGATTACTAATATTAAACAAATATTAAAAACTAATTTAAGACTACAAATATAATTAACTAGTTATACACTAACATTATACCAGTATACCAGTAACTTCCCGAGTTCTCCACTCGACACAAAACTACATACGCTCACTACGATACTGCTGTGCCACTCAACTCACTAACTCCTTACTTCTATTTATGTAACGATGTCACTCTGTCACTGTATAACTCTTGACTGACTATCTGCACACAAGTACGTCGCTTATACGTATAGTTGTTCTAATATTTTTCTGGAAGAGTCTCGAACGTTTTGAACTACTCGTATATAACAATGTGCGGGTAATTACGTTTATGTCCTCCTGTTTACCGAACTGCCCGCCTTGTGTCTCCTTCGTACCGCGCGCTGCACTATGTTATCGATCGCCTATCTAGGCTTCTCCTACCTACTAGAACGCTTCTATTCATAGGCTCGGTACGCACGCACCGACCGGGATTCGCGGACCAAGTGTCGTAGGTACCTACCCTCTCACGTTACATAACTATCGAACAATACTCAGAAAAAAGCTGATATTGATAATAACGGCGATGTAATTCAATATTAAATAGCGGAATACTTGAATAACATATTCTGTTTTTATAAGTTTTAAATCTGTATTTTAACCTAGTCTAAATTAATTTGTAGAAAATTCTCACTATTTGCATAGGTTTTATAATTTCTTTGTTGAAAATACTAATACTACGTTTGATACTAGCAAGAAAATAGGTGTAAAATTAACTAACTACAAAAAGACTTTATAGCTCAGATAGGAAGGTACAAGGTTCTAGTTCTTTCGGCATTTATAATTTAATCGTTCACGATTCTTAATGTTATAAAATAACTATAATTTGTAATATAGTTAATGTTTATTATGTTAGAACTATAGTTTAAATTGGTTTTAAATAAATCACAGTTCTGCATCACTGCAGCACTTGTAAGAGCCGTTAATGCAAAAGAACATCCAAAACAATACATCATTCAAGTCGATTAATTAAATATCATAAAATTGCTTATTTTGTAATATTTACCTAACCTTAAAGGAGTGAAGGTAGTGTTATTCTATGTAGACGACGTATGAATATGAGATTACCTCTGTTTTCATTTTGACATTAGCAAATAAGCAAGAACTTGAATTAAGTTCACTTTCCTTAATGCTGTTCTTGAATCTATTTCTAAGCGGCAACGTTATTTTTTAATTATAAATTCAATTTATAGCGCGCTTTTTATCAAGTACATTCGTTGAAATAACTAAGTTTCCGATAAATTCCATGAACCGATTTCTGAAGAATGTGGAGGTACTAGGCCGTTTATACTTGACTGACATTTCGAAATTGAACTTCTTGTCAATAGCTAGTCTGTTTATTTCAATATTTTTGCAGAACGTTGAGTTCTACAATAAAATAGGAGAAAATTCAGAATTTAATAAAGTAGGATATATTCGTTGGATGATTTACATACTTTCACAAAGAAACAGAATATTTTGTCCTACGCATCTCATCTATTTTTGTACTGTTTTCAGCAACCATTACCATTAGTAAATGTATATAACAAAAGCTTTTCATTGTTGCGCATAAATGAAAATATTGTATTATACTTCTAACAAATTTTATCCTCGTGAACTCTCCTTAACACCCTATAAGTGTTCATTCGGTGAATTTTAATAAAGAAAATCACCACATTTAACAGTGAATACAACGGTGTACTGCTGTTATTCTGTTCTTACATGCCACAAGCAGATATGTCACATTTCAAATATTTCATGAGAACAAATTTAAAGTTTGTCGGCTTATAAAAAAAATTATAAACTACAATAACTTTTATAAAAAAAAAAACTTACTGCTTGTTGACGGCTGCTTTCGGATCAAATATCACTGCAAAAAAAAAATGTATTACTATCGGTACATTCAGTAGGTAGTTAAAGTTCCATATAAATTAGATTTCGTAACAATTAAATTGTTAAGCACAAACAATTGATTACACAACAAAATTCTCATTTTTATAGAGATGTAAAAGCGTAAATTACAAAAAAAAAAAAATACCATAAATTACCTATTTTTGTTTACCACAAATTACCAGAGAATTTTTTAATGTAAAATGTTACGTGCTAGCATAAAAATAAACATTTTATTTATATAGATATGTATATGCTTTTTATCTTCCTATTAAATGTTTGACATAACATTTGCATATTTTCTAAAGAATTATAATTCTCTATCAATATTTACACATTATAATAACACGTTCGCTACCCACGGTCACTATAGTGGATTTTGCGATCCTTTCTGTTGAACTGCGGCCACTACAGTAATCCCGAATTCGTATATATTTATTTGCGACTACATTTAACTCGGTTCATACGTGGATGTACACTCACAGGTACTAATGGTCACTGAGCTATTGATTGGAGATTATTTTTTTCAAAGGGCACAGACTTGTTTTATGTTAATATTTTCTGCAATATTTATTTCATTAATTTTGTTTTATTACACCAGAGATCTTATAAAATGAAGAAAAATAGTTTTCTAGTGCAATACATTTTTTTTTTCTCAAATAATTCAAATCGTATTATCCATATTTGGACGGCCATTAGAGTAGCCGTTGGTCTATTCTTGCATCAACACTTGAAATACACCGAAAACCACTATAGGGATAGTGGCTTCAGGTCACCATCATTGCATTTAACTCACAAAGCTACATATAGTCTTGAAATTATTCAAAAATTACAAGTACTTCTCGAAATATAGCAACGGTTCACAAGAAGAATACACTCAAATTTGTGAATGTAATAATTATGTAAAAAATACATATTTGTAAATTTCTACCTGATAATTTCTATACGGTAATTTTTCGGTAAGTTACGGAAATTTAAAATATTTGACAATAATAAATTTTAAATTATCCGGGAATTAAAATCGGTAAATCACTATGGTAATTTACGAAGAATAAACAGTAATTTTACACCCCTATTCAAGTAAAATCAATAGTGTACATAGATATGTCATTCATATTTTGGGCAGATATGTATATATGTTTATTTAATTTAGTCCTTTGTTGATGAAGATTGCACTGATTTGCATTGTGTGAGTAAATTCGCTGATGATAAGAGGCTGACAATAGCGGTGATGATATATTCATGTGATAATATGATATGATTAAATGTAATAGCGGTAATTGTAAAACAGAATGTCGATGAATAAATAACGATGCATGCGTTTGAAGACAATACAGCATAAGCGTAAGACTCAGCCTCTGGCTTCTTGTTTTAATGGATAAGGACTCTCTTATTCTGACCGTCAGCCAAAATGGCACTTTACCAAATTAATAACAAAGACTGAATGGATTAAGGCATGAGTGCCTGCAGCCTAACGATCAATACTTGTAAATTTACTCAAGACATATTTCCAATTATTTGTTTTCCGCCTTTCAATTTTTCCTTTTGTCCGGAGTATTATACCATTTCTTTCTTCACAAAGCTGAAAGACAGGAATAAGAATATTTTCCCAATAGCGTATTCTTCTCAAAATTAAACTTGACATTTTTTAATTATACATCAAACAAAGAAATAGGTTAATTTCACATACAGATGTAAAAATAATTGGATATTTTCATTAGAGTACGTTTGGTTCGGTTATTTCAAATAATAAATCATTGAAGTTCCAAGAAATATTATACTACGACTGTCTCATTATAGTTGTCACATTTATTCATTTATATTTTGTCCACTATAGTATTATTATATTATTATTTGTGAATAATTAACAAATGTGAAAAAACAAACTCTTGTAAATGAGGATTATACATTTTAATAATAATTATAATAATAATGAAATATTTTAATTTAATTAATGTTTAAATATATATTTAACTAAATTCACTTGATGTGTACCACAAATATAAAGTAAATATAGAAATAATAATAAAATAAAACGCGCAAACAAATATATTTTCTAATCGATTTCGGTGTTATTCACCATCAGAGATATACAATACATATAAGGAAAAAATATAAATAAATTGAATAAAATATTATTAAAAATTTAATTAAAACAATAAAATTAATAATATTCGTTGTTAATACTTATAATTTTGTAAAAATTTGTTGTATATCACTCATAATTTTAAATTAAATAAATTTAATTGTTTATTCATAACTCGTAAGCCTATAAAAACTATCTAATGTATTTTATATGCTTAAAGCCATGTACTACAATTTTTTACAAAATTATGTATTAATAACATATATTATTAATTTTATTATATATTAATTAAATTATTAATATTTTATTTCATTCAGTTAGATTATAAAAATAATATAATTATGGATATAAATAATTTTATACCAACCTACTTAGTATTGTATGTGTTGTATTTTATATTTTGTTACTATGTCAATTATTTCATTTGTATTTATATTTATAATTTTTCCTTGTATGTATTGTATTTCCCCGATGATGGTGAATAACACCGAAATCGATTAGAAAGTATATTTGATTGTGTTTTGTTTTATTATTTATATTATATATATATATATATATATATATATATATATATATATATATATATATATAAAGGGTGTAAATGAAATTAGTGCATTAAATTTAACCAGTAATGTAACTCGTCGAGAGCAACAATTTTTCTTAATAACTTTTTTTCTAAATCTTCTAGTTTTTGAGTTAAAATTCTTTAAAGATTTGTTTAAAATTTCGTTACCCGCCATTGGCAATATCTCTGTTGTCCGAATCAAAGTTCGATGTACACAGCACAAAAATTGTCGGGTAGTGGTTGCATACTTGCAGACACAGTAATTAATAAACGATCAACGGAAAACATATTTATTATTAATAAATTCGTAATAGTACAATTTTTAAAATAAAGAAATTTAAAATTTGGATAACAAAATTATAAAATTGTGTATTAATACAGGTTTCTGAACTTGGGTGAATAGAGTAAAGCGTGGAAAAAGCATACTAGTTATGGAGGTTATGAAATGAATTTTCGTGTGTCAACGTGTCAACACAGCAAATCAAAATAGTTTAAATACGTCATTTAAAAAATGTAAGTACATACTTTTGTCCATTTAAACGAGGTGGGATTATATGAGGACCAATGACTCGTCAATTTATTCCCGCCCAAACAATTAATGATATTTTTTGTTGAAAATTGTGCTTCCTTCTTACAGTATGAGGATTTTTGTGACCAAATAAGTGTATTGTGCATTATTCAAGACACTTTCTCTAAAATATCCAGCCCTATCAGTGAACAATACAACTCATTCTCTTTTAAAATATTCCAAATTGCCATAAGTGACACATCAAACTGTGATAATCTCGAAGATATTGTATGTGGTACAACATAAATTTACGAATATTACGAAGAGGATTATTTTCGTATAACTTCGTTGACCTTGAGAACTTCACCATACGTATTTACAATGTCTGTGTATCCGCAATTCATAAGCATAAGCATTTTGCCAGAATTTTACCTTGTAAACAAGTTTATTACTAATGTTAAAATTTAATTGCCACAACAGACAGGACTGTCAATTACTAAAACAAAATTTTTCATAGCTATTGCTACTGCATTCAATTATTACAAAAATGTTTGGAACGACTCGTCTATTTACGGGGTGGTACAAATGCTAAAAAAATATGCGATTTCGAGAAAAAGTTATTAAGAAATATTGTTGCTCTCGACGAGTTATATTACTGGTTAAATTTGATGTAGGTACTTATTTCATTTACACCCTGTATATTAAAAATATACCATCAAGGGAAAGAAACAACTTTTAATTTAATAAATCAAGTAAATATTATTAAATTGTTAGAATTTCTTTTGTGAAAAGAAACCACAGCGGAAAATTTTTGAAAACCTCAATTTTGTGATACAAAAATACGTACTTCTAAACAGATAACAATAATAATATTATATTTTGAAATATCGTTTTAAAATTATGATGAAACCAAAATCATAATAAAAAATGTAAAAACAGTTATACAAATATCTCATGTTAAATAAAGGATTTTTTTTTGAATTTAATTATTAATTGTGAATATTTAGTAGCTACCTAATATATAGAGTGTGCCAAAACGTATCGGAAATATAAGATAAATTACAGAACTTATTTAGAGTCAAAAAGTCCATATAAACATATGTCCAAAACGCAACCGTTAACGAATTATTGTTTATTTCATAATTTATGTGGTTAAAATTTTCAACGAATTTTATGAAATAAATATTTAATATAATTTTATTATTTTATTTACAAGATGTGGTTAAAATTATCTCTATTGTATTCGATTCACAAAGCCACACGTCGCAGAAGAGATCGCTGCGTTTTTAATATGGATGCTGAGTTATACTACTAATATCGACAACCTGCTGTATTCTTTAGCGTAATTCTTCTATCGCTTGTATTTCAGTTGCATAAACAATCTGTTTCATGTGACCCCAAGGATAAAAAATCTAATAGAGTCAATAATTTGTAAAAAACGATGTTCAAATGTTACCAAACAAAAGACGCGATCATAGAAACTAGATCAGTATTTCAGAAATCAGTTGTAGTAAAATTTTAGTCACATATATTATGAAATAAACAATAACTCGTTAAGGTTACGTTTAGGACATATGTTTATATGAACTTTTCGACTCTAAATACGTTCTGGAATTCATCCCTAAAATATTACCGATACGTTTTGGGACAGCCTGTGTAATTGAGTTTTAAAAATTATTTCTATATTTTTTTCCTTGGGTAAAAAAAAAAAAAAAAATTGTTAATTATAATTATGTGATAGGAAACGTAAAAGATTTTATATTATACAAAATTTAAAATTACCATTTCCAACTTATAATAGTTAACAGGTATTTGAAAAGAAATACAAAGTTCTAAAAATAATATAAAAATTTTATTTTCACACACGAACTATGTTAGACTAAATTATACTTCATTTCACGTAAGAAAATATTGATGGGAATATAGGTGCAGTTTGATCTTGTTTTTGGATTGGATAATACCCCGATATTATTCAATCGAACAACAAGATCAAACTACACCTATCTTCCCATCACAAGTTGTTACGAGAAATGCAATATAGTACTATGAATTCCTAAAATTATACACAGTTTTTGTTTTCAGAAAATCGGAGCTCACTTTTTGTTCCAAAAATATTTTCTTTTGTTTTTCCAAATATGTAAATATTTATTGAAAATGAAATTAAAAATTATACCTAACCTTAAAATTAAGTAAAAATAAGATACATACCTATTTCGAGAACGATGTAAATGTTTGATTGAAAAATTACTTATAATTGTACTATTTCTAATAATCTAATTCTGCTACACTGTATTTATTTATTTATATAACAGGTGCATTCATCCATAGTTTAATAAACCCGATGTTTATGAAGCCTTTATAAAACAAATTTTAAAAAACCATACGTTTATTCCAATCACAGCTGCATATTTATATTTGTTCATCTTGCAAATGAATTTTAGTTTTTAATTTTCGTATATGACTCCGAGTTTATTTGTGTTTAATTCAGGTACAAATATATAACAGGAAAATGTAATTAAATTGACAGAGAAAAACTGCGGTAATGATAAAAGATATTTCCTTTTAAAACGAGAGGGCAAAACGGAATCTCATTAATAATTGTAAGTCTTATTTTCAAAAATGGATTAAGCGGAAGATGGAAATAAAAATAAAACAGTGGCTGTGTTTGGAACTTCTAGAACGAAATCGCTTGCGTTGGAAAGAATTCATTATAGATACAAAGATCTCTAATGGATTCCACTAAAGTTTGTTTTAAGGATAAACATTTTAATTGGTATGACAACGCGTTAATTCGCGGCTTAGCATCCAAAAACAACTCGCTGAATACCGGTCAAAATTCTATACATTTTACATAAATTCCTTACACGGAGCAACAGAATGAAAAGGGATGACAAATTTATTTTACATTGTTTTCCGAGCTTCTTCTACACGAGTACAGAAGACATGTATTATTTTCATATTGCTGCTCATTTTTTAATTAATGATAATATTTTATTAACAATGAAATTTAATTATAATTCATATGTATTTGTGGAATAAATATATAAACAAATTATTATTTACTCTGACAAGAGGAATTTTAAAATTATTTTATTATTGCAGAAATTAATAGTATCAAAAATGTATTGCGCCGCAAATAATTTAATTGTATTATATAAAAATTAATACAAAAATACCAAACTTATAATTTTAAGTAAAAATAAAATAAATTCTTGTATTCAAGATTATTACAATTGACTTATTGGGAGAGATTCATTTTTGCTCATATTTTTTAAAAATTTTTCGTCGTATATATTGCGTTGATGGAGGTGAAAATGGAAGTACACACATACATCCAAGTCCTTGATGGAAATCGAACCCAGGACCACAAGGTTCGAGCGATGAGGGTTGCCAATAGTACTATAATATATATTATTATACTATATTTTGATTTGATGTACTGTATACTGTTAAAAAATAATATAGTACACAAAAATACTATATTTTTTTATCATCGATAAAGTCAACTTTTAATGCTATTTTTAAACGAGTAAAGGTGTGAACGCGCTGAAATTTATATCGCCAATCTGAGTTTTGATGAAAATCTGAACTTCTCATCTGAACACACCCTAAGATTTCGGTGACGGACGCGCCACGGCCGCTCTGAGAGCTCTTCGTATTCGTGATATTCCCTAAACTTAAGTCAAAACCAAAAGGTTATGTTTGTTTACTAGTTAATCTTATAATTCATTTCACGTAAGAAAATAGTAGATGGTGCTTGAGCGCAGACCGTTTTACGTGCACTAAAGATATAATTTAATTTCGTAAAACCAAACTTTGTCAATAATAAATATCATTATCTGTAAATATGTACAAGGCCTGAATATTAAAAATTACAATAAAACATGGTTAAACATCACTTAATTCTTAACTTATAATAAAACTAAACCTTAACTGTATGTTAAGGACTATTAAAGTTTAAAACAGTTATTAGTTTTTAAAACAATCGAGTTTTTAATACCATTTCCTCATCTCTGTGTCTATGTCACATATTTACCTACTCCATTATACATTATCACTACGTTCAAGGAAATACCTACAAAAAAGTATTTAAGTAAACCAAATAACACTTATTTAAATTTATGATTCTACGTCAGACTCTATATGTTAGTATGAAAATGAAAGATTTGTTGAATATGTTTTTTTACTAATTACATTATTGAATTGCTCATTATTTCCAATTATTGTACACGAGAATTATTTTAAATATTTATATATTTTTATAATTGTTGAAAATGATCAATTTAATTGATCTCCGATTATTAGCGAAGTCCACTGTTTGAGAACAAAACTATATTTACGTCACAGAATATTAGAAAAAATGATTACGGCTTAACAAAAAAAATTTTTCTCCTCCTCCTCCTCCTCCTTCTTCTTCATTTAACGGAAAAAACTGTACAGCATAAAGTTATTCAGAATTAAAAGTTGCATACATTTTTAATTAGTAGAATTAACCGTAACAATTGTTTGTTTTTTTCTAGTTTTCACAAATTATTTACAAACGTCAAATTAACAAATAAAATAAATTCCGTATTCTGTTAAAAATATTTCCATAATAATTCTTTATAATAAAAACATGTTCCTCATTCGAAATATTATTTTATTTTACTATTAAAAAAAATACAAATTTTTTATTATCATTTTAAAATTGTGATCTGGGGAACCGGGTTCGATCCCGACCGACGCCAAATATTTCCAATTTTAAATGGCACAAAATTGACCCCTGTGTTGCACTCTCCACGCCAGCAATCAGTGCCCGTGAGGTGACGCCTGGTAAGCGCCCGCACGGTGCAAATATATCATCTTTACCGATATCTGTGTACAAAGCAGATTGGCACACCCAGCAATGGGTAATAAGCCGTGATGATATATTTTATATTTATTTTATTATTTAAAATTGTGAAGAAACCAAAAAAAACAAAAATATAATGAAATATGTACAACAACTTTGTACTCAACAATTTTTACCGTCAAAGGAACAAGAAAGCAAGCAATTGCATTAAATAAATATCGTATGTTAAATCTCCATGTTCAACTCTAACTGCCACCGCCCGGTATACTTACCTATAAATTAATATTAATAATTATTAAAAATGTACTAAAATGTTATAATAATATTAAATTGTTACAGTTTAATTTTTATTGGTGCTAAATTGTAATAAATATCTGCGCGTGGTTACTTGTCTATTGAATTGTAAGGCATTTCTCTTCTCTATACCTGTTTTTTTCTATTAGGCAACAATCTGTATATATCTTTCAATACTTAAGTTTCTAAAAAAAAAATAGAGTAGGTAATTTATCTTTGTTGACAATAATAATTGAATTTTCCAATAATATTATTACTGTAAGAATTGGAAGTCATGTCCCATGCTCCACATAGAAAATGAGCTCTTGTTTTTCATCGATTTCGTATTAACATTGGTTGTCTTCTACGTTATTGTTCCCTTATGAATGTAATAGACAATGAAGTTCTTGAGCTGCCGTTTATTAAATGCTTGTTCAATTGCTAAATTAATAGTAGTAAGCAAGGCACAATAGAGCAAATATAATTAGACAACAAACATATAAGAGAACATCCCTAATCTCAAACTCCTGTCTACTATATAATCTCTCATGTCATACAAGTACTAATCATGACAATAAATTTTTCATCGTGTTCATTATTTACTATTGGATGAACAAATGAACGCATGGCAGAATCACTATCCATAATTAACGAATGAATTTAAAAATAAAACTGTAACAAGTTTATTTCAATTATTTACCAACTGCAATTCGAATTAAAAAATGTAGAATGGTTTAGAGAAATATACCAATCAAAATTTCGGTGCCTTACAATTAACACAAAATAAATATCATGTCTAAATTTTCATGCAAATTTTTTTTAAAACTAATCTAAAATTTCAATTTTTGTTTTTAATTTAATATTGGAAAAAGCAATATACCAGGTGTCTATTTGAAATCAATTATATAGGGAAAACACTGTAATTTTTTTATTTTGCTGTATTTACTTACCTATTAATTTTAAATGAAAGTTTTAAGTACAAAACTTGTTGAGAAGAAAAAACTACACAATATGGGAACTATATTAATCGCAATTTTTATTTATATTACTAAAAAAGCGCTAAATACAATTCGCAATTTAAAGCTTATTTCAGAATGCCATGGAACAAGTGATGTTTTTTTTGATTATTAGATCTGTCAAATATACAGGACACAAGAATGACTGGCTGGTTTCATGCCGTGTTGGATTATTTAGAAAACTGTTTTATGCATCTACACGTAGACAATATGTAGACTATCTCGACAACGTAAACAACACAACCGGTGACCTAAAGATTCTCAGGACTCCTCGATTTCACCTTTGAACAGTCATGTGCTTTAATATTTTTGTAGATATTGAGTAAAAATGTGAAATTTGGTGTAAATTTAACTATCTGGGAGAGTAATTATCTTGTATAAAAAAATTATGAAGATGAAAAATTTAAATTAAATTGAGATATGCAAAAGTCTACGTGTAAGATATAATGTATATTACATGACGTAGATTACGTGCCCAATTCTGGTTCCATAGCATTCTGACATAAATGCTGTCTGTAAATTGTAAATTTTATTTAGATCTATTTTGGTAAAATAAAAGAAAACTGCAATTGAATTTAGTCTTTTCCTATTGTGTAGTTTTTAATACTAAACATGTTTTGCATTCACAACTATCCTCAAAAATTAATAGGTAAGCAATTACAGTAAAATAAAAAAGTGCATTTTATTCCCAATACAACAGATTGGCAGACAGCCAGTCACACTAAAATTATTAAGAAAAAGAAATTTATGTAGGCCATTTTAAATAGTTACTTACCTATGTATCTGCCATTTAAAATTAAATTGCGAAAGTTAAGTTACCTAAAACTTAGTTAATCAATTTTTTAAAATAAGTATAATTGTAAATGAAAAAATGGAATTAACCTGAGAGCATTTTCGAATCAAGGTCTATGAATTTACAGTTTTTACAGTATCTAAGTCGCCCAGATAGTATTTTGAATGTATTCTGAAAGAAGAAGTGGAAGAAAAGTATGGTGAAGTGTATTATTATTTAAGAGAACTATTTTGAACATATACAGGGTTTAACAGCTAAACGAGCTACCTCAAATAATTTCTGTATTATTAAAGATACAATAAAATACTATAAAACAACCTCATAGAAGATCAAGGGGGACATCCGAATACAGAACAATTTTTTTTAAACCAGTGGTTCTCAAGTGACAACACAAAGTTATATTATTTTAAATGGGATGGTATATATTTTTTACTCCCATTCGATACAGTATTTTTTTTAATTCAACCATGTTTTCATATTATATCCTAACATAACAAAAATATTGAGAATAATTTAATTGAAATTTACATAAATTTCATTTTTATAGTTATTTTTCAGCAAGCTATATATGAAAAACCATTGAACTTAAATTAAAATAAAACAGATGTTTGTTAATAACCTTATAATTAATGTTTTATTTGTTTTCTATCGTAAATAATTTAAATTGATAAATAAATATATCATCACGCCTTATTACTCATTGCTGGGTGTGCCAATCTGCTTTGTACACAGATATCGGTAATAATGAAATATTTGCACCGTGCGGGCGCTTACCAGGCATCACCTCAGGGGCACTCATTGCTGGCATGTAGAATGCACCACGGGGTTTAATTTTGTGCCACTTAAAATTAAAAATATTTGGCGTCGGTCGGGATCAAACCCGGTTCCCCAGATTCGCGACCTGACATTCGTTTTTCATACATAGCCTACTGAAAAATAGCTATAAAAAATTAAATTTGAATTGAATTTTTCCCAATATTTTGTATAGAAATTATTTGAGGTAGCTGGTTTGGCTGTTACACCCTGTATAAGATAAAATTCTAAAAAATATGAACAATATGTCTTATTCTCAATAGTTCTAGCGTGACCCTCATACCCAATATTTATTTTTATTTAATCAACACTCCATAAAATACGAGAAGGTAAATCATCTAATCAAGAACAGCAATAGTTTATTTTTTTATGAAAACCTCAAGTTTTACGACACAAGTCAGCGAAAAGTAAATGTTATTCTATTTTTTTGTTAAATTATACATAATTTTTCAATAAACTTAGACCGATTTGGTAAATGGAAAATTATTATAAAATATTACTAATATGAGTAAATATATATATATATATATATATATATATATATATATATATATATATATATATATATATATATATATATTTACTCATATTAGTAATATATATACAAGTAAATTAATAAATAAAACTTAATCTCCAAAGCCTAGAAAAATTATTATTGAAATAATACCAATTCCATTTGGTAAAATAGATAATGCATTGCTATAAAAATATAATGCAATATAACAAATGCAATCTAATCATCTACTGATACCTGTATTAATATTATTAATTATTTATGGCATATCGTTACTTGAAAATTACATACCATATTTTATTATATTTCACAATATTCTAAAGCCCGTTTGTCACAATATATAATTTTGGAAAAATAATGGACAAAAGACTGAAAAAAAATTTAAGAGCAAATTTGTGGACAGAATTTTGTATATACAAATATTCTGTATGCCACAGTGAACGTAATTTACTTCATAATTCTAGCTATAAACATGGATGTTTTTCATAATATTCTCTGAGTTTCGCGCACTTTCTGTCCATAAAAATAGAACTTTATGGACAGTAAAAATCATTGATAAACATTTCTGTATGTGACCGTCTATAAAACTCTTCTATAATTATGTCTAATAATAATAATAATTCGGCCCAGAATTATGGATCGTGATATACAGGTTTAAGTAGTCGCTCATGACAAACAGCAATGTATAATAGAAAAGTATTTTTATATCTATTCGCAGATTTTTGTAATGACAATATATATGTACCATTCAAAGCATTTATCAGGTGCCACTTCACAAACTTTTAAAGTTGTCGTGAAAAAAATCAACATAAGGGTCACTTTTGTGCAATTTGAAAATCGTAAATAATTTTCAAATTGATTCCAGTCGGAACCAAAATCAGTTAGAATTAATATTTCATTATACCAAAAACTATTTTAAGAATTGCAGGTAGACCGTAATTTCTTTCTGCAAAAACAGGATGAAATAAGGATTTTAGTCCAACCGCGACTTAAAAATTTTTCGTTATAAGCACAAACTTTCAACCGCTTCTAGGATGCAAACGAATTAATATTTAAACAATCTTTTTTAATAAACAGTCATTAATTTATGTACAGTATGTCCCATTTAAATCTCGAGAACTATAAGAAATACAATATCGGTTAAATGGAACTTTTTGTGCACCTATAGGGGGCCATCTCAGATGTGCTTTTGTTTTTCATTTTGAAATGACTTCTAAACTATCAGTAATCGAGAAAAATATTTCAAATAAAAAAGTTAGATATTGTCATTGTCTATGCAGTGGTGTACAAAATATTTTTTTTATTAATAAATAAACACAAAGTTTCATCTTTTTAAATGAAACCATATCTAATTTTTACTTTACAAAAATACATAATTTTTCTCTTTCGATTGGTATAAAGGTTATTGTATTTTAAATTTGTTTTACCCTTCAAATCGTATATTTTTCATGAAATTTTTTTATTACCGACATCGGTGTACAAAACAGATTGGCACACCCAGCAGTGGTTAATAATATTTTAAATTTTTATTTTTTGTCAAGATTTACATTAGTTTATCAAAATCTCGTTTTATTTTACTTAAATAACTTACTGCATACCTACCTTGCTTCATAAATTTATTTTAATACTATATTTTTAAGTTAACATAAATAGGGATACCAGGTATATTCTAAAAAAATATTTAAAACACAATAACACTTATTCCAATCGAAAGAAAAAAAAGTATTTTCTTAAAGTAAAAATCAAATATGGGTTCCATTTTAAAAAAAGTAAGTTTGTGTTATATCTCAAAAAATTAGCAATAAAAAAATATTTTCGTACGCCACTGAATAGACAATAAAAATATCTTATTTTTTATTTGAAACATTTTTCTCGATTACTGATTGTTTAGAAGTAATTTTAAAATGAAAAAATTGACCAAATTCAGTTTTTCGTCATTAACTAGTGCCCTATGAGAATTTTTGAAAAAACAAAAGCACATCTGAGATGACCCCTACAGGTGCACAAAAAGTTCTATTTAACCGACATTGTATCTCTTATAGTTCTCGAGATCCCAATGGTGGCAGCTCTAAATGGGACACACTGTATATTTATTATCTAAAGCCTGTTTGGCACGATCTATAATTTAAGACAGAATTATGCATAGAATTCTGAACAAAATTTTATGAACAAATTTGTGAGCAAAATTTTGTGTATACAAATATTTTGTATGTTACTGTGAACGTAATTTTGCTACATAATTCTGGCTATAAACATTGATGTTCTCCATAACATTCTATGAGCTTCGCTACTAACTCACGAATCCAAGATAATTTAATAATATTTTAAAATCAAATCTCTACACAATAACCAACGACCACATAATTTTCAAAACTTCTACTGCGAATTGCCAGATATCGTTACACATTGCGCGCGCACTTTCTGTCCATAAAAATAGAAATTTTTGGACAAAAAAATCCATGATAAAATTTTTTGTATGCAACTGTCTATAAAATGTCTATGTCCATAATTTTGGACAGAATTATGCTCAGAATTCTGACAAAATTTTTATGAACAAATTTGTGGACAGAATTTTGTGTATAGAAAATTTCTGTATGCTACTGCAAATGTAAATAAATAATTATCAGAAATTCTACTGCTAATTGCCAGATGCCATTACAAATTGCGCGCGCACTTTCTATCCATAAAAATAGAACTTTGTGGACAGAAAAAATCCATGATGAAAATTTCTGTATGCGCAATAATTATGTCCATAATTCTAGACAGAATTATGAACATAATTATAGACATAATTTTATATACAGTTGCATACAAAAAAATGTATCGAAATTTTTTTCACATATTTCTATTTTTATGGATAGAAATTGCGCGCGCAATGTATTATGACATCTCGCAATTAGCAGTAGAATTTTTGATAATTATTATGTTCGTTGATTATTGTGTACAGTTTTAAATTTAAAACTCATAAAATATTATGAAGATCATCCATGTTTATGGCAGAATTATGAAGCAAATTACGTTCACTGTGGCATACAGAGTATTTGTGTACACAAAATTCTGTCCACAAATTTGTTCAAAATTCTGTCCAAAATTATAGATCGTGACAAACTGGTTTAATAGAATATTATAAAAAACATCTATGTTTATTTCCAGAATTATGTAGTAAATTACATTTACAGTAGCATAATATTTGTATACAGAAAATTATTTCCACAAATTTGTTCACAAAAATTTTGTTCAGAATTTTATCCAAAATTATAGATCTTGACGAACGGGCTTACGATATTTACATTTTTACTATAGTATATTACCATTCTGCGAGCCTCATTTATTTACAACACCAAATCATTCATTGATAACCTCTATTAATGCATGATTTTTTATTAAGAATTATTTTAGTACCTATGAGTACAACTAACCTAAAAATATATATGTAATATAAATATATATTTTGTCATGGAATAAAATTAGATTTTCTCCAATGGTACAATGAATGGAAAAATATTGTAACTAACATGTTAACTAAAGTTTAATAATCTGAACCATTAAGGCATTTGCTACGCTCATCTGTTAATACATTTCGATTATTAATAGCCTTTATTAAAACATTTGATAGTTAAATAACTATAAATGTATGTATAATGGAATCTCATAATTGGATAACTGTTAGCTTCTCTTGTACATTAAACAAATAAAATAAAATAAAAATGTTGGATATATTAAAACAATGATATATAGCCCATTGTGGTTTATCTTGATTTAGTGTAATGCATGTTTAATGCGTTTAATACATTCTTGTCTGCTTGCAGTTGGTAATCGTGGAGTTAAAATATATTTGAGAAATTCCGGTTTTTGTCCTGTATCCTCCGGAGTAAATGTGTGATTTACGAGGCTCGTTAGTCTTTTTGTTTGGTGTTCAGTGTATATTTACCAAGCTGTTTAGCACAAGTTGTTATGTGAAATTGTAATGTGATACCTTAGCCTCAACGTTAGTTAGACTGATTTAATGTAGGGAGTACATAATGATAATAATTGTGGCGTACACCCTTACCGTCTAATAATACTACATTTAATAATTTCATTATCTTCTACATGGAAAATTAGCCAGCAACAAGGAATATCTTTAAAAGGTTTCTTAACATTGGCATATATTCTAGAAAATTTAGCATTAACATTTAACAGGCCCGATTTTAAAATAAAGATAATGAAACGGACACTTAAAAGTTTTAAATTTTGAGGGCCTTTCTATAAAAAAATTTTTATTTACTGTTATTATTTACAATTCTCTTGTTTTCAGTTACCACATCAAACAAATAAATGACACTATTTAGTTACTTGAAGTAATGAAGACAAAAAATATTCGCAATCTACATTAATCCACATTAAAGATGCATGTAGCCTATGCAGTGCCAATTTTGACATCTAATGTAATTACGGGAGAAATTTACGTAGCATATTGATAACATTATATACGATTTTATTGTAAAACCGATAATAAAATATAGTTTATTAATCGAATTCATGGTGACGAGATAAGAATATAATAAGGAATATGAGCATAATTTTTTTTGTCTTTCTTGAGAATATGCGACTTTTTTGCTTTATTACTTGATATATACCAAACTAAATCGTTTAACTAAAAAAATCCCTGTTATATTTAAAGATGTAATATTTTTAAAGTTTGATTTTTTTTAATAAAATAACAAAAAGTTGAAAAATACCTATACCATATTTTATTTTGAAACATAATGTTCTTCTACATATATTTTCATAATTTTAATCGGGTAAATGCAAAATTCTTACAAAAACCAAACATGTATATTTTTAAGGGCTTTGAGGTATATTTTATGAACAAAATAATAAAAAGTTGAAAAATATACCTAATTTTATTTTTTAAACAATAATTTCTTCTTTATTTTTAACTTCAATTAGTCAAAATTCTTACAAAAATAAAACAGGTAGGTAGGAGATTAACATTGTAAATAAGTTTATTGCAGACTGTTACCACCCCTCCCCCTTCGTTTTCATTGACAACAATTGTTATGGTAACGTTAGATGATTTTGTATTTAATTTCTTTTTAATATTTTGTAACATTAGAAATTGCTTGAAAATAATTAAATTAATATAATTATTACATAATAAAATGTGTGCAAGTTACAGGTTATATTGGTGGTTTTCAACTAGAGTGCCACAGCATCCTGGGGTACCGCCAGTGTATGAAAGGGATGCCGCGAACTTTTTACGATACCTAAATATGTACATATCTGCATTTCTTGTGTCAATTTTAATAAAAAGTTGTTTCCGCAAAAGGATTGGTATTTCATTTTCTTTCTTATTTATTTTCAAATAATCTGCTTTGTTTGATACTTTGATCTAGATATTATTATTAAAGGCGATAACCACATATCTAACAAACCGGGGCACAGTAAACGTAAGGCCACGTATCTTATTTTAAGTAACCATATTCCAATATTCATGTCTTAAATTTGGCATAACTGTTACAAATATGATGATGATGATAATGCTATTAGTTTTGCTCACTTTTGAACTAGTGCTCATGTGACATGTATAGGTACATATCGATGACGAGCAGATGCTCAACTTTATGCCGTATTAGAAACCAATTACTATGGTAAAAACATCACCTCAGTGAAAAATAAATTACAGAATACCATAAATAATCTATAAGAATGGGCAGGTACAACAGGCTTTCGTTTCTCCGAATCGAAGACCCAAGCCATTCATTTTAGACTGCTTCGAAAATATCACGAACAACCTACCATTAAAATTAACGGAACTAATATAAAATATGTAAACCACACAAAATTCTTAGGAGTGACATTCGACTCAAAATTAACATGGACACAACATCTAATTAATTAAACATAATAAAAGTACTGGAACATTTAAAATGGGGAGCACACAGAGAGTCTATTCTGAGCATATACAAATCCCTTATTCGATCCAAAATAGACTATGCAAGTACAGCCTACTCAACTGCCAAGAAATCAAAATTAAAAATCTTAGACCCAATACACAACACGGCAATAAAAATAGCAACTGGAGCATTTACAACAAACCCAACAGAAAGTCTCTTAATTGAAGCAGGTGAACCAACACTAGAAGTAAAAAGAGAGCAACTAACACTAAACTACATAACGAAACTCTCTAAAAATCCAAACAACCCAGCATTTAGTCAAATATACAACAATAAACCAACGATAAAAGAAGAAACACCATTACAGCAAAAAATTAACACATACTTAAACAAAATACAATTAACACCAGATTTATTATTATTATTATTATTATTATTATTATTATTATTATTATTTCCTTCAATTAGGGCACGCGATATCAGTGGTCATATGCGCCCGCGACACTAGTCGCTTTTTACCTTTGTTCTGTCTTACTTATATTTTTTTATACATATTAGTTTGCTTTAAAAACATACGGACATTATTCAATTTTTGACTGGAGGTAGTACCATTGCATTCAATTTCATCACGAAAGCAGTCGAGCGTGATGTACGAATTAAGTCGTACATAGGACATTCGAACATGAAGTGTTTTGGTGTTTGCATCTGTTACAAACGGGGATGTCATCACCTTTTAGGATATGGTTGTGTGTTAAATTTGTGTGGCCGATAGTGAGCCTGAAAATTGCAACCTGGTCTTTGCGGTTCAATCCGTTAAACCTATTTTTGTTCCAGTTCTGGACAGATGGTTTGATTTGTTTAATATATGTATACCACAGGCGATGGGTCCCAATATTGTTTATATACCTCGATTGTGTATGTGTTTAAATAATGAAATAAATCATCTAATGTTGTTTTATTAAAAAAAAAAAAAACTTCTTTCGGATTGCGCAACAGGTAACTTGCATATTTGTCGACTGTTTCATTACCTGAGATCCCTACGTGGCTTGGAAGCCAGAATAATGTAAGTGATATGTTAAAATTTGTTTTTTATTTAATTACTTTACCTAATAAACAATGATATAAGTTTTTTGTGTAGTTCTCGCTTAGGTTTTCAATAAATTTTATAGAACTTAGAGAGTCTGTGTAAATTATTATTTTATTAATGTTGTTTTCTTTCAAATATTCATCCTCTTTACTCACAGTATCCAGGGCAGTTAGTATTGCAAAAAATTCGGCAGTGAAGATACTACTGAATCGTGGAAGAATGCATCCAGTCATTTTATTCTATTTCGGAATGAATACAGCTGCACTAGTGCCGACATCAGGAAGTTTAGACCCATCCGTATAGATACCTACTATGTATTATTATTATTATTATTATTATCCTTTTATTTCACAAATTACAAATATATACCTAATACATTATAATATAATTATTATTATTATTATTATTATTATTATTATTATTATTATTATTATTATTACTATTATTATTACTATTACTATTATTATTATTATTACTATTATTATTATTAATATTATTATTATTATTATTACTATTACTATTATTATTATTATTATTATTACTATTATTATTACTTTTATTATTACTATTATTATTATTACTATTATTATTATTATTACTATTATTATTATTACTATTATTATTATTATTATTATTATTATTATTATTATTATTATTATTATTATTATTATTATTATTTTAATAGTGACTTCATTACAAAGGTATATCACTTTAATTAAAATACAGGGCAACTCCTTATAAATCCTCTTGTATGATTATAATTTTTTATATTATAATTAAAATTCTGTTAAAAAGACTTGCAAAAATGAACGAAATATAATTTTAAAACTAAAGACATCTTTAAAGATTGGAACATATAGTAAATATAAATTTTTAGCATTAATAATTGTCATGGATAAATTTC
This sequence comes from Harpalus rubripes, assembly GCA_963082715.1. NCBI lineage: Eukaryota > Metazoa > Arthropoda > Insecta > Coleoptera > Carabidae > Harpalus > Harpalus rubripes. The sequence continues at coordinate 18,798,899 of OY720458.1, read as the reverse complement.
TAAATAAAAATTTTTGCCAAAAAGGAGTATTTAAAATCTTTCAAATTACGAGTATTTAAAGACAGGGTGCCTCGAATTTTATATATTTTGAATTAGGGTGCCGTCAGAAAACGTTAAGAGACACTGGGTTATATCGAATTCTGACAAATAAAACGTCAAACAGTAGTTTATCTTTTTATTCCAATGTAATGGCTATCGCTATTAATAAGAATTTAGATTAGAATAATAATTAATTTATAAGACAAAAATATTATATAATTTGATACAGATTTTTTTTTCTCTCTATTGACATAGTATGACTAGCGAATGAAAGTTGACGTTTAGATTATTTAATAAATGTAATTTCTTTTAAAAACATTTCCCTATGTTTGATTTGAGAGGAAACTGACCCTTATGTATTCCGTCACAGAAGATTAGAATTGTACTCAATACCAGGAGGCATTTAAAATGAACTTAGGAACAGGATTCAGGGATGTATTTAAAAAATTTAATACCGCAAATTCTAGTTCGTTCGTCTCAGGTGTAAGCAACCCTCGAGTCGAAATTACTGTTGGGGGAAAT